>BJBW01001094.1:181957-207622 GCA_004320125.1 Scolopax mira
GGGGGGGGGGGGGGGGGGGGGGGGGGGGGGGAGGTGGTCTTTTGAGCGGGCGTCTATCACGCTGCCATGGGAAAGCGAGAGGCGAATGATTCTCAGTGGCTTCTGATTTCCAGTATTTGTTCAGCGTTAGGGCCCACTTATCTCCGGGAGAGAAAGAAAAAAAAAAAAAAAAAAAAGGAGAAAAAAAAAAAGGGGGGGGAAAAAAAGCAACATGTAGAGAGAAAGTGACAGGCAGAAACACGCTCCCTCGCCCCGCCATTCTCCCCGCGCTCTGTATTCAAACAAGGGGGGCCCTATTACGCTGAAAGCTCCGGATCAGCCTCACTCAATTATCGCCGCTAATCCTTATAGCTCTATAAAGTAAATATTTCATTACAATTTCAAATAAACAGTCACCCAATCTAATGAAGCAAGAACTCAAAGTGGCAATGTCATAGAACTTGTTACCAGCATCAAAGGGAAGGACACAGGCCTGGCTGCTAATAATGGTTAAAAAAAAAAAATAAAATTTAAAAAAAAAAAAAAGGGTTCCCGAGCAGATTCACGAGAAGGGTTGTTTTTTTTTTTTTTTTTAATTATGACTCACTCTGACCTTTTTGTCTTTCCAAACATTCTTCAATCGTCAAACCCACCTTCGTTTTCTTATTGATTACTGCTTGTACACTGGGCTTGATCCTGGCACAGGATGGGAATTAGTGGAGGGACAGTAAATGTTCCCAACTCGCAGGAGGATTTAGCATCCTGCCAGAGCTCCCTGGTGTCTTTCAAAACCAAGACTCAGTAGTTTCAATCAACTTCACACTATTTTAATAGAACTGATACTATTGGAAAACAAACAAACAAATGTGAAATTTCATACCAGTCTCCACAAAAACTCCTTTTATTTCCCTTTCCAGAGTCTTGCACTTAATATTTATGCTGGATATTTATATGGGAAGATGTCAGCACCTTTAGAAACCCCAAGACAAGCACCGATACTTTGTGCAGCACTTCTTTCAGGACTCCCAAGCCATTCCCAGTTCAGATAAGGCAAAGGTAGCAAATACACATGGCAGGTGACACAGCAGCACTGTTATTCCCTGCTATTTTAGGCAAGCACATTGTAAAATCCCTTCTATAAACTTTGATTAACTTGGGTTACCTTTAAAGTAGCCAGCCTTTCTAATCCACAATTTTTACAACAGGAAGAATGCTATTCTAAAGTTTACGTCCTGAGTCTCTTTTCAGAAAAATTTTAAAGATGTCCTCTTCCTCCTGCCCTCATCTCCCGGAGGACTTTCCCACTCCCCTCCTCCTTTTCGACCCCCCTCCCATTCAACAGGGGAAGATGGAGGATATTCTTTGTCATTCCCTCTCTTTCTGACACAAATGAAATGGGCTTTTCTTCCATCAGCTGTTCACACAGGAGATACCCAGTGCCTCTTGGAGAAATACAAGAAATACTGAGATCCCAGAGTTCTAGGCCAGTGTGTAAAATTCAACCCCCTTCCCTGGAGTAAATACTCCCCGAGCATTCTCCTTAGTTCCTGCTCACTGATTCCCATGTCATCCACACGTCCCAACACCAACCCAGGGTTTAATGCTAAAAATACCCCTACAAGGCACTATTTTGGGCTCTGCACAGTCGTCCTGCAAACTCGGCAAAACACCAGGAATCAAACTAGCTGATTCCTGCCTTGTACATCATCACCTTCAATCGACTTGTACTGGGGGGGGAGAAAGAACAACAACAACCCAAAACTAAGCCCCAATTACAGTATGTCAAAGACTCCATTTGAAGGAGGTAAATTTTAAGTATATAAGTTTTAGTAAGTCAACTGCTTGAGAAGTGTATTGAAAAAAAAATACTATTATTTCCCAATAACATTCTAGTTTACCTACGTAACACAGCCGTCCATGCAACCATGCAATTCCATGGATAAAGAGACAGGACATCCATCTAAAACTCTGAGCATGAAATATTCACCAAAACACCAACAGAATAGCACAATACAACCTCATCTCTGGACAGAATGCCGGGAGATACCACCCTGCATAAATACAGAAAACAGAGCCACAAGTAAGAAATTAGCATATGTATACAGACATCTTTGAAGCACACTTTAGCGCCTGTCATAAGCGGACCTGATAAAATTAACCCGTACAGAGAAGGCTAACATAAAATCCTATACCAATTTATGCACTTAAACAAGATTTGAGTGTTATACTGGAAGGTCTTGAGAATGTTCTTCTGCAAAGTAGTGAAGCTCACCCTCAATTAGTAGCTACCCATTACCCCAAATTACTGCCATTCAGATGTCAATCAGTAAGGATGCACTACAGGAATTAAAGAAGTCATTTACCACAAGTATTTCCCCAAAGATTGCATTGTCTTTATTTCTTCAGTTACTCTGTATACATTTTTATCCCTTCAAAACCATTTTTCGTTTTTTGATTTCCACTTCATTACTTAACTGTGGTTCAGAAATACGCAGCTTTTCTAATGGAAGACAAAAAAATAAAGCCAGTTCACCACTTCACATCTGTAAAACACAAGATTTACATGAAGAGTCTTATTTTAATCCAGGAACAGTTCCCTCAACTCTTGCTAATCAATGGTGAAATAAATCTTGAATGCTTTTAAGTGCTAAACATAATTTCCTTATCTTAAATATGAATATTCAAACATAATAGCAACCATTAGGTCAAGTCTAGGTAAAAGGGCATTTTTAATGGTTTATTTGTTTTTTGACTCCTGACACATTGTTTCAAACAAATGCTGATCTTTCAGATAAAAGTTGAATGTTCACTGGAGAAAAGCATTACATTTGTCAACCAAAGGTAATATTATTTGCCCTGAAATATGTGATAATGAGAAAGCCAAGAGTTCCTACTTTCCTTTTCCTATTGCTGACTGAAAAGGCTATGCTAGAAAAAAAAAAAAAATTATGATCTGTAACATTACTAAAAACTGGAATATAACTCCTTCATTTACAGGTAACTCCTCTGACAAACTTCAAGTTAAGGTATGATTCAAAATTTGAGTTTATCTTATGTACTTTGATATTAATAAAAAGACTTTTTAAATTTGTTCAATTTAACAAAATTAAGTTTGAGTTAAAATTTACAAAGATATCTAAATGTTTTTATAAAATGCATTAGAAAAAGGTTAAGACTTCACAGTTTTAGATTTCTTGACTACAAAATCATATTTCTTAAATCAGCAAATGTTCTTCTCTGGTAAATCTAAAATGCTATTTCCATTTCCAAAAGAATAAATAAATTATCGTATAGCTTCAGTCTAAAAAGGAGAACAGATTTTTTAAGCAAGATTACAAAAGAAATCGGATTTCGTTTTACATTTATTTTAGTTTCATAGAGCAATAAATAGCACAATGGAAGCCTCTCCCCATGTAGAAAAGAAAGCTGCTCAGAACCATACCTGCAACAGATGGGGATCCACCCAGTTCCAGCCTGGGGAAAGTGAGGGGTAAAACCCCACCTTGCAACTTGTCCATATAGTTGGACAGCATATAAGCTTCAGCCTAGCCCCTTATTTTAAAAGTGGCTACTCTTCTCCAAATTACTGTGAGATTCTTTTTAATTAGATAAATTTTAAACCTTACACAGAACAAGCAACATGGATTATCTTTTCCACCAGAATAATTTCCATTGTCATACTCCACATATTTATAGCATTAATGTGGGTTCTTTTTCGACTGACAGCATAAAAAACTATTTACCAACAAAGATGCATATAAGGAAACAAAATAGAACATAAAGTATTGAGAAAAAAAAATCCATAATTTCTTAATGCAATTTCAACAGCTTTTCAATTCCTTTCAAACTGTCCAGAAAGATCCAGTTTTGTTTCATTTTCTCATTACGTCTTTTCTTAAACATAAATTTGACTGGTTATTGCATAAGAGTGCAAACATCTCACTAAGGAATGCAAAATGTTACATTCTGTAGCTAAGAATTATTTCTTAAAATGTGTAATCAATATAACTTTTCGCATATTATTACCTTACTCTGTTCTCAGCTATATTTATGTGTCTTTAGATAACATTAATATCAGGTTTGGTTATGTATTCTTTCCTTACTTGTTGATAATTTGATTTTATGTTAGCAGATAAATGAATTTTGAAGTAGACCATTTTGAGATGATACACAAGAAGTGACTTGAAGATTAAGTCAGGGGTGTCTATAGAGTCAAATGGTAAGAAAGTCCTCAGATCTACGGTCAGGTATTTTAAGGACGAGTGCTTGAATAAGGGTGTTCAGTGTTGGCCAAGCGATACTAGAGCTGCGTGTAATCAATACAATTAAGTAGGTAGAAAAGAGATGAGGTTTGATGTCTTAGAAGCTGCAATTAAAATTGATTACACTTTTGAAACATACTTGACATAAAATACTACATTATGTGAGTGGCATTCTGCATCTCTCCATGCACTCATCCAGTCTGTATGTCTTCAGTCTCTTGTTAAAATCTGAACTTTGGCGCTGACCTGAGAACTGAGCAGAGCTTCTCAGGATGGCCCAACTCCCCCAGTTTCATCAAAACTGAGCCAAACTTTTCCCCATAAGAGATAACAGGTACACTGCAAGCTCACACCCTTAGGGCTACATCCAGACAAGGTGACCAGTAAAAGCGAACCTGATGATAGCAAAAAAATGAAACTCATAGGTGTTAGGAATAACCAAGATCAAACAGGCACAGAAAGACTGCTGCTACTGAAAGGAACTGTTTCTTCCCCATTTCTTGGTATATTTGATCAGAAGATTTGCACTACTACAACACAGCTGACTTTGTGCCAGTAGGTGAGCAAGGCAATCAAGTGGGACCTTCACCCTTTTTCCTAGATGTACCAAACCCAGGTGATTCAAAGCTAAAAATTCAAGCAGTTCAGCTTGTAGATGGAAAGTGCAGTAAAAAATAAGAAGTAGGAACTGAAAGACAAGGCACACTATTTTCTTCTGAAAGATCTTAATTTTGACCAAAGTCTCTGAAAGGGAGAGTTTATGGGTACAGTAATTTTCAGAATTCTAATTCATAGTTACAAGCATGCTTTGTTTACTTATTAATGCAAACAATCGAGCTGTTAGCATTTATCTTCTGAGAAAAAAAAAAAAAAACAACAAACCTGAAATTATTGTGCAATCTTAATTTTAAAACAAATACTGTATGGAAAATGTACCTCAAAAATGAATGCCCTTTTGATGAATCTTTTTTTTTCCCTAAGAATGTTTTCCCCTAAAACTTTCCTACCTGTGCTGATCTATAGCGTAATTTTTAAACTTAAAAAAAATCATATCATATAGAATTAAAGTAAGCATAACATTTGGATAAGGTTGAAAGGTGGTTAAAGGGGTAAGATTTTAAATGCAAACAGAATAATAATTAATTGCTAAGGTGCTTTTGGGAAAAATCATACACTTGACCCAAGCTGAAGGCTGAAATATTAATCTGTTTCTATGACAGAGATCAAGCTTCATAGTCGCTTTTTATCCTCCTCATAATAGAAGCAACAGTTGTAAACCATAATGTTATAGTTCAAACAATGCCCCCCCTAAGACTTCAAATTTATTATAGCATTCATCTCCAAGACAAAAGACCTGGTACAGGAAAAAAGCTCTTTTTAGCAAAAAGCATGGTTGTTATTTATGGCTCAGATGCGAAGAATGAGTTTGGGGAATTTATCAGAGATGAAGGTATGAAATGTTTTAGCTTGTTCTTCTCTCTCTAATCCATAAACCATTTTCTCAGCCACCCAAGTGAATTCTAATGGAACAGGAGTGATGAAATAATATTTTCCTAGCCCTTTAACACTTTGCCTACTGTGTGCATTGTGTGACTTGTTCAGGGAAAACACAGGAGCTTATAGTTACAAATCTTTTAAATCAGAAAGTAAAATGATCTTGTTAATAAATTATGTAAAATGGCCTTGTGGGAAGATTCAACATACCACCGAGTGTTTGTGCCCACTATCAAACCTTATTCACTCACAAGCGTTCTTACAAAGGACTTTTTTTTTTATTAATCTTTCATTTGGTAGTAATGTGAATTTCCTGCGGATGCCTCAGAGTTATCCAGTCAGCCCGTAACTATCTAATTTGCTCTGGGTAGCAGGAAGGAGAACAAAGGTTACTGAAGAGCCCCTTAGTTTGCTGAAGAATAACAAAAAAAAAAAAGATGCAGAATGAGACCATGCGGCTTTTATGTTCTCTGAGATGTAACCAATGCCTTGCCTGGTTAGATTTTATGGCAAGCAGTACTGCTGTGACAGAGATGCTGAAGGCTGCTGCCCTTAACTCCCAATTGCCATGCTGCCCTGCTATGCGGATTTCTTTACAGATAAAACTTATTCTTCCCTCCCTCTCAGCTTTTGCTGAGTCTGATGGCTTTTGTAAGCCCCCCACCACCACTAGTGCCACCCTGGATGCTTCTTCCACACTAACAGATTCATGGAAGACCATCTGTTTGTCCAAAGCTACAGTGGTCCTTTACTGGACTTGCCTAAAGCTTCATTTTCGTAGCAAACTCATTTTGCTCTTTGCCTCTTGAAGAGTGAAGCCTAAATTCTGGAGTTGCAGTCTCAGGTGGTTCAGATGTTTCAGCTGCAGCCCTTGAACCGAAAGGCCCAAACAAGACTCAAGGGTTAAGTTTTCGTACAGAATACATTAGGTGCAAATGGCAGCTTGGCTTCAGGAATCTCTTAGTACTTGCCACAAAAGTTAAGCTATTTCTGTATCCACATACATAGACAAAGTTGGGGGCCACTGCTGCAAGAGTATGTGCCATTTCACTTAGGGAACAACTGACAGAATTAAACTGAGACTTAAACAAGACTTTGTTTGGAAGCCATGTCTGCCATTAGCCATTACTTGATTGCTATGCTGATAAAATTTCAACAGATCTAGCGCACTGTTCCTTTAAATCTCTTCCTGTATTACCCTTCTCAACATCTACAGCAAACGACATATTACTCTTTTGTGACACATGAACTCCTCCATTTAATAATATATGCCTAATTATATTGCCAGGTCCTGTCCTGCTGAAGTCAACTGGAGAGTTGCCAATGACTTTCCTGAATATAGAAACATATATATATACAATGAAAGAAGATAGAGGAAATACATACTTTACAGATAAATTGTTTCTCCCCTAACTCATTTTACATCATATTTCAAAAGAAATGCACATCGACTTCAAAACAATAAAATGAAGCTATTTATAAGAACAAGAAACTGCAGAGTAGCCAGAAGGAAAAACAAAAAAAAACCCAACAACAAAAAAATCCCATTTAACAAATAAAGTAAGGAAGAAAGAGATAATACAGCATCAATCCCCTGAATTCTTTTTTTTTCTTTCTTTCTTGGGGTGGGGTATTCATGTAGCTCCCATCTGCACACATTTTTTGCCTTCGTTGAAAAATAATCAAGCTCTATGACTGTCTTTAGCTTTGCCATGATTCTCATTTATAAAAATATTTTCCCCCTTTTTCCTATGTGAAGGAATCGACTATAGGAAAATTGCATAATTGCACATCTTCCCCTATGCTTTTTTTTTCTTTTAAGTGCAATATTATCAACTCTGTTTTAAGTTCACCCTCTGAGTTGGGAGAATGTGCAAGAGCGAGGACTCTTCTATTCATCAAAGTATAAATTGTGCACCCACTCCGCTACAGATTTGTGTTTCTTTTCTTCCATTCCCCATCTAAGAAACATCATCTAAAGAAAGCCATTGCTTTTACAGGCATCAAAGGCCCATCCCTTCCCTCCAACTCATTCTTTCTCTGACCCTCCTCGGTACTGGGCTGGGGGGTTGGGAGGGGAGAAGACGAAGGAGGGGGGAAGGAGGGAGAGAGGTGTGTGGTGGAGGAAGATATTTTAATCTGGGTCAATTATCATTCTGACCCACCACAGAGCCCCACAGATAAAACTGAGTGAACGGCACAGGGAGGAGAGTGATGGAGACCGGCCACCGCTCTTGGACCTGTGAGTGAGACTCCAGCCCAGCCACCGAGTCGGGCTCTTCCCCATAAGACTGGGACCTACTAAGAGAGAATCTGGGCTGGAGGACAAGGCTCACCACCTCTCTGTTGTAAAAGCAAGCCAGCCGCTCTCTTTACAATCTATTCATGCCGGTAACCCACAAAGCAAAACACTTTCCCGACTTTTTGCAGGCTGCTTTCCTCTTCCAAGGAAGGCAACGTGACAGCATGACCCCATCTTCAGCCAAGGAAAAGAAAAAAAAAGAAAAAAAGAAAAAAAGAAAAAAAAAGAAGCTTTAGTAACACAACATTTTTCTCTTAATAAATCATTTTTAATGACTTCCAATAAATCATCTTGTAATCACATTCCTTTACCACTTAAGCCAGTCAAAGTATACCTCTCACAGTTAAAATATTAATGTATTCACATTTCACGTAAAATTATAATAACTCGTAGAGAGGGAAACTAACTGGAGAGAAATCAGCTCAATTCATTTGAGAAAGCAAAGGTTACACTGTAAGTTTTTAAAGTTTCTCAGGCAGAAAGTAGTCTGTAATTGACACTCTGTATTTCAGACACCATTTCTGATCAAAATTTCACTACTCCATGTGCACATACACACGCTCCCTGGACACATCCATTTTTTCACATACATACACAAATTAAATATACATAAACCATACTATTTTGTCAATTTAGTAACATTCCAAGTACTTCTGAAGCAGCAGATTATGCAAAAAGACCTGGTGAAATGAGGCATTTAACACCCTAACTTCCCATCACATATTTTGCATTCCCGATGTCCTGCAGGAATTCTGAAGATTCTGATGTTTTCTTTTTCTCTACAGTTTCAACGCGGTGATTTCTGAACTACAATTTATATCTGCATCATACTACTTTGCCCTGACACAGAAATGAAAGTTAATTAGTTTCTATGACAACCTGATGCATGAAAGGACCACAGGTTCTTTCACATTTGTAAATACATTCCAACTTAGTATTCAGGGTGCAGAGTGTATCAGCATTAAGTACAAATAGCATGAGTTTGTTTTTAGTAAGGCAGAAAAAAGGACTTAAGTCAGATGACGTGATTCATCAGAGCATACATTTGTCAATGAACAGATAAGTCCCAATTTATTTCCCTCCTCTTTAAAGAAGTCTCCAAACTTCCATTAGAAATACTCATTAGAAAAGAGTATTTAGATGTGAACTGGCATTCCCTTTAAAAGGTCTGTCAGAAACTCAGGACCAAAACCAGATGGAGTTGTTTTTTCTCCTTAGTTTTGCACGACAGCATTAAGTATTTTTATAAAAATGCATTACTTTAAAAGTATTTCAAGGTATGCAGTATTATTCACATTCAACAATGAATGCAAGTAATGAGCTTAACGCAGTAGTCTTTGAGCTAATGCTGCGCTTTGACTCCCACAATCCTCTATGCTCTTTTTTTTTTTCATAACAGGTCCCCAAAAATAAAATCCCAAAAGAATATGCATTCCAAAATACTCCTTCCTTTTTAAAATTTCATTGTGAAATTTAACTGTGGAGATGTCCTGCTTCTGCTCACACGCTCAAAGCAACAGACCATTGCTCCTTATCATCCTGAGCACCCGCGACCCTTGAGCACCAGAACCTCCCTGTGATCTAGCCAGGGTCTCCTGCTCCCTAAGAAAAGCTGTGGGAGGAGGACTCAACAACACTTCTTACATCAAGATTGCCCTGCAACATCTCACCAAGACAGTTTGCCCTGTTTTTTCCCTGGGAGCAACAGGGTGTCAGGTCTAGGAGAGCCAGACGAAGAGCCCAGTCAGGGGAAGCCAAGGAAGACCCACAGACATCATTTCCCAAGTACCAGCTCCCCATGAACGGTATAGATATGATTCTATGATTCCATGATATGCCAGTTGAGGTAACTCTTGAAACATATGGTACGCCCACAGGTTTTCTTCTAGCAAGGAGACAACATTGGAAAGATGTGAAAATATCACACCTATTCTGCCCTCAAGAAAAGCAGGACTGCATCCTTTCCCCAGCACAAACATGAGTCACGTAAGTGGAGCCTGCTGGGCCTAGGAAAATTGTATCCTGAAGATATTCAGCACAAGAGAAGAGAAAGTCTTTACACATCAGCATCAGACAACTGCCCTGTATCACCCGTACTGTCACAAAGCAGTTGCATTATTTTTTATTGTCATCATTACAAACCTTTTCTAAATAACATGGACATTATATAAACTGAAGTCACACACATGAGCACTATGACCAAATCAGACTACTTATTCTATAACCAGAGAAGCAAAGGAAGAAAAAGGAGGAAATATTAAAAAAAAAAAAAGGATATCATTCCTATTATTACTGTTATACTATTACTATCCCTACTGACTTTTTTCAGAATGAGGAAACTAGTGTCACAAGAGCAAGCTAGAGCACACGAATGCAGATGTTCCTCCCTCTCTGCCCCCAGAGGTAGAAGAATCCCTCTGAATCATTTCCCAGTAAGATGCTCATGCAAATAATGAGGAGTTACTTCAACTAATGACGGGCTCAAGTACTGACCCTGTGAGCTGCCTGCTTGGGTGGACCCCTGAATTTGTAAAGACTTCCAAGACTCCTTCTTGCACAACTGAAATCTAATTACCACTGTTCTCTCAAGCTATTTTCTTCCATCCCAGCTCCAAAGCTTGTAAAACACAGGGCTCCTGGATTCTAATCAGAAACCCAGAAACCTATAAACAATGTGTAACTTACAGATGCCCTTCAGTGCATCAGAACGCTTTTTAGTACGGCTCTAAAATCCTAAATTACTCTGTATTATTTATCTCTAAACTTCCTCATATGTTAAATGTCATGGTGTCAGACTAAGTAATAAAAAGTTTAAAACCTAGTAACTGAACTTGACCAGTAACACCTGAACACTGTATTTAAGACTGAAAATACAGAGGGGATATTTATATTTTCCAATTAAGGAATAATTATTATTATTCCAGATTTTTTGCCAACAAACCAGAATTTAAACCTAAGACTTTAATCAAAATGAAAATGTACTACGCAATCTCCAGTACATACAGATGCAGCTGTAAGCTAATCATAAAAAATAGTATTTCAAATGATCACACATTTTTCAGCTTCACCTGCTCTTTTAGAGATTTTTCTTAACTATAAATTGAGCACTGAAACTTCATTTGCTTTTCACACTAAATTGCCTCCAAGATTTTATATTCATTAAAATAAATGCCACAAGTTGCATTTTTAGATTGTGGAACTTTATCCTCATAAAATAGCACATTACATCTAAATCTTCACGTATAGGTAAAGTATAAAGACAAATATAAGTTATGCTAGCAGATCAAGTACTTTTCCTGACACCAGGAGCCAAGTGGCTCCTTTCACCTTAAAAAGTTAATGCGAAAGACGCTTCACCTCTCAAAACCAACAAAACCCACTTAAATACTAGCAAGTCATGCCTGACATTTGTATAAAAACAAAAATAATCTGCTGTCAGCAAAACGTCCAAGTGCCTCTGTCACTCCTCTCCAACATGAACCTTTCCTTGACTACAAGGGTTTTGCTGTTACACTACACTCATTAGAATGGAATTTGTGTTAACTTCCATGTACCACGACTTACTAATAGGATTGCTAGCAATTATTATACTGAAATGAAATCAGCACAAACTATTAGATCTGTTTAAACAAGTTAAAAATAAACCTTGATTAAATGTTCTTTTTAAAGAAACTGCTCATTAGGGCTGCAGGGCCTTCCGATAAATTGGTGTTTCATTAACATCAAAGCATGAATCAAGTTTAAACTCACTTACCAAACAAGTTATACTTAAAAAACAGCTTTAAAAAATAACCTGGATTACAACCATCACATAAGATAGTAACTAAATGGGCTCCTTATTTACAGAGGTTCGGGGATTTCAAAAGGGAAAATGCTTTCCACGAGGTGGGAGGGAAAGGACATAGAGCAGAACTGTTGGTTTCCACCAGCAGGGAATTTACTCCCTGAGCTGGGATGCACGTTGCCCTTTGCCAGTATGGAGCCAGAAGGGCTCTGTGGGGACTGAACTTGCAAAAGAGGACAAAAGCACACTGTTTACTTCCGGTGTTCTTACCTAGAGAGAAAAAAAAAAATAATTAAAAAAAAAATCAAAAAGCAAATGGAGCTGGAACTTGACTAAGGCTCAGGCAAGCCATGCATATTTGCCTGAATATTTTCCGTTTTCTGTTTCTAAACCCATTGCCTGTCTTGTAGGCTGAGTTTGCACATGCTATGTGAACTAAGTGTAATGAAAGGATGGAGGTTAAAAGTGACAAAAGCTTTCAAAGCTGCCTGAGAGGAAAAATCTTGTTTTCCCAAGCATGCTGCAATGTTGCAGTTTATCCTAAGAACTCAGACTTGATAATTTTATCACATGTACTTAAAAAAATAGTCTAATTAACAATTCTCTTGCCATCCCCCTCTAATGTGAAGAAAGACTTTAAATGCTTTGCGAAAAGGCAATGCCCGAACTGGGCATCTTCTCAATATAAAGATGATTTTATAATACTGTCTTGCAGTCTTAAGAATTATTAAAACGAAATGGATTAACGGTAACTCAGTATAAACAAACGTACTCATTACATTCTACCAAGCAGTACATATATTTTGAAAACCATTTTTAAAATGGCTTTTCGATATCACTATCATAACATCATACAGTAATTTTAACCGTAACTTAGTCTGTCTCTTTCTGCTGATACCTTCTAAGACACACTAGCTGCCTTTCCTGCACCAGCATTGCAAAAATGATCTGGTTTAAAAAGGAACAAACCTCCCAGTTTAAGTAATTAATATTCCTTAATTAAATTCACCAAGCCACAGACAATGAATTCTTTATAAAACTGTGAGCTTGCCTAAAGCAACAAAGTCACACTTTTGTTAAAGCATTTTTAGTGTGTATTTTGCACAATTTTTTAAAGTTTAACCTCTGTGGATCAATGTGCTTCCTTAAAAGACTTTAATAAATTAAAGTGCAGAGAGCTTTTTTTCACCAGGCAGAAAAAGCTGATGAGACAGGTTTAGTTTAATCTCAGGCAATAGAAGTCATTAACCATTCTCTCAGGGATTAAAATATAGCTTGCCCTTTTCTTCTCTCACTTATCATTAGCATCACTTTAATCTCCCAGCGTTTCACACTGCTATTTTAATCATTACTTACTGCCTTTTGACAAGTGCAGAACATGCTTTTTCTCATTGAGGCAATATCCTGGTTTTAGCTGACAAATGTAGGACATAATGTAAAAATATCAAAGTGACATCTCTTAAACACACCTTCATCATAAAAATCTCTAAAGTTACAATATTCCTTTGTCTAATGTTTCTATTGAAATTATCATTTGAAAGGTTTCTCTCTTCCACAGAGGCAAAAGTTTGTTCTAAATAACACAACAACTAATTTCAGTCGACAGATACAGAGAGTACAAACATTGCAGGGATTTTAAAAATATCCACCTTAAGATTTTTGTATATCCAAGTTATATGTTCATAAACTTTCAGGTATTTCTTGTAGAGAGAAATATTCTTCCAACATAACCAGACAGAAGTCAAATAAATCATGTGAAATGCTGACCTGCATTATTTGATATTTTTTTGTTCACTAGCCTTGAAAAAAATAAACTAAGTATCTTTCTCTGTCACTTCGGTATTTGTCACTTACTTGCTTTCAAGATGAATTTCGAAGGGGGGGATGTTGAAGTTAATGTCATATATTATATTGCTTTTTTGCTCAAAACAATATTAAAAGCATTCAAATTTTGTATTGAATATTTTACTTCAATCTCCTCAGACACATTGTAAATGTTATAATCCTTTCAGTTTTATAAAACCCTACAAAGTTTATTCACAACTCTACAACTTTTATTCCAATTTAGCACTAAATATATTATCCAGGGTACAAAGGGTGGCCAAACGATCCATATTAGAAACAGAATCCCAAAGGATTCATACATTTGTTAAGTTTCCTGTCATCCTTAGCTTTAAGTAAATGCATAATTGAAAGATTTAAAACACTTTCTTTGAAATTCTATTTTGATTCAAAAAGAAAACTAACAAAAATAAATTGGTAATGACAGAACTTAAGAAATTATTTTAGTTAGTACTAACACAGTTCCTAATGTTTGGCCCCAAGCTCTTTAATCTAGTCCATCTGTAATGATCTCATAGTACTTTCAACCATTATTTAACTGTTAGAAGAAGGAAAAAAAACCCACTATGTTGCACTATATGTTTCAACAATAAAATCCCTTCTTAAGCTTCACAAAGCAGAACAATTCATTATTTGATCTCTTTCCAGGTTCAAAGTCTGTCTTATTGCAATACTTCAAAGAAATATGTAATCAAAGACAAACAGCTGTGAAAACAATCTTTTTATTACTTTATTATCATCTAGCATATATCTTTAGGGTAAACCAATGAAAATGCTATACAAATAAAACAAATATTTCTTTTAAATTTCTCCTTAGCTATAAATAGACATGTAGTTGTAATCATTTCAAGGTAGGGCCCGGTCCTAGAAGGTGCAACTGCAACTCCCACCCCAGTATTTCACAAGATCATGCCTTTCACTAATTAGGCCTCAATTCTGCAAAAAACCAAGCATGCAAGTAATTTCATATTTATGAACTGATTTATATCTTTCAGTTGCAATGTTAATAGGAGTAGTTTTTAGCCTGTGAATTGTATTTATAGCTGTGCAGCCATACTTTAATTTCCCATACCATATATTACATTACTCAGAACAATATTCAGGTTGTCAAATCAAGCATTTTGAAATTGAGAAATATCAGAAGATGGTTTCTGATGTAATCTGAATTCTGCCTCCTCTTACATGTTACATTATGGAATAATTTTTTTAATTATGTGATCACGTGGTATTTTTTCCAAAGTTTCTATGTTTTAACCCATGCTCTGGATAGGCTGAGGAAATGGGGCAGTTATTCAGTAATTTTGTATGCATCATCCAGCTAGTAAACTACACCTTGTTCACAGTCTATCAGACAAGAAATACAGGAATACTTGGCTTCTCACGCTCCTTTGTAAGGTGTTCATAATAAACTCCACAGATTCCAAATGAAACAAGGACACTCTTTTCCCGATTTATACCAATACATCATATTTCCCATACAGCATGAAATAACCATCGGTAACCCAACACAGGGAAAATCAGCAAGAAAGATGGCACTAGGATTCAGGAACTTTCATGTTCCCCATGCACACATTCCTCCGCTACGCTAACGAACATGCTGAGCAGCCACTGCTTCCATTGATTTCAGTGGCTGCAAGGAGAATAACAACTGCTGCAAGTAAGAGCCCACATATCTCAAGCTGAGCACCCTGAAAATGAATTATACGCAGTTAGTGGTCATCTGCCAAATGTTTTAATTGAGTTGCTCGGCATCACACAGAAAGCCTGTGACAGAAACAGGGACAAAACTGGGTTTGCCAGAGTGTCTTTCTCTTGACTCAATCACAAAAGCATCCCCTCTCTTTTTGCAGTCCCCGATTTGTTCCAGTTCCTGCAGAAAATGAGCCAAAGTTCCTATAAACAACCATTCTGTGCACCAAAATAGGCAGGGATGCTAAATTAAAAAAAATAACATACGATGCATAGATTAAAAACGGGATCCCAATAATAACTTAGTGTGAATGCTCCATGGACGATTGAAGTTGGGCATTCAGGGCTTTCCAGGAATTGGCTTTGTAATTTGAACCATATACACATATACTCCAATCTTGCCTCACAGTACATCAGAATTAATTGATTTTTATTGAGTTTTACTGAACATTGTCTTCAAATAGGGAGCAGAAGGGTGTAGGAGCTGAAATGATTTATCGGAGCCATAGGTCTAGTTGATCCATGCCATGTAAAGTAAAGTACTGTTCATCCTGCCTTTTATTTCTTTACTCTGGAGATTCCCCTCAAAGTTGGACCTGTAAAACCACATAGTGACTTTAATTTGCTATGAGGATACTTTTCTATTTATTTTTTCTTTATTTCCACTATTATTTCCATCCTACATTAGGATGAACAACATAAATTATTTTTTTGGGCTGTCAAAATCCTATTGAGGAACCTAAGTGAGAAGAGGAAAGGCAGCATGTTTCAAAACCATTTGTCTTAGCTATCCCAAGCTGGAGGTCAACACCAACAAGGAAAAGCATTTCTTTGATTTTCATCTTTCTTCCCACAATTTTCAGTTCCTGCCACACTGCTCAACCTGCAGAAGGTTCTTAATCATTTCACACAACAATATTTTCTTAAGAAGAGAGAATTAAGCAGGCAGTAATACATCAAGTATAGCGATAAAGATCACAATGATCTGACTGCAAACTAAACCACCTTGTTTTCAAACAAGTTTATGTTTAGGATCAGCACGGTAAACATTATTGAGTTTTCCACAAAGAGTTTAGCTGTGTTGCCAGGAGCGCAACATCAAATGCTCCTCAGCTCTAAGAACCACTGCAGCAGGAAAGATTTTTGAAAACACCTTCCTGAAAACTGAAGACTAAGTTGGTTAGTTCCTGAAAACATCCAAGAGTTAGAAGAGAAAGAAAGTTATGTTCTGAGCTGCTGAGACAGATTTGAGATCTCACAGGACACACTCCTGACTTCCTCTCATGTTAAAGCCAATACCATCAAAGCTACCTGGGAGTCTAAAGCAATGTTACGGTACAAAATACATCTTTCACTAGTTACAGTTAATATCCTCTCAATCACATAATGTGATACCCCTACAATAAATAAGCAGTTGTTGTAGCAATTTTTCTTTGGTTTCCTAAGGTTATCTGACAGCCCACTCTGGAGTCAACTGGTAAGGTGGGCTGAAAATGGCATTTAATTTAACAAACTCCAAATTTCTCACTGCATGATGGATTTAACTAGAAAATGTAAGATTATATTGGCATAAGGATTATTATGGATGTATTTAAAATGGCAGGGCATAAACACATGGTTATCCAAGGAGCTTTTGTCAACCCTGGGTCAAATAATCACCAAAAGTGAGCGTATCTTTTGCAACAATGAACTCTTAAGTCCACATAGCACATCCCATCAATTTTTCTTGTGTCCTACAAAATCAGCTACAGAATAAGAATTTCACCTAATGCATGTCTCTGCATCTCTAGGTAGTAGACAAAATACAATACTTTCTTATAATGCAACTTATAAGTCAGAAAAACAGAAGGAGAAAATAATTCTTTCACTCCTACAATCTAAACTTTAAATCAACTTGAATATTCTTCTTTATGTATTTAGATATATATGTGGGTCATTTTCTGGAGACAAAACTGAAAACTTTCAGAAATCTAACATAGTTCAAAATAAGTCTGCTGCATCAGTTTATATTAAACAGGTCACACAAACATTTCACGAATGGCCTAGGAAAGCAAACCATGTATTTGGGCAAGGGGTAGACTAAAATCATTACTCTAGGTCCTTTTATCCATGGATTTCATGATTCATGGTTTAAAATATGCTCCTACAATTCAGCTAGAAAGGCCTTTCACATACTTATGACAAACATTCTCCCCTCAAAGACTTGCAATCTACCTATACAGAAGCTGACTAGATGTTATATCTACTTAATACTTGGAAAAAAAATATCCTGCTGGACATAGACAATCAACTCCTAATGTATATGTGAAGGTGCCATCTTTCCTTAGATAGATACAAGGTGCCAATCCAAGCAGAAAAAGAAAAGGGTTGCAAAAATTTCTTTTACAAAAAAAAAAAGTGGAAAATGTTGTTTTATACAGTTCAACCAACTAATCAAATCATTGTGAGATCTGCCACTGAATTCAATTAGAACAGAACAATGCCTTTGGTTACATGAGTTTCTGTATACATAAATTTTATAAGCTGGTAGACTGACTCAGCAGAAACAAACAGATGATATCAGCAAAGGTAGTCTTCAAAGGTTAATGCTTAAAACAAGAATCAAAATAAGGTAGTGCAAGAAAAAAAAGGAGCAACAGACATTTGCCCTCAGTCTCAGTTCCACCCACCTTTATGAGGAAGAGTGTCAAGTCACGTCTTTTTTCTCTTCTTACCAAATTATAGCCCTTCCACCAAGTAATTATGTAAAAGGAGAGCGAAACTGAGATTGGGTTAGTCACTTGCTTACAAGTAAACAGGCAATAGTTACTGACTTAAGACATTACTATTATTTTAATTATTATTATAAGCACACTCTTATCAGATATCCATATTCACACAACTGTTCAGAGATTTTTTTTTGTAGAACTGGGATGGAAAAAATTCAACTTGAACCATCCGCTTAGCTTCACATGGCTTATAAAGCCACAGATGAGAAAGGTTTCCAGATCTACATTCCCCAAAATACATGCTCAGCTTTCCACCAGGCATTAATTTTAAAGCTATGTTTAAAAGCTGAGCTGCTCATGAAAGCTACCGTGTCTTCACTTTTAGGTGCTTCCTAAAATATTGTCTCTTTCAATCTGAATGCTTCAGCTAATCTGAAGCATAGTTGCTTTTGCTCACAGTAAGGAGCCTGAAGACTCATCATCTACATTTAACAAAAGAATAAAAAACCAGAGAAGCTGTAAAATGTCTCCACGCACTACAAGATTATCATTGGTATAGAGGCAGCTTCCTGTGCAGTATTCTCCATTCTAGCACTGCAAACCTGTGGTTGACCATCCATATGATTCCTATGTTATTCCAGTTAATAATTTCTTATCTATAATATAATAATAATAATATAAAATTTTAAAAACTAATTACAATGAGAACAAAGTTAATATGTCTTTGTATGCTTTGCTGAGAGCATCCTTCCAGATGGAAGTGAGAAAAAAAAATTACAGGTATAGTTCAGATTTTCACATCTTGCTCGGGGAGTGGGCTCTGAACAAAGGAAAAGCTGGAAATCATCTGCATAACAGAAGTGGAAGAGACTTCTAGACTCTGATCAGGTGTAATTTCCATCTGATGAATAATGGAGCATCTAAGCTACAGTGTTTGTAACAGAAAAATTATAATTATAACATTCAGATTATTTTTATCTTCTTAAAAAAAAACCCTAAAAAATAAAATAGTTAATGCAAATGCACGTCATCCACCCAAGAAACAGAATTCTTTTTATAATACTCTTCTTCATATCTACTTAAAGCACATTTCTGAGACCTTATAAACCTTAACAATGCCTACAAAGGTGATTGATACAAACAAGAAACTGATTTTTTTCTTTCTTCTATTTCAAAATGAGTTAACCAGGAGAGAGAATAAACATAAAGCTGTTTGTTGTCTTCCAAAAGCAGAGATGTAAAAGAAGCTTTTTTTTTTTTATTTCAATATCATTAAGAAATACTTAATACAATGGAGAGATAACTTCCTTAAGTCAGACTGAAGTTAAGACTATTAAAAATACTCTGGGAAGACAAAAGGAGCTGCATGATAAGCTATTTCTATAGATCTCTTAGAAGTGATTTAAAGCCCCACTGAAAATGTTCAGAAACTTCAAAATCTAAGAGTTTTACATGTTCACTGAGGGAAGGGATAAATGCCTGGTATATTGGGAAAGGATACAAGCATGATGTGATGGGGGCCAAGGAAGACTGAAAAACTAGATGAACTATATATTCTTTGAGGCCAGAGAATTGAGATGAGAAAGACTATGCAGAAAATTCTTCTACTGTGCATATTTAGCAGAAAATTCTTCTACTATGCATATTTAGCAATGGCTTGAACTACTAAAAAAAAAAGAAACTTTTTTCCAAATGTTATAGGAAGTTATTCAGTTGTTTTTTCTGTATGTTCTAAAAACATAAAGCAGACCATGAAGAATATTTCAGATCTATTCCAATAGATTTTCAGTAAACAGAGCAGACAACTGTCTTAGGCATCCTCCGAATATTACATGAAAAACTGCGAGTCATCAAGATGTTTATCAAGTGTTAATATTTGCACGGAGACCTTTATAACAACAGCTATCTATGTGAAGAAAAACATGTTTATCCACCCTCTGAGTAGGTTTGCAAGTGAAGAAAAGTGCAATTATTCTGCCCCTGCCAGAACTACTTCTGAAGCTGGATTCTTCTACACATCTCTGTAGCGAGATGCCTTTCAAACGCCTATCTACATCGAAACAGACTTCTGCCAAAGCAGAGGAGAAAATTACTTTCTCCATGAAAAACTTAAGTAAACAGATCTTGTAAGGCACCCAACAAATTCTGAGAGACTAACCACAGAAGTGAACCCCAGCGCCTGGCCCTTCTTCCCCCCTCCACAACTCCGAATCCTTTCAACAGCCTCAGGCTCCCACCCAAGAGCTGTTTATCAAAAGCATCCTGGGCGCTCTCTACTGTCAAGATGTACGGTAAGCAAGATAATTCCTTAAGATAAAATGTGTTTAAGAATTAAAACATCTTGGAAAAACAAACAGACAAACAAAAGCCCATCAGTGAAAAGTACAAAGTGAAGCACGTCATCTGCACAACATCAGAAACTTCATTAGCAGACAGGGCTATTTGAGCTACCCAAATTTGTTATCCAAAATTTGAATAAGTTTTTGCTCAAAGGTCTTGATGATTTGTTGTTAAGTGCAGAATAATTAAGATTAAAAATATAAGTACTTATTTTAATCATTCCAGAATTTAAGTTCTGTAGACATTAATCCCGGGGGAAGGAAGACATAGACATGTGAGGCAAAAGCTACTTCCATATAACAAGTCTTATAGCTGAACACTAATGGAAAAGAACAATCTCCTACCTATGACATCATTGTTTCACCATTAGCAACCATGGATCAATGAAGAACATGCTAAAATTTTGGAAAAAAAAAAAGGGGGGGGGGAATAGATAGATGAGGCTTTTTTCTCCTGCCATGGGAAGGGTTTTTTTGCCTTCCAAAATATGGAATTTTTAAGTGGGACATGAATTCACAGATCAAAGTGCAAAAATCACCAAGCTGTCATAGACACATGCAGGCATAAGACTACTAAAAATATACAAGCTTGCTTGAATATTAGCATGCCTCCATCCAGCAGCATGTTCACACAAGTTAAAATGACACAGCCCTTAATTCTTCACATTATTTCCAGCTATTCTAGAGAGCCCTGTCCAGCACACAGTGCAGCACAGCACAGCACACAGCAGGTTAGGAAACATTCAGCACAAATGACTCCTAACTGCAATTCAAAATCTCTTGCAAAGCTTCTCCTTACATTATCAGAAGTTCTGTCACAACTACGCCCGAATATTAAGTGTTTATTTGCAACGTCTGAAATCTCAAATAGAATTTAAAAACGAATTGGGGACTTTTGCTTTGTTTTAACTCCAGTTAAAGGTTATAAAATATGCATTAGAATGGGCTGGCACAGATTAAGAGAACACAAAGCATTTATAATTTTCTGTTTACCGCTTTTCCCAAGAAGTCTAATTTATTTGCCCTAGGGAATTATACTTTCCATAATATTTAACATTCTAAATACGATGCGATTTCTATAAAGTAGGTCACACAAAACTTGTAAAGGAGTCTCAGAGGGTGGGGAGGAAGGTTAAGCATGTCTATTGTTTATTCTGTTTACCACACATGGTAAACTGACAATACTTAAACACTTTTTTTTTTTTTTTTTACTTTTTTTTTTTTATTTAATCTGAGTCTTTTCTTCTTGGACCAAGGAATTTTCTCCGTCACAGAGTAATAGAGCTTGAAAACTCCAGCATCAGCAGGGAAGGCAGGCACTCCTTAGCCAGCCACTGTGTGAGAGAGAAAATGCAATTAAGGCTCCCACCAGGGACAGAGAACTAAACAAAACCTGCGTCTTCACACAAGAGCCTTTTTCTTCAATGTGAAGTACAAGGCCTCAAATCTTGTTGGTGAGATGCTAGCATTTAGGACAACACACTTTCAGATTTTCTCACAGTGGATCAAAGTAAATAATGCAAGGACAGCAAACAAAAGGGAAAACTCCAGCGCGCTTACATTAAAAAGAGATTACAGGGGGCTTACAAGTGATTGAAGGAATAGATGACATTTTCAGAAACATAAAACTAAGATCTTTAAGTACAGCTAGCACAGCGATGTGAGTCTAGCTCACTGATGTTTTAGCAGGAGACATGCAAGTAAGCTATGTGTTCAAATGCACAACACTAAAAAAAAAAAAAAAAGCTAATTGCTATCTCAGGTATTTAATGTGAATGCAACTATTCCTGATCTCACTGAAGTTTAACTACAGGGGAAGTTTAACTACTGATCTCAAGAAAAAAGTAGCATTCTGGCCTACTTTCAGTCTACACTTTAAATTTTCCTTCACCCCTGTCCCCATTTAAATAAACACATGTTGATAGCGTGGGTAATTAGGACGGTTTCAAGACATGCATGAAACAACATAGAATTTTCAGTCCATTCACTCCCTGAGCAGGCCAGCACAATCCTCTACTAATTCCATCTTCTTCCATTTCCTTTGAGGACACCAATCACAGCAGTAGCCCTTTACATCAGGTCAATTATTAACAACTCTTCTGTTTCTCAAAATTAACATGTATCACCCATCCTCAAACCTTTGAAGCTTTCCTTGTCTTCATACAGAACTCAGGAAAATGATGACGAGTCCATAGCATTGCTTGACAGTTTTTAAGTGGTTCTTTGTGCCAAACGTCACACAAGTCTTATTCATTTTGCTGGGACCCGTATGTATCAAACAGTGATTATGACCCAGAAAAAGAAAACTTGTGTGTTGAAAAAAGAAAGGAAGATGAAGCTTCAATGAAAGTACTGAAGTGAATCAAAAGCACTTCAACTAATGTAATAAAGAGCTTTGGATAAAGCAAAATGTTTTGTTCTGGTGAGAAACCTTGAAGATGTTTGTTGGCCATAACACACAAAGTAATTCTTTGCTCAGTTCTGGCTCCATTAGAAACTTGAAGTTGTGGATAAATGCACTCAGTGAGAGTTGTGTGCCTGACGTAATATTCATTATATCTATTTTCAGAAACTTTTATTTTACTCCATTAAGTTATCTCCCTGCACTCCCTTTCAGCTCAAGGGACAGGCACCCTCAGATGATTTATCTTTACCAAGGGAGCTCAGACAGACAGTTTCCACTGGATGCTTAGGGCAGAATCCATGAGAATCCAAACCATTTGGTCTCAGTTAGTCATCTAAGCTCCCTCTCCAGTCAACAAATAGAAAGGAGAGGGAGGAGACAGAGACAAGCACCCCCAGAGAGCAATTTATCACAACTGTCTTACAACACCTTCTGAGAGTGTCTCTCTCCATTAAAGACAGAGTCCATGACCTCAGAGAATCCAGATGACTAGCTAAAACGAGATGACTAATTCCTAGATGACCAAAGTTGGTGAGACAAATCTCACTATCAGACTATTCTGGGTGATAATGAGCAGAGTAACTCTCAGAAGAAATGTATTGTCAGGGGTTCTATCCATATCTGCTGCTTATTTTGTAGAAACTGGAAGATAACATTGTTTTGGACATTAAAATCAGATTCCATCTAGATGTCTTCCAATCTCACTAGAAAGCAATCCATTGAATAAACCAATTCTTTTCTTTTCCCAATTATTTTTCTTGGTCATCCTCAAAATGCCCCATTTTTTAAAGCCAGAGCCCTGTAACAGCAGTATATGCCAAATTCCACTCTTTTTTTGTTTCCTCCCAACCTCCCTCTTTTCTACTATTTGTAATCATTTGAGTTTTTATCAAGTAAAATGTACATTGTGTCTTTAAAAAAAAAGATAATACCAAAGGAGGAGAAAAGAAAAAAATGCCAGACAATACTATGCTCTCTATCATCTCTCTCTTGTTATCAAAGTAACAATAATAACACTATCTTATAACGATGATAAAGTGAATACTCCAGTTGCTACTTTGGAAAAAACATTTAAGTAAATGGATGTTTTATCTGCCAAAAGACTTGCAACATCTGTAGGACTTCATTTGGCTTCATGTGAAAGCCTTTTAAGACAGACACTACTTCAGGACTGACCTTTTAATACATAGCTTATTGGCTTTCTATTTACACAAATGTAGACACAACTGAAACAAACCAGTTAGGACCTAAATCATGGCAAATCAGTTATCATTATGAAAGAAAAGTGAATTACATAAAAACCAAATTAAAGCCTGATTTATATGCATGCATACAAACCGCATACTTTCCACAACTTTCTCCCAGAAAATCAGCAGCAATATGTCCTGAATAAAAAAGTTGTCTAGAAACCATTAGAGAAAATGTATGCTTATTCTTAGCGTATGCTAGTGTCCCCTCCATCTCCACTCCTGAGCTGTTGCTGCTACTGAGCACTATTTCAAAAAACACTCAAATATTGATTTTAAACATTTCATTTCAGTTAGGTGAAAACCTACTAAGTAAAGTTAATTTTCAAGGCATTAGACTGGTGCTGGGAAATGCGAATGAATTGCACTAATTTCCATTTAACGGCACTAATGAAACAAGATAAATATTGCATATGACTTATTATAACTTTGTTTTGAAAATCAAACAGTTCAGAAAATAATCAGTAGGCATTCAGTCAATGAGTATTTTATCATGTGTAAATACAGTGAATTAAATTCAATCCTCAACACTTTATACATTCATTGACTTTTATGTCCTATGTATATTTTTATTCCGTTTCAAGAAGTCTGGATCTAATTTAGAAAGAAACTGAAAAACAAACTATGAAAACTAGCAAATATAAAAAGCCTATTACTCAACCACAGAGGATACTGTCAGGCTTCATTATTTAGATGAGCATGAGCATTATAAGTTATTCTATTGTGTGTTCTGTTTAAAATTAGAAATACATAAATTAAAATTCTCATTGTGATTAATTTCAGGAACTAAAATAGAATTTTAAATGTAGTCTTACAGTGATGTCTGGAACTGCTGCATGTGGTGATACTTGATACATACATTTGTAACACAAAGCAATTGAGATTTAGGATATGTTGTAAATGAGAGGAATAAAAATATTAATAATGATAAGATTTGAATTAATTTTCAGCAGCTAGGAGAACGCATTGTAATACAGCAAAGTTTTTTGTTCGTCATAAAAACAGACATTAGAATATATTATTAAATGACACTTTAACCCATTATTTGAGTTCTCCTTGACATACACTCACGCATGTATATGTGAGTGATTGCTTATGCAATAAGCCTGGGAAAAATGTAAATTGTATTTCCTCATAGCAAATTGCAACTGAATTAGACTACTGGGCAGACATAAACAATGCAATCAAATTCCCTGGCTTTTTATTGAGCTTCTATTTGACTTAGTATACATTTGAAAACAAAAAAATTGTGTTTCTCAGGGTCTGTGACATTGCAGGCCATGAGAGATTCAATGTCAGTGCCGGCATACAAATTTATTAGTCTATAAAATTTGACATTCTCTTATTTATTCACAGAAAGGACAAATAAGATATTTTTTCATACTTACCAGAAATATCTGGGAGTGTTTATATGCTGCTCCATCTGGAGGATGCAAATAGTCGAGGCTGCTTTACAATTCAGCAGGCAAAGGCCTGCTGAAGGATAACAAATGACTTCATGGTGAAACAGCTATTGAAATTCTTTCAGTACGTGATATTAAAAACAACTGAACAAACAGAGATAAGGGACAAATAGGATTTGAAACAGACCTTCTTTTTTTTTTTTTTTAACCAG
>BJBW01001095.1:0-54847 GCA_004320125.1 Scolopax mira
AACAATTAACCCTTTCCCCACCAGACCCAGCACAACCCCCAACAAACAAATCCACACAAAAACCCCAAAATCCTTCTATCATTTTGAACTGTATCTTTTCACTTGTTATTCGAACAGGTAAATAACAACAAGGAGCTTCTCTTGAGAGCTCCTTGGTGCAGGAAAAAAATTTCTAAAGAAAATGATAGAAATCAGTGTTGCTTGGCTGCAACAGACTAAAACTGTTGAAACAAGCAAGGTCAAGATGCGCCCCATTTGCAAGAATATTCAGTGAAAAACTTCACTTATAAAATTGCCTTAGGACTTATCTATTCTGTTACAAACCACTTGGGGATGCTTTAAAATTCCAGCTCATTGAAAGCTTCTTATTTAATGACACCACAGAAAGCAGAGACAGGGTTGGTGGGTACCAGCCATGGCTGGACTGAGAACCTCAGAGCCTCTCATGCCAGAGAAATGCTCTGGACCATGCCACCATGGCTGTCCAAGACCTGTGTGTGCAGATGCACTTTCAGGTGCTGGACTTCCATCTGGGTTGAGAAAGAGGAAATAATGCAGCAACAAAACAAAACTGTAGGTTTGATTTCAACAAGTTCAAATGCAAACCCCTACATCCAGTCCTCTTGGACATGCTTTATTCACCCTTCCCTCACACTGCCTTTTCAATTGTTTTGTTCCCATAGGCTGCCACAGTTTCCAAAATAAATGGCCCTCCTTGGTCATGGATGCTTTATTCAGTATCATGTGGAATAAACATTTGCACACTGTGAGACAATTAGGAACTGGCTAAGACCAAAAAAAAAAAGTTAATTTTAACCTGCAGGTGGATCAGATGATGCAGAAACAGTAAAGACCAAGTTGAAGGAAGGGTGAGTAGTGCTGCTGTAAACGACTGTAAACTTTCAGCTTTATACAGAAAGTCTGCTTTTCTTGATATATAAAGAAAAAGAATGGGATCGAGATCTCATTTTGGATCCTTCATTTACTAGAAGAGGTGGCTTGGCTTTGTCTGGCTATGCCTCCATTTGCATTGGCTTAGGTGAGGTTCTCATGAAATGTCACACTGTGGGATATCTCAGGCAAGTTTTGCCAAGTTACTCTCACAAAAAGAACAGCAAATCAAGCCTTCATGTGAAACAGGTACTGAGGCAAAAGAACTCAGTAATGCCCATCAGCAGAAGTCACAACTAACTACAAAGAAGGTATAAATCCCAGAGACTGGGAAGCTGCTAGTAATTTAAAATAAAGTTACAACTCCAGATAATGCCTTGAAAGAATGTGTACCTTCAGAAGTTTGAACGCTGTGCTCAGCGTTACTGATAAATACAATAAAACCGTGTCCAAGTCTACTTTCCATTACACAAATAGGTGAAAAATTCTGAGATCACCTCATTTCCACTGTCAATATATAAAGATGATGGATATATGCATACTTTGAGAGACACTGATTTTAATAATGTACATCACTTCAGCCTTGAGGTTTAGGTAGCCATATTTACATCAATACCCATAAGTCTCTAACAGCAACGACATTTAGGCATAACTCCAGTGTTTTACAACTGATTTTCTAGCCTTACTCTGAGTAGGATTAGTTCATCACAAATGAAATACACTACTGCCACCATAATTCTCCCTGGAGTCCTAACATCCACATTTTGTAGCCGATAGGCAACACTTGCCATCAAGCACTATATGGGGGCATGTTTGCTCTTTTGTGCGTCTGTCCATTACAAAATAATTTAAAGTTGCACATTCTTTCCCCTTTTAGCTGCATGCTAATACTGTAAATTTAATTAAGCAGTTTCCAAGCTATTGCACAACTGAGCAGCACATGCACTTGAAAAAAGCACTGAGCAGTTTACACATTTGCTTCCATAAGGCCTTTAAAGGGGTAATTCTATACAGACAAATTATACCTGGCACTGCACAGGTGTGCTGGAATGGAAAGGCACAAGGTGTCCTCTCCCCAAAGAGCACTCACACAGAAAGCAATATCAAAACAGCTGAAAGAGCCAAGAAGCCCTTCTTCTCCATTTCTTTGCCCCCATACAGCAGCGATGGTACTGCTGATAGCGATGTACTTCTTGCCTGTTCGGGAAAGCAGCACTTCTCGCAGCACCCCCCTACTTGTGTCACAGATGGCAACTGCCTATTCCACCCTTCTCTACTGCTTATAGGGTATAAAAGTCTGTAAAACACATCCATTATTTGACTAGAAGTCCTCTACTAAAGTTACATACTTTAAACTGTGTTTAAAATACGAGGGGGGGAACATTTGTTGTATGCTTTTTAAAGTCAAATGTATTGACTTGCCCACCCCCATCCAATCAGAAACCAGAGAGCAAGCTAGTCCCATTTCGCTTTCTCACCACCATTTACCAGAATAACCAGCCAGTACACAGCTGCAGGTTTAAACAGAGGCCAAACATCCACCTTATATATGAGGACTACCAGCCTTCATGATTCCCTTTTGTTTTATGAAAGCTTATCCTGAGCAAGCCCACCTTCTGGGGCAAACTGATTCTTACAACATCATCGAGCCCATCCCATGCTGGCAACCACCTTCTCACTCTTCTTCCTTCCTCGTATTGTGTGAGCAGCCCCACAGAGTCACATCACAGCTGAAACAGTTTGGATAGGACTTCCCTTTCCTACAAGCTAAAGGGACAGAGTCATTCAGATCCCCATCCTACACCCCTGAGCTGACACACTACCATTCCTCTGAGATCAGGGAGCCAAACCAAGGAAGTTAAAGGTTTTGGCCTTTGCTGCTGTTCGTACCACGTCAGGGGTAGGAAATAACACACAATGGCATCAGCATGACTAGGCTTGACAAAGTTAAACTTTGCCCCTTATTATTTTTTCCACTACAATATCCAATATAGTTTGTACTTTTCTTAAAAGTACTGCTGGAGAAAGAAAACCACCAAAGGATAAAGATACTTTTATTATTTTAATGGGATATTCTTCATCTGAGATACCATTTTATAACTGCACTACACTAGCAAGCTTGTAAGGAAAAGGAAGTGGGATAGAGTTAGAAGTTTCTTTATCTTTTAATGAAATTGTAATCTAGAAAGTCCATGGCCTTTCTCACAGTTAAGTAAATGAACAGGAGCAACTATACATCCCAGCAAGATCATCAATGAAAATATACACTGTTCTTAAAGAGGAGCAATGAGATAGCTACCAAGGTAAGTGTGAACTCCAAGCCCTTTCAGCTTCAAAACTGGGTTAAACTACTGTTAAGCATCTGACCTTACACTCTGAAATCCATAAAATCCATGAGTAAAGCCTTGAATTTGTTTTTCATCCTAATATTTTTCCTATTTCACTTGCATTAAGCAACTGTTCTCACAAGGCTATACAATAAATGTATGTGTGCTACAGCAGAAAAACATACATTTAAGAACTGGTTGTTCAACACAAATGGTATTATTTTTACATTCATGTTAATTTCCATATAAAATTCCTTGCCTTCACAAAAATTTTTCAAGTACTTAGAAATGGACTTAAAAGTTAAATAAACTCTTCACTCAAAAAATTTGTCATTTTTTCTATATTAGAAAGCCATCGGCACTTGGCTAATAAGGCCAAGTAGACAAGGCCATTTAAAAAAAGAATATAATTAATAAAGAAATTATTTAAAAATGAGCAAGAAATACAAGTGCAAGCAGCTAAAGTATACTGAAAGACAGATAAACCAGCATAACTGGGTGGGTACGTAATGCCCTTCTTCACCAGTTTAAATTCTTTTGAAGAAATCGCATCCCTTACAACTCTTAATCATTTTGACAATGTACTTACATCCTGGCCATGTAAGATACGTACTCTCCTCAAGCCTGTCTGCTTTAGACAGCAGGAAGCAAGATTATTTGTACAAGAAGAAGAGAGGAATGAAGGGCCAAGAGGCCCCAGAGCAGTTGGAAGAACAGTTGTTCTGGGTGGAGGAACAGAGGAATGGGGCAGAGGTGAGCTGAAGGCCTTCCCAGCCCCCATTTAACTCCTTCATTTCTCTTTGTTTGGGCAATTAAAACCCAGCAGTTCAGCTTTCAACTCATTTAACTTTAAAATCTCTAGATGGAGTCTATACCTGCGCCTGGTAGCTCCTGGGCACAGCTGGTGGGAGCGGTGAGAGGGAAGGCACCCAGCAGAGGATTGATCTCCTCACGGCTCAGCCTGCCTGGTCCCCGGTGCCAACCCCACTGACAGAGCAGCAAGATACCACACACTGGCCACCAAAGGAGCTGACAAGCAGGGCTTCTGCTTCACAGAAACTCTGCGTTTTCAAAAATCAGATTTCAACCCAAGCTAAAACAAAAGCATTTCTCCTCCATTTCCCAACGCAGTTTCACATTCATAGGAAGTTTGTGCCCTTCAAAATCAACTGTACTAACACCACCAACAAATGTATGGCACCACTGTAGTACTCACCATTTATCCTCACCCTGTGCTACCAACACCAACAATTTCACCATACCATTTACCCTTACCTCAGGAATTCAAGCTTTCCTGTTAGCAAAACCCTTCCTTTCAAAGGTGACGCCATCTTTTCTGTTCCCAACGTCTCTGATCCTACAGATCACAGTTTTAATGGAAATCTTAGCTGTAAAAACAGCCAATCTTTTTCCCCTTCCCCACATAACAGTATGGCTAAGAAATGATGGCCACATATTCCAGCTTTAGGTCTGGTGAAGACTTACCCAAACAAGAGGAAATCATAGCTGTCCATGTGGAGTAGGCTTGCGGCTACTTCTACACAGAGAACAAACCACACAGCGTGGCGATATGTTGACAGAGTATGTAGGCCTCACACACCACAAAAACTAGGCAGTATTATCATTCAAGAACATCACTCAAAACCAGTTTTCTTTAAAAAGAATTTAAAAGGATTTCCATCAATGCTTGATTTTGTAAAAATTTGTTCCAAATGTAAGTTTTGGCCCAAACTGGATCTACCAACAAGCGTTCAAGAGGGACTGAAAGCCAGCAAAAAAATACACCTAGTCAATTTTAAAGATTAATGCTTACAATCTTAAAGGTGCTTGGGTGTCATCCTGAACTGTGACAGCAGCCCTTGGGCAGCTGGCTATGCAGTAGCATTTTGGCACTGGCACTGCATAAAACATGTCAGGAGAACAGGACAGACTGAAGCTACTTGCTGAAAACGACAGCGAAGTAGTTCAGGCCCTCCTGCAGCTTACAGGCTGCTCACAGCTGAGGGGCCAGGTCTATCTGCCACCTCCTCATCCTCCTGCTCAGAAACGTAGCCACCTTAAGTGGCTGGTTTGGCTTAGAAAGCTTGAAATCTAGCAGGTAATATATTCTCTTCTCCTCTGCACCTCTCTTCATCCTTTGGAAACTTCTGTGTCCTTGGCACAACATCTGGAGGATGGTGGCTAACCCTGTTGACACCTCCTGGTAGCCAGTCTACAGCTGTCCTAGAAATTTGTTAACTAGCATTAGAACATGTTTTTGGATTAATAACCCTTGCAAACAAAGCTTCTCCCTCACTGAATGACAGTGGCCCTTCCGAGTTCTGGTTTGACTCAGGGCACAAGCAACTCATTAACCATCAGATGATTCAGCACTTGGTGCCTGCATTTCTGATGGCTGGTTTTCATCAGCAACCAGACTACGGCTTTGAAGGTGTATCATTTACATGATACAATCAGACACCTGAAGAGGCACACAGGTGTCAAGTCCCTCCAGCTCTAAGATGGTACTAGTTTAGGCAATATAGCCTGCTTCTAAATTCTTGGCTTTATAATCACATTCCCCACAAAAATCCTGCCTGTAACAGTCAGCTGCCTTTTTTCCCCCCAGGTCTTTCAGAAAGAGATCACACACATAAAGTGGTCAAAAACAAGATCTCTGGAGAAAGAAAGGCTGGTAACAGGTCCTGGGCAGAGGCAAGACAACCTCCACATTTCATGCTCAGAAGAGAGTAGGATTTTAGTCCCACCAAAACCATCCATGCACAATAAACTGTTGGGTGCAGCCCCTCCCCACTCCCAACAATCCCTTCTGATTGACTCGCAGCCACTAATCTCATTAGAGCTCCTATAATTAAAACACCATAGTATCTGATTGAGAATATAGTATGCTGTTGAAGTTAACTCACCCAAAGTCTAGTATATGAATGACAGCTCCAAGAGAATTACAAGATTTACAAAATCAAGCATCACTAATGAGCATAGGATCAAAACTGGACTATCAAGTTTCCTAATCTGCATGTAGAAAAAGCAGGCAGTCAAATCACCAAGGTTTCTATAAAACTTTTACAGCCACTTTATAGGAAAAGTGAAACAAGTATAGATACATTTATATAGAGAGAGCTTCAAATATTTATTAGAGAACATATTGCACTTTATAGATGCTAGGAAACAGCAAATGTTATTTTGGCCTAGTCAATACTTGCTAAACAGTGAGGAGTGAGATTGTTGTTCTACATAGCACTTGTCAGGTTTACAGAGTAGGGAGATGAGAAAACACATAAAAACCTTAGCCTCTTTACCAGTCCAGGAAAAGTTAAACATAAAAGCATGATTAAACTTCAGGTCTTCTCTCTCTCTTTTTAAGACAAAGTTCTTCCTTATACCTGTTTGTTTCTTTTTAAAGAAAATCTCCAAACAAGATCCCCCAACAGACAAATGGACAAAAAGCAAAGCCAGGCACAAAGAGTCCCTCTGACTCAGATGTAGAAGTAGCTGGGAGAAGTTAGGAAGTGAATCACTCATTTAGCAAACCTATGTGTGCACACAGCTTCTGGAAGAACCCACATTTGGTGCCATGTTAAATACAGAGGAAGATGGAAAGCGAAGGAGATGTGAATTGCATTTTACATCTGTGAGACTGAATGCCCTGGTTCTTCCCCCTCCCTGCTCCCAGTATGTAGGCTGGATGCACGAGTGTAGAAGCCCACAGCTCCTAGACAAAATGGTTCTTCCACCCTTCTAACTCTGACCTCACCCAGCACATGCCCGAGAGCCCATGAAGATGGCCTCTGTGAGCACCATGGTCCTGGAAAAGCACTGACATTTCAAACATTCACACTCTCCAGACTCATCTGTTTTACGTTCATGATTAAGCATTAGCAACAAAGAACAGTTTTGGGCTACATTGATTCCTGGATTCAGGGCCTGCTGAGACCTGACCAGGCTCTGTGGGACCGACACCAGATCCTGAGGTGCAAGAGCTGCAACCTCTTTCATGCTAAACCATCACCCATACCTACCCTCCCTCAATTTCTCTGTGTCCAAGAGAATAAAGTCATATAAACATTTTTGTGAATGGTAGATAAACTAGTTGTAGTCAGGCTCTGAAAAGCCCTGAAGGTCTGTGAGTATTAGGCCAGAAGATAGAACAGCTAAATTAAGGCAGAGGTAAAGTTACACAAATTACCCAAAGTCAGGCTCCAGATCAGCCTGGCTGCTCCAGGCTCGCCTGCTAAGCTTCTGCACCAGCCATTAAATCTTTGAAAGGGATTATGCAGCAAGGTGCCAGTGATAAGAGAGTCTGGGTTTGACCTCTAAGGACCTTCCTATGCGACATTCCTAAATCAATTACCCTCATTTTCCAGAATGCTGGTAACAGTGCAAGCAAACTCTGCAGTTGGAGTATTTTCATTTGGATAATCTTCTTTTCAACAATGCCTAAAACTTTGGTTGATTTTCTGATCCACGAAGAGCTCAAAGGCAGAAGTTTCAATGCTGTTAGGTTTCCATAGAAGAGGGCAGAATGCTTTAAGAGGGTTTTTACTCTGCTGCTCCATTAAGCTTCACTTCAGAAATCATGATGAAACCATATCAAGAATCATCAGTGGGAAAACACACACAGACATTAAAGGAAACATGAATTATTTTAAGTGTTATACTACTGCCAACATACTCCACACTTTCAACATAAAAGACCACTCCTCCAGAGACTTAGAGTCAGACACTGTCCTCCCAAACAAAGGGCACAAATTACTACTTCTCTGGCATGGAAAGCAGATCTAAATAATGCATATTGATGCTTGGGGTTTTGTTTTTTCGTTGCTTTCATTTGTTTTCAATTTCAGGTACATTCCTAAATGAAACTGACCGTATCCAAACTGAAAATTACTTAAAGTTTTCAAACAGAAATAGCTCTTCAACATTTACTCCTTTTGGTAAATTTTCTTTGGTACAGGAAGTGCTAAGTGAAAGGTGAAAGGTGACTTTATTCCTATCCTATATTGCCTTTCCACTCATTCTTCCCAGAAACTTCCCCAATATAGTTATATTATATTCTCCATATAGACATGGAGAAATCTCTTGCTCTCTCCTCAGGATGAGTCACATCTTTGCACTTTTCACAGTGCAAAGGAAAGATACCATCTCTTCTTGTTCTTCTCAAAGAAATACCACTTTCTTGTTCTTTTCAAAAAAGGAAGATAGGCAAAGATGACTTTAGACTGTTATTTGAGGATATTTTGTTTACCTTTTTCCCCAAACAAATTTATCAAGCAACTAAAATTCTGCCTGGTCGTAACAGCTTCTGTAACAATGTGCCCACGGAAGTAATCTCCCTCCTCAAGATCAGTATCCCTGCTGCAGATGACACCCCCTCTGCATCTGTATCCCTGCCCCACCTTTTATGCACAGGAGTAAGTACCCATATGGCTATTTGCCAAGCAGACCTTTTAGTTGCTGCTGGGATAAGCTTTGCAGAGTGCTCAGCAATAGTAGCAACTTCCTTGAAGGAGGCATCCCTGCATATGCACCCAACAGCTGGCCAACAGTAAAACCACTTCATGGGGCTTATACCTGGTTCCCAGGCCAGCCAGGTGTTTCAGCCACCAACCTGCTGGATCATCCTCCAAGAGGTCAGCCTTAACCAGGCAGAAGAGTTCTTCATTATGGCTTTAGCTACTGGATCTTACTGATGTAAGCTACACAGCTTACATTAGATCACTGCAAGCTGCAGGCACCTGCAGAAGCTAGAGAAGACTATCCTGACATCACACCACTTTACAGTTTCCAGCTTCAAAGCAAGGCAATATTCTGACACATGACTTCAGTGGCAAACATAAAGGTGGCACAAGTGTGCACTGGCACTATATTCTAAAAGCTTACTGGGAGTTTTCAGTTCACCACTTCACTCACCAAATCACTCATTCTGGGCTCTCTGCACTATGTCTCGAGAAGGCATATTAAGTGTTCCTGACTTTCAGTGTTACAGGAGACATACAAAACACAGTTCCACTTCTCCCATCCATCAGTTAACACGTTAAGCCCTTCCCTGTTATCTAAGCATAACAAGGGTGGTCCATAAAAACGCTAGTGAGTTTACTATAATCCAGAACAAACCCTACCAGCACTAGTAAATGCCATGTAAGCTACCAATGCCTGGAGGGGAGCACACACTTCACTTCAGCCAGCACGTGCAATTTCCAAGCAATGACATGTTCCCTGGTCAGAACAGCCCAAGAACTATTTATAGTGCACAGGGGTAGCTGTAGCCGTCCATCCTGTCCCTATACATGCAGCCCAGAGGAAGCACAAGCTGCCCCAGCACAGCTCCCAGCCCCAACAGGTGTAAAAATTCATTCTACCACCACACCAGCACGTCTCCACTGAACACATCCCAAAAGCTTCCATTGAATAAAAACATAAAGGTGGTAAGCAAAGGGTTTATTTGGTTTTGGCTTTCCCACATACCCATACTTTTCCCGATGCTCTTTGGGTTTAGGGCATGCCTACACTAGTGGCACAAACAACGTGCAAGTGTTTTGTGATGCTAAAGTAGCTACAGAAAACACTAGGAAAGACAGAACTTTGCTTTCTAGCTGCTGATTTAGATTTGGAACAGCAGTTCTGACTGACAAAGCAGTGAGGAAGCTATAAGCAGCCTCTACCTGAGCAGCTACCTACCCAGGATGAGCAGCTATCTGCCCAGGATGGAAGAATCGTTGTGTTTAGGCTTCTTTCCCCCAAAGAAATTCTTGTCTGCTGTTGTAACTGGGATTCTTCATAAGTAGTTGAACAGTTACCCCCACTACTTTAATCTTATGTAACTGCTGTAATACCAAATGGGATGTATTCCCAGAAAAACAGGCTGGGGGGCTGTAGAGTCTACCAAGGGAATGTGGAACACCCGCTGGCACAGACAGAGGCACAGAAAGGTATGAGGGGCTGCAGGATGGGGGCCAAAACCCCCAGCCCCTCACTCGGCACCGGTCGCTCACCCTCCCAAGAACGATGCTCTGTTCCTCATCCTTCTCAAGCAAGCTAGCACTAGCAGGAGTTTGAGAATCCAAAGAGAACATCCTTTAAAAGAGGGCCAAGAAGCCTAAAAACATACAAGTGAACGCACCACCAGGCTGCGTAACAACGCGCAGCCAAAACACTTCGGGAACAAACGGTCATTAAACAGCCGCTCACAGGCAGACGGCTGCCAAACGCGTTCCGTAGGGGATGGGACACGTTTCCTACTCCACCCCACCGGAGCTCAACCCGCCCGGCCGGACCCGGCGCGGTGCTCGGGCCCCGCGACCTCTGGGAGCGTGCGGGAGGGAGCTGCCACCGCACCGCTCGGCGCCGCGTCCCCCCCATCCCACCCTCCCCAGCATGGCAAAGCGGCGCCCGGGCGGCCGTACCTGGGAGCTGAGGTACCGCTTGAGGCACTCCTCGCACACCGCCTTCTTGCAGCAGGACAGGGGCTTGATGGGCTTCTCCTCCAGGCACACCCGGCAGCTCAGCACCAGCAGCGGCCCGAACTCCCCCGCGATCAGCCCGGAGAAGGGCTCGGGCAGCAGGTACAAGTCCACCACCTCGATGCTGCCGCCCGCCGACAGCGGGTCGCCGCCCGCCGCCAACCCGCGCCGCGACGGGGGCTGCCCCACGCCCGGGCCGTCGCCGGGGCCGTGGTCGCCGCGGGGAGAGGCGGGGGCCGCCGCCGGCCGGTCGTTCTCCACGCAGTAGACGGTGCAGTACACGTGCCGCCGGGGAGGGCGGCGGCGGCCGTTGCCCCCCTCCGGCCCCGGCCCCGGCCCCTCCTCCGCTAGGGCCGCCGGATCCCCCGTCGCCTGCTCCGGCCCGGCCGCCGCCTCCTCCGCCTCCTCCTCTTCGGTCCCTCGCCGCTCGGGGCTGACAGCGGACGGCGGCGGCGGCGACTCCTCGCTTCGCCCCTGCCCGGCTGCCCCGCCGCCCGGGCCCGCCTCCCTCGGCAGAGGCGGCTCCCCGGGGCCGGGCTCCCGCGGGCCCCCGGCCGGGCTCGGCGGCGCGGCGGCGGCGGCCGCCGGCGGGGCGCTCAGCGAGCTCTGCTGCTCCCCCATCGCCGCCCGCCGCCGCCGCCGCTCCTTCCCATCCAGCCGCCTACCCGGCCCCCGCTTCTGCTTCCGGGTCCCGAGCCCCGAGCGCCGCGGCCCGCCGCACCGAGCCCCGCGCCGCCGGCCGCCGCCGCCGCCCGGCCGCCTCCTCCTCCTCCCCGCCGGGCTGCGGGGAAGGAGAGCGGCGGGTACCGCTCACGTTCAGCGCCGCCCGCGAGGTCTCGCCCGGAGCCCGACCCCCATGCCGGGCCAGGGAGGACGCGGGCAGCCGCCCCTAGTGCTGCGGGGCAGCGCGCCCCGGCCGCGCCTCGCCCCCGCCCCGCCGGGCCCCGCCCCGCTCTGACGCACCGCTCCTTGGCCCCGCCCCTCATTCAACCGTAAACACCGCGAGCCCGCACGCACGAGGCGGTCTCGCTCCCGCGCATCTCTATGGTTCTCTGAAGACGGTATCTCCAGATCTTGGCATCATCAGTGACACCACCACGGGGGGCAGATCCTGCAGCGACTGAGACTGTCGGGGGGCTGCGCGGTTCCCACCCGAACTGTGTCTGGAGCGTTGATCCAAAGCCAAGCTCTGTTGCCCTCCCTAGAGAGGCCGTGGGTTGGGCTAACCAGAACAAGAGGAGGAAGACAGCGGGGGACACCAGGTGTGTGCATGCCGTCAGCTCAACCCCGGTGAGATCATGGGCTCCAGCTCACACAGGCCCCTTAGGCCCCGGAGCAGCTCTGTGCATCTGCCTGGGGCCATGCTTGAGCTCACCAGCCCTCCAAGCACATGGGGTGTGGAGGACACTGGATGGGACCAGCTCAGCTTTGGAGGATCCTGTGTGGCACCAACATACGTGTGCTCTCTGGAGAGGAGCTGAGTCTCCCAAAAAGCCACACAGGGAGCCTGCCTTGCCCTTCCCTACCCTGCTGAAGGCTGGAAAAGGAGACACCAAAGGCTCTCTGTGTGGCAGCTGACAACATCTGCTGGCTTTGGCGCTCTTCAGCTTGAAAATGCTTTTTTCTTCCAGACCCAAGCTGACCTAAAAGTCATGTGAATGAATTTGTCCAGTGTCAGACTGTAGTTACCCCTGCAGGAAAATCTTATAGAGGAATTACTACTTTTAAACAATGTTTAATTAGCTTTTCTTATTTGAGCCTCTAGAGCTTATCCTCCCAAAGCATAGTTTGAAAATACAAAGTGTAAAACCTCTAACGAATGAATAAACATCAGAATTTCCCACAGCCCTGCCATTTGAGAAGCTAGAGGTTAAAGAAAATACTAGAAAGAAAACATCACTTCAAGAGCAAACAGTATTCAGAAATGCACGTGCTAAAGCACAGCAAGGGAAAAATGGTCCTGGGGAGTCGAGGACAGCAAGGCTAATCCTACTCGGCTGAGGGGAAGCCTTAGGCAAATATGAGTTATGGAATTGCCTCTGCCCTACCAGACTATGGACTGAAGAAAATTCAGTGGCCTGTGCCCAGCCATGGGTCCTACTGGCCCTGACGGAACAGCGGGCAAAAGTACCGGCCTCACTTGCCCCTGGTGCCCCCCTGTCCTGCCCTGCTTCTGGCTGGGGTGGTGGGACCAGCCCTGGCTGGTGAGGTCCTGCCTGGCAGCCCCCAAGGGGTCCTCACCACTCCCTGCCACAGGGCTGCTTGGCAGATGTACTCCTTGAAACAAGTCTTTGCCATGTGCTGTGTATTGCTCTTCGGCATGTTAAAAAGTGTGAGATTGTACAGTAGCAGACAAAAGGAAAGTTTGGGGTGATGTAAACGTAACATCACCTGCTAGTAGGCACTGACTGCGCTTTCCACAAAGCGTTCACACAGATTCACATTCAAACGGCCTCGAGGAAGAAGAATTTTCAGATAAAAGACCACCTTAACCCCCCGGCAGTCTGGCACAACAGGATGCCCTGTGGCATGGCACTCGCTTATTCCCCCAGGGGGCTGGTGAGAGGGTGAGTGGCCAGTGTGGGATGCTGGTTCTGTGGCTGGTGGGTGCCTGGGTGCAGGAAGCAGGAGCACGTCCAGGGCTGGATGCGAGGGTCCCAGACAGGCTGCTCTGCTGCTGACTGACAGCTTGACGTGGTGTATCTCGGGCTGGCTGTTGCCCAGGCTTTGAGAAACCATGAATCAGATTTGCATTCAGAATGACTCTCTTGCTAAAACCTTCTTGTTTTAAAATGTGATTTTTAGGTAGACGCATGTAGAGCATGTCTAGACTTTAAATAAAACCTTATGGAAGATATTAAAAATATAGCAGCGCTACCAGATTTGCATAAAGTAACAGAGTGAAATAAATAATCCTACAGAGATATACCTTTTTCTCGCCAAACTATTTGATTTACGAGAACTTAATTGTGTTTGAGCACAGTTGTGTGGAACTGAGTCTAGTTGCTTGAAAGATTACTTTTCTCCCTTTGATATTCTGCCAAGTCAAACTCCACAGAGATTCACGCATTTGAGCTCTGCAAATAAAGTATGAGGAAGCAGCTGCCAGGGCATTCATTCTTTATGATGGATCCCCAATTTTGGAAAGCTCTATCCACCGTTGTCCACCAGAGCCTGGATTTGCTTACCTCTGGGAGTGCAGCAAAGCCCATCGCTTTTTTTTCTTATTTATTAAGACTACTGGAGAGTTTGTTTTGAATAGGAATGTTTATGGATTTTACTTGAGCCTGATTTTTAAATTTCCCAGCTGAGATCCAAGGCAAGCACTTGTAATTTCAAACAATAAATTTAATTGACTGCCACAGTCCTGGTAGTGCCTGAATTTAGGTAGGGTTTTTATTCACACTGGACAACGTTGTGGTGGCTATTGCATCAATGAATTAAATTTTTACCGATTTGTAAAATTTTACAAAATATTGCCTGAGGATTTTCGTCCTTTCTTATTTTCTCTCAGTTCCTTCTTTCCTCCCTTTCTTTCCTTTGATCGAAGAACACAAGCTCACAGAAAACTTCAGCAAAACAAAGTACTAGGCTGTGCAGCATGTAAGCAAAATGCAGAATTTATTACTATGCACAATCACTGAAGCAGTTCTATAGTGAATTTAAAAAAATGAGTGGATACTTTTAGCAATACAGCAGAGCTGAAGGAGGCTGTGCTGTCTGTACCAGCTATGTATATCTATATCATCTATCTCTCTGTAAGTGTATATACATATATAAAAGGAGGACTCAATTTCCCAAGGCTGTAGTTCTTGAGACTTTGTGAAAATTACTTTTACTAAAAATAATTAAATTTTTTGGGATGAGTAATTAACATTCATTCTTCTGGGCTTATGCTGATGGCCTCTGAGGAAATTTGAGGATCTATTTTTCTCTGCTGCTGGCTACTTACTGCTGTACAATGTACTGGGTCATTGGGAATAGAACTTACTTTTTGTGTGGTGATTCTTTTTTACCTTGCTGTTAAATGTTTTTTTCAAAGTATTTTAAATTTTCATATTCTGTTTTACCTACCATTGCAAATGTATTCCAAGTACTTTATGAAATGTCTTTAAAAAATGTTTATCTTTATTTTGAAAATGAAATAAAAATTCAAATTGTCATTTTTGCCCCTCAACATTTGTAGTTTTCACTGTTCTGTACACTCCACTTACAGTATATTGTCGTACATTCTCCAGAGAACATCCCATATGTACTGCTTACTCTCTGGACATGGTCTTACTTTCAAAAGTTATAAACTGGCTATGCTGGTTTAAGAGTTTTCACCAAAAAATATCTTTAACCTTCTGTGATAAAAGCTTGTGGCAATGGTGTAAGAGTAATGACAACAGTTTTCTGGGACTGCCTGGCCTGAACAGAACTCTTAAAACTTCTCCTTCATCTCCAGTTCTGAATTTAGGTGGGATACATCAGCAACAACTTATTTGATGTTAAGGAAGATGCAGTCATATAACTCACACAGAAAAATCCTCTTAGCCTCTGAATTATAGTACATAAAAGAAAGTATCCTTGACAGTACTTGATTTGAGTAGTTATGCAGTATGTTTCTGCAGCTAGAAGGAAAATAGTTATCTCCTTTGACTTCTGTTCATCTTGTGAGGTGAAAGAGTCATGTATGTTCTACAGAAAGTTTAGGCTAGGAAAAGGCATGCCCTAGAATAATTTCTTACAAAGATCCTAATTAAATCAGGAAAAATGACCGTGTGCCTAGTTTAATTGTTACAGTATTTATTTTGAAAACAGTCTGTGCTATTATTTTTATCTAGCACTATGGCAACAACCTTCAAAACATAACTATGTATCTCCAGAAATTCCAATAGATAGCTTTTGCATATGTGTTCACTAGAAACCTTGAGGAGAACATAGTCATGGGCACATCACTGGAATTGCTAAATAGATATATTCATGTATGAGAGTTTCTTCAAACAGGGAAAGCATTGCCTAAATGAATCAAACCTTTTGGACCATATACGTGCTTGCTATCCACATCCAGAGAGACAATGCCTTCCTGAAAGTTATGGATCTTTTCAAACAGATCTTATTGATATCTCAAGTAATCTTTTAAAGGGCACCTACAACCCTGATGCATCCTCCTTACTGCTTCTCTTGTCTTCATAGAATCATTTAGGTTGGAAAAAACCCTTGGGATCATTTTGGAATGATGTATCCTACACACTTTTTCAAAATCCTCCTTTTACACCCATGATACTGTTTTTTCTTAGCTCTCTACCTACATCACTAATTTTTAGTAGTTTTTTCTTGTTTCCTATCACATCTTTCTCTTCCTTAAAATACCACAAAGCTCTGTGTTTAGCCTAAGGCTTTGTAGATGAACTCATGACTCTGTTTCTGTCCCAATCTTACTGAATCCAATTTCCCATTGAGGGCTAGACTCACCAGTAGATTAAGCTGATGGAAACAACCTTCTCCTCCTCACTCAAATCTTTCATTCTTCCTCGACTTTCTTACCACATTATCATCCCTCATATCACCTGCGTTCACAACTGGGGAAGCATGTTCATCTTCAGCAAATGCAAAGAACCCCTTGAGTGAAGCAAGGTGTTTAAGCATTTAACTTTTCATAGAGAAACAGTATTTTTTTTTTAAGTTCTTGTGTTTAAAACTGAGATTGAGCCAGGAATCTTATGACCACAGATCACTTCTCCAGGTGTTCTCACTACTAATGAGAACAGAACCACACCTGAATCAAGCTATACTTGTATCCCACAATAACTGATTTTCTTCTTAACAGCAGACAACACCCCAATCATTTATTAGCATTCATCTGGAATGAAATGCCTTGGTGCACAGCCTGGACGTGCTGCAGTCATTTTGAGGAGGCTGAGGTTATTTACTGCCATCAGCAGCCGTACACACACGAGACCGTTCCAAACTACATCAGCATCTTTAGACTCTCCCAAAGAAAGAAACCTTTATTACTGCATTATTTTATTAATATGCCTTTGAAGTTATTTTTATAGTAATAGCTGGCCGCAGGATTACCTGACAGCAGCACAGTGGGAGTAGATTCTGCTGAAGGGCAAATATATTTTGTAGTTATTATTGTTTTAATTAACTATGCAGAATGAGACACAAATAGAATGTTTTGTAAAATAAAGACTTAGCGGCTATGTTTTCGAAAATATCGTAAGTAATTCTCTGATGTGCAAATTGCTAGCTTTTCCTTTTTAGCTTCAGGCCTGAAAAGCAGTTGAATATTTGGTAAAACAATTGTCTACCCTTATTACAGGATTATGGAATTATGCTTTTATCATTTTGTATGAGTCTTCTTTTTTTTTTTTTTATATTGTTAATAATTTAAAAGGATTTCTGAAATAATCAAATTAAGTAATTAACCTGATCAGACAGTGGGAATACACAGAGCTATTCAAATTAGCTATTTTGAAATTATGCTTCTTTACTTCTTAAAGCCAAATTTCAGAATGATTTTGAAGGCTCCCTCGTGCTCATCTCTGTAATTCAACGAACCCCGCTGTTCTCGGCAGAGGCTCCCATTACAGGCTTTTGTGACTCCGCTGAGACTTATCCTTGCAGGAAGGAGCCTCTGTAACAAACCGAGCTGCCTTCGTGAGCCGGGCAGGGACGGGCAGCTCGGGCTCGCAGCGAAGACACTGGAGTGGGGACACGGGGGCCCCCTTTCTAATCTCAGCTCTGTGGCTCACCAACTGTGTGACCTTGGACAAGATACTCCTATATCTCTATTTCCCCTTTTACCCTTTGCCTGTCTCGTTTATTTAGACTATAAGCCCTGTGTGACAAGGAGCTGTTGCAGCTGCGGCGTTGCGCGGCCCGGCGAATCCCCCGGTCTCGGCTGAGGGCTCGAGGTATTGCCGTTCTACAGACAAAACACAGTCATTTCAACATCCAGGGTGTCGTGGGAAATTAGCTAATTAATAGCATATTTTTATAGCTAAAAGTAAAATTATGTATGTTCAGATACTCCTCCCTATTTTTATTTTGTTGCCTGGGGAAAACCGCATTCATGAGCATTTCGATGCTGGGCTGTAGTCATTACTGAGTAGCACGTGTGTGCTGTCAGGGCTTTACACACAGAAACTAACACCAGGACCTTAACTCGCCTTCAACCACACAACCATAAAAAGGCTCTTTGTATAAGAAGTCAGGAATCTAAACGTTTTCCCTTGCTCAGATAATGTGTCCAGATTTCCAGTGGGATTTTACATGTCCACCAAAGGAAATCTTTGGTAGGACGTGTGACAATTCTACCAAGGAAAGAAATGCCAGAATAAAATCTAGTTCACTAAAAGGAGCAAAATAACATGAGTCCTCTTCAAAAACTTATTTTTTTTACTGCCACAAGGAGTAACATCTGCCTACACTTGGTAAGTTGTTTTGCAGGATAAGATGATGGATTCATGCCATTGTGGGTCAAAATAATGGTTCATTAAATGACTTTGACTCTAATTTGGAAATTCTCTGTGTTTTCCAGCCTGGAAAGCTAACTTCACTATAGAGGTGCTGTGCTCAGAAAATCTTCACAGTTGGATGGAAAACGGAGGCTGAATTATGATTCTGCAAAATTAAAGTAGTGGTATATTGATTATTCTATATGTTGTATTGATTATTCTATAGATAGTTTGACTATGGTACACTGCAATGAGGATTGAGAAGCATCAGAAATAGGAACAGGCAGCGAATTGCCTTGACCAAAACTTAACAGTTTACTTGACGCAGTACACATCCAATATGAGATGCAATACAGTGTCAGGTCACATGTCTTTTCTGAAAGGCTGCTAAGACACAGCAATTAACAGGGAACTGATGAAATTATTTCCTTGAAAGGTAATTTCACTATTTTTGCTATGCACTGTTGGTTGGTTTGCATGGGACATTTTTTGCTCTCCCATAGTTAAGCGAAATGCTGATTCTTAAAGACTTCATTGCATATGTTGAAAAAAGTGTCGTTGGATGGCACACTTTTTTTTTTTTCCTTAGGAATTACTATATACACCTGAAAACACCATACATTTGTATGTATGCCAGTAATAAGTCTGCACACAATGTCACCTGTCTTTTTGCATATAATATTCAGCAACCTCGAAAGAACTGTTCCTAAGTCTTTTCCAATATTCTCTTATCTAACATGTCTTGTATTAAAACAGGTCCAAAATGATAATATTAAAAAGTGCAGGCCAGTTAAGGCAATCTACAGACTTCAATAGAAAGCTTTTTTTACAGAAAAGTTCAGCTAGGAACTTGATAAATATAGGTGAGAAATAGCTTGCACTCTCCCTACAAAAGTTGTTTTTTAGTAGTCATTTTAGGAACAATATTAGTACATCTTGCCCTAATGATAAGGTTAGTTGCTTGGTTTGCACAATAAATCTTGGATGGAATTATAAAAAGAAAAGGAGATGTTGAAACAATCCCTGGCGTAATGAAAGGACATCAATAAACCTCTTCTCCTAGGGAAGCATAACTGGGGGGAAAAAATGTAACATTTGAAGATACTGCCTGGACAAAAACCAAAATCCTTAGGCTGTCAGAGTGGAATCTGAGACTGCCAGCAGGCCAAGGTTGCGGCAAAAGCCCTGCAGTTTGTTTTGTGGATCTGGAATGCTTATCAGCAACATAAAAAAAAAAAATCTCAAAAATGCCACAGGAGCCTTCCCAAGAAGCCACTCATGTGCCTGTCTGCTGTGAAGCCAACAGTTGTGATGGATTCTCTCTCATGAAGACAAGAACTGAGACTAACTCACTTGTAGCTTTGGAGCATCAGGATATAAAGCTTTGGTATAACTTTAAACCTCAGACAAACTTTCTTGTGGAGAAAATTCTCATCATCATATTTCTCAGTGCCAAGTTAGAAGTTTCACTTTCACATGAATAGTGGCAGATTTTATAAAAACCAGTAAATATAATAGCAATAAACCATGTTCCTTATATTAATTATATCAGAATTTATCTGACTACCTACGATTGCTTTGATTCAGTGTCACTTTGTCTGCTACTTGGAGTGACTCGATCTGCTGGTAGAAGAGAGCATAAAAATAGAAGGACTGTGTGAGATCACCATATATCCACACCCTTGCCATCAGATTTGTCTTTTAAGTTTTTATCATCTATGAACTTTTCACATCTGAAAGCATCTAATGCTAGAAGACTACTGGTTGAGCACTTCATATGTGAAACAGCTGTAGGCTTTCTTTATGCTGCCAATACTAATGAAGTACATTTATTGAGTACTTCTCATTTTCCAGTGAAAACATTTATCTGTGCTTCCTTCAGGACACGACTATAAGTTGTACAGTAAATTTTTGTAAGCTAAGAATTGATCTGAACAGCCCTAACAGTATGTTTTTAAATCAGTGAAATTAAATTTCTGCAATTCAGAGCCACTGAAGGTAAACTGGTATAACCTCAGTCAATGGCAATGAACCAATGTCCAAAACAAAAAACTTTTATTTAAATAAATCAGCAGCATATGTTAACATCACATATGTCTAGATAATATCTTCCCAGCTTCGTTAGTTATATCAATGGCACAAGAAATCGTTCTAGAATGTCTAAAATTGACTAAGTATGCATGTATTTAAAAAGGGGTGAAATGTTTATCTCAATGCTGCATGCTATTCTTGTTTTAAAATACATCACATTGCAACTGATGCAATACACACATGAAACAGATAAAAAACTGGCAACTGAAATAAAAAAGTAATTATCAGTAGGAAAGGATTGTCAAGTGGGGCTGTTTCCAGTAGAGTTCAACAGAGATTAGTGTGAGTCCTGCCATTGCTCAATAATTTCATTGCAGGGTGGAAATAAATATAGTAACTAACAATAAAGACAGAGCAGTTACACAAAGTAGTTTGATTGTTATTATTTTTCAAATAAAATGTATTAATATAATAAAAAAAAATCTACAATTACATCAAAGGATGTAATAGATTTTGTAGCGTTTAAGTCTTCAAGGATGGAAGCTTTTCTAAAGGTTACCTTCCCGTCCAACGTGCATTATGTGTACGCTGTACATATTGCATAGGTAGGAAACAAGAATCAAACCCATTGGAAGAGTCCTTTCTGGTGTTGGCTTTTATGAATCCGTTTGTAACCAGTGACACTTTACACATCGACCAGACCTAAAAAAAGCAGTTGCTGGTGTCGCCTGGTGTCCTGGTTTCCAGGACATTAATCTCCTTTCTGATATTTTGCCATATATTAAGTGATTATGTTGTTTGCTACGGATTTTTGCTTTGCAGATTTTCCTTGTTGTATTCATATTTTTTTTTCCTCCTTTTTCCTTTCCTCCTTGTCCTGTGCAACTGTGTTAAGCATGAATCAGGGTCCCAGCTCTGCTGGAGCACTGAGATACACAGAAGTGTTGTCAGGAAGAATCACAGCAATTCCTGCAACAGACCATTAAGGTCTACCGTTAAGATGCTTCTTCCAGGTTAACAGCTTTGCTTGCTGTGCAATTTATTTTGCCTGGGAGTTATACTGGTGCAGTTCCTAGTGTGGGTGTAGATATGTTGGATGCTTTTATACTGGGGCAGTCTTTTCCTTTTCCTATTTGAGAATAAACCAGAGCAGCTTAAGCCTTTAAACTGTCGGTACTACGTCCATGTGAATGGGGTTACAGGATTTAAAGCATTCCAGCAGTGCAGCTGTTGCCTTGCTTTCATTTAGGCAAGGTCCACATTTCTTACACTGCTGAAAATAGATGCCTTGAGCTTTCAGTTCAGAAAGTGAAAAGATGACCTAGGCACACAGTCACACCATTTGAACTCTCCTTGGTGGTGTGGTACAGTGTGCAGTAATGCTGAAGCTAGACTATTTAATCTATGAAGTATTTAAATAAGTGAAGCAGAGAGAACACAGCTAAGACCATGCCAATAAATTTACCACCATTTCTGATGTCTCTTTTTTTTTTTTTTTGGGTGGAGATAAGCACAGAAGCATTTGAAAACTTGAGCAGAGAAATTTTTACTTTCACACTTGTGGATACTAAGAAAATTGCAGGTCATGAGCTTGTTCTAGGTACATTTTGAGATCTTTATATTCTGCATTAAGCAGAATTAGAAATTGAAAGTGAAGAATAGTAAAGATTAAAATTTTCCATATATTTCTTGTGATTAATATAAAAAAGTATGTGTGACAGAAAAGAATTACAGACCAAAAGCACAACTTCCCCTGTAATCTTTATCCCTTTCCTGACTAAGTGCTATCTGCTAATACAAATCCCTAAGATCCTGACCTCTCTTTTTTGCTTTCCTTCCCTGCAAGCACAGTGGAGGAAATGATTCCTGTCACGTAGCCAAAGGGGGCATATTTATATGGCTCCACATGATGTGATGAGGAAATCCTGTTGCAGAGAATTCAGGAGGAAAACAAGTAGGTTGCCTGTTCTGCCCCTCTTTTCTGGAAGTCCTGCCTCTGCTCCTCTACAGGTTTGCTTCCTGAATCACCACTTCTGTGACTTTATCAGTACAGATCTCTTTGTTTCTCAATTTTCTTCCTCCATTTTTGAAAGTGGAGGTTTCCAGGACATTAATCTCCTTTCTGATATCTTGCCATATATTAAGTGATTATGTTGTTTGCTACGGATTTTTGCTTTGCAGATTTTCCTTGTAGTACTCATTTTTTTTTCCTCCACTGATCACCTTTAAGCTCTGCATGAAAATAAGGAACAACTGTAAGTGCTTTAACTCTGTTCTCTTCTGGGCTGGGGGAAAAAGCCTCACTGCAGACAGGAGGGTATTATAATTTCAAATCCTAAAGCATTCAAATAGCTTTGGCTGGAGCCTGGAGGAAATCAAACATAGAGGGGTTTAAAGTTTGTTTTAAAATTAATTTCGTACGTATATAGTACTGGGATTAATATTTTCTAGATTATATTATAAACAATATATGAGAACTCAGCGTGAGATCTTTCCTCCACTTACTAAGTCAATACCTGCAAAGCTGAATTCCCTTCCCTGCCGGCTTTGAGATCTGTCACCAAAATCATGAGTAAAACGCATCAGTTGACTAGAAAGGAAGCCTTTTGTGAATGTAGGACCCTGTGTAAAATCAACATGGAGCTTAAGCAAAAAAGCATTTTTATTAAATGCATGTGATAGTAAAAGCTATGGAGAGGCTGTTAAGAAAGCACAATGCATGTGAGTGTCATTCTGCAGTTTCAGACCAGGGCTAAGTGCTCCTTCAGCTGGCAGCCAGTTGTGTGTGTTTAGAGCTGAATCTGATCAGAGACCACAGCTCAAGAACAAAAGCACTTTTCCATTGTAGCATTAGTTTTGATCCACAACACTGTACATGAAAAGCTTTAAGATTTGAGAAGATTTAGGTCTAGATCCTGCTTCATGCCTCAGAGCCATCGCTACTTTGGTACAGTGGACCACAGACTATTTAAAAAAAACCTCTGTTTTCAGAGAGCAGTTTATCTAACCAGAAAGAGTTTATGTTTTGTTCCAAACCCATAATTCTACATTTATGTTTCCGTCTGTGTCTCCCATTTGTACAGTCTTTCAGAATGGCATAGAAGGGAAAGACCAGGCCTCCAGTGATGAAATAAAATTTACCAAAATCAAATGATGGTGCTGTGTTCTGCCTTTTGCCAGTCTCAGGATATGGAGAGTCAGACCCAATTTCCTAGTCTGGCATCTCCAGCATGGCAGTAATTTAGAAACACAAAGAACTAATGGTCAAAACCTTCTCATACTAATCAAAAGGATTGTGCAATCATTATTTGTTTGATTTCTTAGTGTTTTTCTTTTTTCCAGTAATACTGCAATTTATCCAATGCCAAAAACATTTTTGACCTGCTTTAAGATATTTGAACTACTAGAAGGATATTGTTGGGGAACAACTGAGTTGTTGTTCCTTCCACAGTATAAAAGGGTACAATCCTATGGAATAGAAACCTGTAAATATGATAAACATTTGAGGAGAAATGCAAATTTCTCCTTCAAAATAACAAAAACATTTTGGTTTGCAAATTAGAAAGAGCCAAAAATACTAATGGCCTCTCATTCTGTGGAGCAGCTCTTTCTCCCTCTATGCTTCAGAGTACAATGTAAAAAGAGGTAGAAGTAGAGTAGAAGGGCAAAGCCAAGAAATATAAAAAGCATAAACAGTCTTTAGATTTTTCTTATTTAATTGAAAAACACCAAAACACAATAAATTTTAAAATTTTGGTGCAAATTTTTGTTTTAATAGCAGATCTCTGTATCTCAAAAGGTGAATTAAGCTTAGAGATGAGGAGACAAAGAAAAAAGTCAAGAACTACAGTTCTGGTCCTGCCTTACTATTTTAAAGGAAATAAAAATCCAGTATAATTATGGAATGTCAAGTTGTCAAGGACTGTAAGATCAGGGTTTTTTTCCCTTAACAATGTACTTACAACAAGTATGTAGGGGAATCATGAACACCCTGAAAAGACCTGACCTAAATAAGAAGCCAGGTTGACTAACACTGCTCATAAATACAGGGTCTGCGATTTGGGGCATTTTTCCACATGCCACTGGGACATGGAACCAGGGCTGTGTGGCTGCCCACCTCTGGGTATTGTCCATGCGGCCACCTGCACCATGGGTGGCCCTTGGCTCGCTCAGCAGTGCTGTGGATGGTGTGTCTCTGCTGGCTCTGCTCTGGTGGATGGGATGCTGCATGTAGTGGGATGAGAGCTGGCAGCGCCTGCTGCTGATGTTTTAAAGCTACGTAGGTTTTCTTTTATAGATTTGCTCAGTTAAGCTATGAAAAATACAATTTCTGCATATTTAACTGCTACTTTATGAGACCATCAGTTTCTAAGAGGGTTATGTGAAGTCTTGATCCAGGTAAACATAGTCAGCAGATAACTTCTGTCTGGTTTTAAAAATAAAATAACAGCTACAAATAAAGTAATAAAAATGGGCAATAATAAAATCCCTTAAGGATTCTGCGTGTGGGAAGATTTAAGTTCAGTTTTGACTGACAGGAAGAGAGGGAACTGAAGATCTCTAACATGAATCATTGTCCCTTGCTCATCATAAAGTTTAATTTTCAAGTAGTTTAGCCTCGGATTACTGGAAATAATTTCAGATAACATTGATGAGCAGCTATAGATTTAAGGGTCATTAAAGAATTCTTATTCACAAAATTATACATTTACCTTTAATCACATATTTAACTCTTATTGAAGGTAATGGGGCTTAAAAATGTTCTCCAGTCATTTTGCTTTCAGTGGAACTTTAACATTTTCTTTGACTGTAAATTTCTGTAAATGTTTTTCTTAACTGGGGACTTTCCCATCTTCTTGCTCTGCAGAATCAGCCTCCAGGTTATTTCCCCGTGGCAGGTTCCAGCCTCCCAGGTACAAGGAGCAGAGAGAGCCAAGATCTGAATGGGGAGCAGGGTGAAGCTCTACAGCCTCACTCTGTAATGGGAGAGACACTCTATGAACCACCAGGGATAGTGTCTACGTGTGTGGGAGAAGGTCTGGAGCCTCCCTGGTACAACAGATTCTGAACCACCGTTTGTGCAGCACAGGCAACAAGTTCTGCACCTTGTTTTTCCCGCTGCAGGTACAACTAAAGATTTTCCCCCTGCTTTTCTACAGATTTGGACTATGGGAGGAAGGTTTCATTATTATTTTTCTGCTATAAGTGCCTTTTGCTAAGAAGTACTAGTTAGGGTCTGACGATTTTCAAGTGCTTGTCCTCAGCACCTCCTTGTCCATGGTATGTTCTCTTTTGTTTGTAGGGAAATTTTCCATTTTGTACATCCAGCTAAACATCCTCAAATGCAAACAAGAGAGCAGTATCTTGATATTTCATTTTATAAGGTTTTATGAAGAATTGTAATGACTATTGTCTACTATTTATTTAAAGGAGAAGCTCCATCCAGGGACAGAGAAAGCAACCCTTTCGCTATAACCGGTCAAATGACATTCCAGGAGCATTAACGTCACTGGGGGTCCCTAGTGACTGAAACGTAAAAACGTTAGGCTTCTCTTTGTTTATTTAGTGACAGAAAATGTGGAATGCTTTTGCCAAATTATTTGTAAGGGACTTAACGATGACTAATCTGAGTTTTCTGACTGTTTTTTTCACTCCTTGAGAAATTCAGCAGTAGCCTAAATTCATTTGTGATGTGCTTCTAGTCACAGAAAAAGAAAAATAAATGAGTCTGTAGTGAAAAATATCTTACTACGTATTGAATATAAAGCCAAGATGGAGAGCCACAGGGTAGTCAAGGAGAAATATGGGTAAATGGATTTTGTCTACTTTGATGTGGAGCCATAAAGAAGTTATTTCTTTATTGCTACTAATTAAATAGGCAAGTTTACCTAAGCTTTTATTTACCAAACAACCAATTTGTCTTTTTTTAAAAAAATATCACTACGTCACTGGAAGGAAAGAACATAGTTTAATTTTATTTTTCTTTGCCCCTACGTAGAAATGTCCTAATTTGTTGTTGTTTGGGTTTTTTTTTTCCAATTTGTAAAGGAAGAAAGATAATACTAACACTTCTTGATTGTTACATTTGTTAAACACTGGAAAGAAACACAGCTGTCACCCTGGTTCACAAAAGTTCTTTTAGCACAGAGAAAGACTTCTCTGCACCAAGGTCAGCCCATAACTGAACGTGCCACCTACAGAACCGGCTCTGCCTGACCTCTGCCAGTACTAGCTGTTCCGTGGTGCTGGTAGAAGAAACTCAAAGTCTTGGAGGATATGTTCTTAATGAGTTTTCGACCCTCTCTGCACTTCTGCATGGTGAGTGCTCACTTTGCAAACCTAGACGTCCCCCTGAAATGCTGAGAACCAGAGATCTGTGGCATCCCTCTCATATCCCAGGGGACCCCACTTGCTACCACTCTTAAAAGTATACCCAGGCCTGGGACAGCCAGAGTTTTGCAGTGCCAGGAACATGGCTGTGAACACCTCCCTTGGCTTTACATGCAGGGTAAGTGTGGGATGGCTGGGGCTCAAGGCGCAAGTCTGGTCCTCAGGGTAGCAAGTCAGGAGACGAATGCTGTGCACTATTTCTAGCAGGAGACAAAACCTGTTGTTGTGATTCAGTTCCCAAAATAACTTCTGAGGTGAAGACGTCCCCAATGCTGCAGAAAGGAGCCTCACTGCAGGCTCCATGCCTCAGGGGGGTGCAGAAGTCACACCAGCTGCTTTTGGACAAAAGATTTGCTGAGCAACTCTAGAATAGCTTGAAGCAGGTCATTTAACAAGAAAATAGAGCAGACCTTAGGTTAGCACATGCTCCTCCACTCCAGCACACCCAGTCAGCCCCCATGAGACCTGGGAGAGCTCTGCCCAAGCAACAGCCCCCCTCAGTTGCCTCCAGCAGCACCTCAACACTGTGTACCCCAGAGAAACCAGGACCTGTTGCCCTGTCTTCTCCTCTGGTCCAGTAGGAGCTTTAAACCCTCAGTTTCACAGAACGTTTACAGGGATGCTGTCCTTAAGGCATTCCAGGACAAGACCTCTGCTCTGTGTTTCAGCAGTGCATATGGAATCAAAAAAGAAATAATGGTCCAAAACCTGCTCCTCAGCATCCCCTGTATTTTCTTTATATCTTCTGCATGTCCTTGCTCTCCAGAACAAGACTGACTGCCTGAGAGGACACCCTCACTCCCAGGAATGCCAGTGCTCAGGAGGACTTTACCATGACTAGGACCCTTGACAAAGGCCAGTGGAGGAAGAGAAGGGTGGTGAGGATGAGGAGGACAGAGCATTTGATAGTAGGTGGCACTTACACTGTTGGCAGTGGAGTGAGGCAATGTGGCAGGTATAACACAATATTTTGTATCCAGATAAAAACCATGGATGTTAAAGTTGTCTCTGAGTATTCATGCATCTGGGCTACAAACAGGGCTGGTGTTTGTTTAAGGTGGCCAGCTGGCTAGAATAAGCTCCAATGACTTTTATTTTCTTTAGGGCTGGGGGTGAGAAGGAAAAGTAAACAAGGAGCTGCCCTGGGACAGAATTAGAGTCAGATACACACACTTGTGGGATGTGAGCCAGAGAGGCATGATGTTATTGTCTTGAGCTTTCCAGCTCTGCTGAAGCTGGCTACCAGGGGGATTTTGTACTTTTGGCAAGAGTACAGTGGGCTAGATGGACTGTTACACAGCAAGCATTATACCAAATAAACCATGAGCATGGACAGCATAGTGCTTGCTGTTCCTTTCTCTCTTCCTGCCTTCCATCTTTCCTCCTCTCCCTAATGCAAGAATTGTGTAAAAATGCTGAAGGTTAAACAGACCTTTAAATTTTTCAGCAGCTGCTATTTGGAGGGAGGAGGAAAACAAACCCTGCACAATCACTGAAGGTAAGTGTTTCCAAAAGGAAACTTTTAATTTCCCATGATGCTCCCTTAGCATCCATTTGATGCAGACACAGGCAATAGGGGACGGGGTTACATTGACTCAAAGACAAAGGCGACCCAGGCAGAGAACAGATTGCTCCCTGTTAGTGGGATGATTTAGGGTTTTGTTTTATACAAATGGCAACACTGTTGTAATTGTGATAGTCTAAGAATGTAGATGCAGCAATTTTGGAAGAAGAAATAATACCTTTTGTTAGGATGACTGATAAACCCATTGGGCTGTGCTGGAGCAAAGGCACCGTGGCCTTGGGCACACAACCCTTCCTCAGGCGGCTCTGTCTGGGACACACAGGCCTTTCTTTACATCAGGAACTTTCTCCTGAGATGAGAAGGGCTTCTCTGCCTGAAAGCTCGCTTGCTTTCTGCAGCTCTACCAGCTGGTCTAATAGGGGAAATCGTGCCTCACTTAACTTGCTTGGGTCTGTTAGGGATCCCATAGATGATGTGCCAGGAGATTGCGTGCAAGAGATTTCGGCACCATTTTGGGATACTGTGAGACAATTTAAATTTTTCTGCAAACGTATTTTGTGCACAGTTTACACTGAGGCTTTATGAATGGGACTTCATAAAGAACAGGGAACTTGAGATGAGAAACTGTCAGCAATAAATGTTGGTATATTCAAATAGAGTAACAAATAGATATTGAGTCTCCCCTTCAGACAGAGTCCTGTCCAGCTTGGGATCAGGGCAGCCAGCATGTGTCATCTGGAACCCCTTGGGATGAGCAGTCTGTGGGCTTCATCTGCATTGCTGGCTGTCTCAGGAGGTGGGGAGATGGTGTAAGACATGGGCAAGGAGCCACAGCTTGTCCTGTTGTCAGTTGTCTGAAGTTTACTTTTTCAAGGAGTGTGAGCATAGCCAGGAGAGTCCCACATTTGCAAAACCATTTTGCAAACTGAGGAAATGCAGCCAGGGAGCTTTGCTTGCCTGCTTTTCTCATTCCCACAGAATTGCTTTGATGTGGATCCTCCACATCTTGAGTGAGCTATCTAATAAGTCACCTACTGTGTAAAAGCTGGGTACAGTTCCTCTTCCCACTGTATTTTTTAATGAAAATAACCGTGGCATCTGCTTTTGTCAGGCCTTCAGGGACATAGCTTGTTTCATCTCATAATAGGGCTTGAGTGGAAAATAGGAGACAAAATTTACCTATGTTACCAAAAAAAATATAGGGAATTTTTCAGTTCAAACAAGATTTGATGTATCCCTGACAAGGACTTTCATTTCATCTAACATTGGTCACCTAAAAGGGAGGCATCTAGTTTAGTCCTGACCTTCTCTCAAGCCATAGAGAAAGTACCTTGCAACAGTAAGGCACATCATCCCCTCTCGTGTTGGTCCCTGTTTAGGGATGGGGTAGGAGCAACCCACTTTTCTTCACTTTCCCAGTCTGTAGAGCAGGTCCAGGACCACCTTTCTATGCATAGAATTTTACTGGCACTAAATATCCATTATTCAGATGGTCTCACAATTACATATCAGGAGTTATAAGTATGCACAGGCCAAAAATACAATAGTAAAATAAAAAGCAACCACAGGTCATTACTAGTCTCTGCGAAAAAATGAAAAAAATCCTCAAGTATGCACTCTGAGGTAGAAAAAAATCCAAACTTCTGTGTATTAATTATTGGCCAAGTCCCTCAATCAAGAGCACCAACTTCTCATTACCATAGAATATAAAATGATAAAACCTGCAAAAAATACAATTCCACAGGGTCGGTTTTCTTTGGGAAAAAGACATTTAAATTTATGTCTTTGATGATTTTAAAGATAGAATGTCTAATAGAAGCACATCAGAAGATAATAGAAGCACATCATAAATATTAGCAAAAGAGATCTGTAATGTGTGGTTTAACTCTGATAATGGCATTAGAGGCACCTGAAACGTGATGCCAAGGCTGCATTGGAGTCTGAAAGTTGGACACTACAGAAGACATAGCCTCCGAAATCTCAGTTTAAGAAAACAAACTGCGTATGAACATGACAAAGTACCCTATGTGTGAGAAACATATATTACAGTTTTGAACAATAGTTCAGATCATTCATAAAGTCATGATAATGGTAAATATTGCCCAGAACTTTATATTCCTAGCTCTTTTATACTTGAAGGAGCATTTATAGTAGATTCCTGTATTTAAATCTGCTGAAGCCATCTTCTTGGTTCAGCTCTTAGAAAATCTTTCAGAAAGTTATCCCATGGTGCATAGTTTGAGGCACTGTAACCAGATCAGGGATAATCTTACAGAAGTTATAACTTTTGGTGTTATTTTTGGGTTATTGTTACACTATTTGTGAATTAAGTTTAAAAAAATCAAAAGAGAAACAACCTATAGCAGACCTTGTGCACACAACAAAATGGCCAGAACAGACATATTAAGGTAGGAAAGTTATTTTTCTTTTTTATCCCATAGCTCCATGCTTCTACTGAAGGAATGTAAAATTATCCTGATTGCTCTCCAGTTCTCATCTTTCAGACTGACCTATCTCAGCAGTTCCAGTAGCCTGTTTTCCACTTGGCTGCCCCTTCTGCACTCACCAACACTTATGCCATCTTGATCTCATAATCCTAGAAGGCGTTTATGTCACACAAAGCAGTCAAAAATCTTTGTAAGACATATCTCTGCCCTTGGAACATACGGGTAAGATTAAGAGTATTGATTGACGTTAAAGTCCTTATGTCTTGGCTACATATAGCAGAAAATTATTTAGAAACATTTTAGAATAAATGGCTGCCGTTAAAGTTAAAGCTATTTGCCCATAATTTCTATCATCCTTTAGCCATTGTGTGTGTCAGCTTTGCAAGGCTCCTTTAGTGAAAATCAACCTGGTCCTACAGCCCCCTCTCCTGAGCATTTATCATCAGTGCAAGAAATTCAGCAGTTTGGTCAGCTCTCTTAACAGTTGTTTCTTGCATCCTTAAAAGTTTGCTCATTATTCCAGGTTTGAACAGTTCATAGGAAGCAGTGAATTTATAGCCATTGCACCGCAGTGCGTTAGGGGTGTACTATTAAAGTGAGCAGCTAAAAAGAAGGCAGAAGCAGCTACAGTTTTTAAAAGACTTATGAAGATCGGCACCTGCTGGGTTATTCAGCAGGCTAAGTATCTAATTTTCAAAGGGAGTTTATTAGAACCTGTTTATGCTTATTTGTCTCTCTGATAAATGCCAGCCTTCACCCTGGGGCTTCTAAATGCCTTTGAAAGTGTGCTGGAGAAGAGCTGCATGTCTCGGCTCCAGTGGAGGCATTAAACTACTCGGGAGCCACATTTCATTTTTCAGTGTCACTCCAAGGTCAATCAGAACTTGCCTAGTAGGATCGGAGATTAAACCAGGGATTTAATCAGGAAGCTATCATTTCTTAGGTAAAAGATGAAGCTAATTTTTGTGCTGGTGGCTCTTCCTCAAAAGCCAGCTCTGACAGGCAGTCTGACCTCTCTGTCACACACAGCTCAGACACTGTGGCTTCCCTCACCCAGGCAGCACAGCACTGGCAAATTCCTGGCCAGCTGATATCCAGTGGAGCCTTTTGTTCCCCGGATGTAGCTTCTCTTCTGTACCAAATTCATCCCAGTTTACTGCATTGCTTATTCTCCTGTTGTTTTCATGGGAGGCTTAAGTGTGTGACGTACGGATACAGGCAACAGAGCCCGTGCCATGTGCCTCCTCAGCTCTGGAGCAGTCCCAGCTGCAAACAACTGCTAAAAGTAGGGAATATCTCTAATGCAACTACTGCTTGGGTCACCAGCGCTACCTTAACTCTTATCTTGGTAGCATCAGCATCATTACTTAGCACTGTTCAGTATTACGCAGCCTAAAATCGACTCCAGTCAGACTGACACACTTCTAACCTATTGCTATATACTCTCCTTATAATAAAGTTAAACTCAAGATTCCCTCTTGTTGATAGAAAGATGGAAAAAGTGAGAAAGAGAGCTCCAAAGGATGAGGTGATGTATGGTTGGAAGAAGAAAGTGTCAGAAGTTGGCATTGATGTTTCTGCAAGCCTGGCCCTGGTCATCTCACGTTGGCTAAACCACAAGAGACAAATGTTGGGCACAGTGAATGCCCAGCAGTGAGCAACTGGGTTTAAATGCCCTGGTCAGGACCACATAAACTCTGTGACAGAGGGTTGTACAGAATCCATTTCCTGGCTTTGAAGCTAAAAGAACTGGGGCAATGTTCAGTTGTCTTTCCTATGAGACCACCCTGCCCCCTTCTGCAGCTGCCAATCTCATTCACTACACACTGTTTTCAGCTCTGCAGAAGATTTGTTAGGACACTGCTCTCCTTCCCCACGCTATTCCTCAGAGGTCTGTCCTTTATACTGAATTCTGCAGAAAGAAAAAGGAGCAGAGGACAAATATGGAAAATAGAGGTGAAATTATGTCTTTTTTTTAACATCCTGCAAAACCCTGGCAGAAGTACTGCAGAGAAACTGTGGAGAAAATATAATACAGTTGACATAGCCCAAAATGGAAAAAGATTTTTCATGCTGAGCACCTGGCATATCAAATTGGATAAGGAAAAGCCACAAGAAGATACAATATAACCACTGCAGGTGAAATATTCAAATTATTTGGCTATAACCTCACATGAATTATCAGAGAGTATGTTGAGACCAGGCCTCACCTGAGATCTCAGTATCACTGTAATGTATCAATAAAGCATTGCAAAGACATTTCTAGTACCAATAAACGCATTGTCCATGAGTTCATTTTTATGCATAAAAAAGTTTTCTCTGAGTGGAGAATTTAAAGAGAAATTTTCTTTAGGCTTTAGTCAGCTGAAAATAAGCACTTTCTGACAGGAAGATCTGTGTACATCTAGCTACACCAATATCACCATCTCTGCTTACCTGGTTTCACAAACCAACAAGTTTTATCAACAGAGCTGCACCCATGTACTCACCTACTGCCAAAGAGAGGGATTTTGTACCTACTGATCAAGAAGATTGGCATATCTTACTGTACGTTTGCTGCAGAATAGCATGCTTTGTAGATATACCTATTCTAGTCTAAAACAAGATTAACCCTTAGACATTGTGTTACACTTTTTGCAATTCAAACAATCTTGCCTTTCTGAATTACTCTTGTACAAAACACTATGCCTGTAGAGCACAATTGTTAAAAAAGAAGTCATCTTTTCCTCAGATGTGGAAAAAAGGGAAACGGAAGCATTTATCTTTACCATTAGTTGTAGAAGCACTATTGCCGATTAGAAGTTTCAGCATTTGTCCATAAGGAATTTGGATTCTGACTGTACCATAGTTTAAAATAGAGGGTCCAGCTGCACTCCTAAGTATGGCCTTTACATGTGATACATGGTTTACAATCATAAATTTCCCTTCTTGTTTTCTGTTGCTGGAGTAGGGCAGTACCATTCTGCCAGGGCTGGAGCATCACATGTGACTGCAAAGAACTTCATACTTTGAACAAGGGAAGTGATCATCTACGTTGAGCCTGGGTGTAGGACACTCTTATACTGACTTCACTGTTAGTATGCGTGGATCTATATGAAGAACTACAAAGTGACATTTCAGCTTAAGAAAGCACCAAGGCAGAAAAAAGCCCTGTTGTGGGCATGAAAAAGCTGGGATTTACCACCTGTGTTGGTAACCAGTTTATCACCACTGCTGTTGACCCATGCACAGCCCTAAGTGCTGATGAGGACAAACCCTGGCCAGTGCCGAGACAGCTCATTTGATGCAAACAGCCAGTGCTGGCAGCCAGGAGGAAGCTGCTGTGACCTGGAAGGTCCCTCCACAGTGCTGCTCCCTGACACTGAGGCTTTGTTACTTCCTCTGCTTGCAGTGACAGCCAAAGTGTCCCCAAACTCAGTTTTGCCAGGTAGCTGGCAGGACAGGCAGGCATGGGGATGCTGGACTTGGGCTTCTCCTGCTGCTCCCTCAGGCCCAAGCCCTCTCTTGTACCATGCACCCATGCCAGGAACCCCAGCTATGGCTCACAGAGGATCTGGTTAGTATTTGGAATCAAAACTGTTTTAAGTCTGTGATTTAAGTCAATCTTGTCACTTGTCAAGTGACAAAACTGTGATTTAAGTCAATAAATTTAAAGCAATAACTAGAGATGAACTATTGAGTTTTGTGGGATGGTGCTTTTCATTTTCCACCTCATCCATCATCCTCAGGAAACCCACAAATTCATTGCTCTTCCATATACCTGACCTAGTAAAGCTAATCTAATGGTTATCTCCAGTGAGGCTACAGAGGAAATACACTGGTTAGTCCCCTTTTTCCTTAAAAATCAAATGAAATGAGAACACTCTCATTAATCTAGTACTAAAAAGGTGATCTGGGACACAAAAAGTGCCTCCTTCTGCCTGCAGCAGCACACCCTTCCCCCCCTCCAGAAACTTCTGTCCCAAGTTGTAGAGTGGTAGCATAGCAGTGAGAACAACCTAAATCCCTTCTGTTGAAGTTACTCTGCTTCCCATGAAATAACAAGTGCTTCACAGGAATCAGAAGACAAAGAGAGCGCTGTTGGAGCTGAATAGTTGGGATAACCCCATGGTTTCCCTTCTTGGCTCCAAGGGCTGCTCACTGACTTCATACTGTGTAACATATAGGCATGAATGACATGAATAGAGAATGTTCAGAGGAGAGACTGGAATCCAGGGATTCCTCTGTCAACATCAGTCCCTATCATATTTCCCCTGGTTTTCCTTCCCCTCCTCTCCCAATGTTTTCTTCTCCTTTTCTACGCTATGACTGAAGGAAAAATAGATAGGAGCCTGATTTCAGTTCTAGTGAAAGCACTGGATTTTGGGAGGCTGGAGATGTTCAATTATTGCTTTTAAAATCACTGCTTGGGAGAAAAGACATTAAAAACCAAAAATTATTGTACTATTTAAGTGTTTCTGACCAATTGGACTAGTAATTCATGTATATAAAGAAAACAATATCCCCATATATTATACATTATGGATATCATGGTATTCATTAGCAGGGAAAAAAGCACATAGCAATGAAATGTAGCATTAGGAATGTTTTAAAGGCTTTTTCAGTTACCAAATAAGTACCACAGGGTTTTTGTGGAGAGTACAATTTAAGGCCACCCCCCTGATCGTTACTGAGATTTGGTAGGGGGAAGAGCAAATGTGTATTTTTGCCCTTTTTTTTTTTTTTTTTTTTTTGGGGGGGGGTGTGTGTTTGTTTTTGGTGAGTCATTACTCTCTTCTTAGTGCTTCTTATAAGAGTCTCCATGAGCTGTATATAATACTATCTTAGCTTATTTATGGATGCATTAAGTATCTTTCAAAGTTCAGTGCATTCTATTCCCTCCAAGCTACTCAAGCCCTTTTATTACTTTGTTCTTCTGAATCACTAACAATATTTTACTCCACTCTGATCATTATACAAAAGTAGCTATTATATGGAAACGGAGATATGAAGAATCACTTTCTCTTATTTTCCTGGAATGAAAGCCTCATTAACCAGAGTAATTCTGCCTTGGCAACTGCTCATTTTGACCCTGGTCTGGAAATACGTAATATTGTTGTGTATAGAACATCACTAAACCTTGGAGACAGAGTTTTGTTCTGTATGGTGCCAGTGGGGTATGTAGCTCAATGGGACTCTCATACCTGCTGAGAGTCTCTAATGGGATTCAAACACAGAAGCAGAGTTAAAAGCTCTGAAAAGACGTATCTGTTGTATTTTATCACTGCACACAGACAGAAGATTGGGTGGGAATAAGCTAGCCATGAATTTTCAATTAGTAGAAAGGGCCTAACTATGAAAGTGGAAAGGTTCAGAGAGAGCATGTTTTGGCAGCAAAGCAATTTGACCTGTTTTAAGGAGTTTGATAACTATTCGATCACTTGGGTTAGCAGTGGACTAGGAGAGCTCCCCCGCTCTCTGCTCAGTGTGGACATTGCAGAAAGAGTTTCAGCCTACTCTGTGCCCTTGCCTTGTTTCCTCTGCCTCCAGAGAAAGATTTTCTACATGGATCTAGATACTGCAGTGGTGAAGTTAAACTGTTCTGATCTTTCTTTGTCACTCAGAGTGCATTCCCAGTTCGATGTCTAGCAATACCTTTCTCTCAGGAGACTTGCACTGCTCTCAGATCATGACCTGGACTGCTGCCTCCTGTGACCTTGTGGTTACATGAGCAATCTAACTTATTTGTCATGCCTGCGAATTCTGGGAGCAATAACTTTGTTTCAGAAAGAAAAGTTATTGTGTAATTATTTATTATACAAAATCGCAGAACTTAAAGCAATACAGTTACACACATTCACTCCTATTTTCATCGCTTCCCAAAGCGAAGTCCCTGAATGCTGCCTTACATAAAGGCAAAATTGTCTCTTTGCTTTGGAATTTATCATCTAAATTTTAGCCTAGTCCTTTGATGTCTTCACTTAGATAAAGCCACCGTCTCTTAGCTGCCTATAGCCTTCTGCTATCAGTGACTACCTCTAGCAACAGTAAACAAATCCTGTGATATGGTGGAGACAGAATAGAAGAGCTGTGAATTGAGTAGCTCCTAACGTTGTTTTACAAACATACACCAGAAATCCCACAGTCTTTATGCTTATCTTTCAAAAACTTTTTTTTTCCTCCCTTGTTAATAGGTAAATAAAACCTTTCGGATGGAAGCTTTAACATTTCAGTGAAGGTACTTGTTGTGTCTAACCAGAGCCAGGGCAGCTATCACACTGATGTGTCAAGGAAAGAATAAAATGGAGCTGTTGAACAAGTGTCATTGTATTGAGTGGCTGGATGGTTTTCAGACCATCTGATGTGAGCTCAGGTTCAGTGCTGGATAAAGATATCTAAATTCAAATGTCTACATATGAGCTTGGTGTCTAGACTTCCGCTAAGTGGAAGTACTTGGTGTCTAGACTTCCCACTAAGGGGCATTTAGAGTGTCATTCCACAGAGGAAACACAGTTGACTCACATGGGGCCAAGAATCAACCAAAAAACTCCACAGATGGCATTGTCTAGCGCTTGACTCAGTTATCTGAACACAGGAGTCTAATGTTGCTTGTGATGTCCACAGTGGTTTGCCTGACATGACACACAAGCTGCAGAAACCCATGCCCTTCTGGAAGAACAGCTGGAAGTCAGTGGGGCACTCCTGGGTGTATTACTTGTCTCTGTGCACGAATGTTTCAGCAAAAACCTGAACCCTTGAATTCCAACGATAGCTAAGTCATGTGCAGAAGCTTAAATAGGTTTCCAAGTCTGGAACTGATTCATACCTGTAATGTTTCTTTCCTGGCTATGAGGATACTTGGTGAGAAATGAAGAACAGCTAGATGGCTGTGGCTGTCTCCTGGGTGGAATGGGAAAAGCCTCCTGCCATCAGACACAGATTCTGGGGGAGTACTGACCCCTCCATGCCCTACTGGCATTGAGCAAAAGGCAGAAGTGCCACCAGGAATTGGTTGGACACTGAGCCCGTACAAAGGCACACAGTGAGCACAAGGACAGCCCTTGTCTCGTGTAGCTCCCGGGAGGTCTTCTGAGTCTGGGGAGAGGAACAGGCATAAAGCCCAACCTCAGCAGAAGTACCATGGAGGCTCTGAAGCCCGTTCCCCCTACCTGTGCTGTCTTGCTGAAGGTCGCTGCCTGCATACATTTTCAACAAATGCCTTCAACTTTTACTCTTTCATCAATAGATGGCACTAGGCAGTTAGCAAGAACCATCTCTGTTTGTGATATTTTTGATCAGTAAGTAGACTGTTTCAGTACTCAGAACCATGTACTTTATATGGCTTAAGATCATATTTTCACAGATTCTACTGCTCTTCAAAATTTTCTTGGCTATAAAGGACAAAAGGTGTAACAAGAAGCTTGCAGATCTCACAGAGAGCCTCAGTAATGGTAGGCATGAAGATTCTTTAAATAAGATTGTAAGCATGGCCTGCAACGGTAGTTTTTTCTGTGAAAATTCTGACCCAACCTTGATTTGACTGAATTTTGTTTGTACCCATAATTTCAGACCAAGCTCCTTAGTACTATTCTGAGCTGCAGGAAACATTTTGAGGCTATTGACAGAATACATTTTCCAGTTTAATGGTGTATAGTGGAAAATACCTTGTGAAGAAGGAGAGGGGGGAAGGAAAAGGTGACAGTGGGGGAATCCCATCAATTACTGATCCCATGAATAATGTGAATCTATCACATGCGATTGGGAGGGCAAGCAGACATACCACTAGGTTTCTGAGAAGAGACAGACATTAAAATCTCTCCTGTAACTCTACAGCTTTTTCCATCATGTTGAAGTAGTTAATCCCTCTGCAGCATGTCTCATTCATTCTGTAACTGTGATTGTTAAAGAAAAGAAAGGGGGAGAGCTGATAAGGTACTTTTAGCTCTTGTAAAAAACATTTATGAACCAGGATTAAGATTTCTTGATGGGATCAAGATAAAATACATCAAATCCCCCAAAAGAAGGTACAAGAAGACCAATGGGAGAAGACCCATCTATTTGTGTCCTATACACAAAAGTACAAAGTGCAGTTTAGACTGTTTAGGCTGGGTCTGTTAATAAACCCAGCTGTTGTCTCAGCAGACTGCACATGCAGCACTCTGTTAATGATCCAGAGTTATTTTATCCATGTAGGTTTGTTGCATGTATAAAAAATAATAAGGTAAAATTAATTTTACTTTTCCTCCAAACTAGATTAACACCTAATCTTAAGAGCAGCTGCTGATGTTACATTTTCTGATGATGCTTTGCCATACGTTTTGCTCTCGAGGGCAGCCTGATCTGAGTGTTGGAGCCTGACTGCATGTCAGATCACAGGCACAATGCTGAGTGCTAAAGAACCTGGAGTCAAATAATGAAGAGCTCAATGGAAGGTGTAAGTTTCCCATCTCTTTGTTTCACCTACTGTTTTACTTTTAGCAAGACTTACTTTTAGTAAGACAAGGCATTTTGGTCTGTCTAAATGTCTATGCAGTGTTGGGCTCAGTAGGATAACTCTACCTTGTTCCAGCTACTGCTATCTACAGTATGTGCTGGGACTGTTCCTGCATTATAATTTAGCACTGATGACACTCTGGTGCTGGCATGAATGATGGAGATCAAAAAGGCATCAGGAGGTGCCTTCTTTTGCTTATACTTGCTGGGTCTTCTTATATTAAAGAGCTTGCTGTCGTCTTATACTAAAGAGCTACAAGGAACAAGAAGCCTTAGTTTGGAAGGAATACACCTTGCCACAGTCATTAACTGCCTTTAAAAATAGAATCTCAGCATTCACGAGTGAAGGAAAAGCTGTAGATGCTCTATGTTTGGATTGTACTCCCGCCTTTAATTATGGTGTCACACAAAATTGTAATCTCAAAATTAATTCAAATTGACTTGGAAAGGAAAACTTGCCATGCAGATTGAAAGCTGACTGCAACACCATAAACAAAGGGTGATAGCAAATACAGATGTACCCCGTTCAAAGCCAAAGGCTTGTGACCATTTTGAGGTATAAATGACTGATACCATTTAACAACTTAGAGAATAATTTAAATTGTCTCTTGGCTGGAACTCAGGACTGGAACAGAGAGTCTCTAGGGTTAAAACATGAGGTTGCTACGCAGCCTGAACAGTTGTTGGGGACTGCAAAAAACTCAGCTGCTCTGCAAGTGGAAGTACCAGGGGCGTTTTTATCTTCCATGAGGCAATGAGTTACATTGAGACTATACATAATGCTGACACACGTAGATACTGGGAATAAATGCAAACACATAGGAAGACAAAGGAAAAAAGCCTGACTCCAGGTCTCATAAAAATAAAGGAGATGATCACAGTTTGGGGTTTTTTTTTCCCCTGTTGTTTGTTTGTTTAGGTTTTCCTTTTCTAAAAAAATATCCTTTAGTTGGATCAGACTAGGAAAACAATGAAATGTGATTCAGTAAAAGTCATAGCAAGACACTAGGGAAGCAGTGGGTGCAATTTAAAGTATGTTCAGTGGGTCACAGGAATATGGGAGCACCACAACTGAAAGAAACCCGTGGGTGATGGCAGACAGCAAAATTTTACTGCTCTCAGAGTCTAACAAGTTCAGGCTACATATATAACAGTGTAGCTGTGAAATTCTACACATGTATTCTACACATGATATCAATTATTTCAATAGTCATTTTTTAAAATGCCTAAAATATTCAGGCATTTTATGAAGTGACTGATTTTGTTCTCACAGTCAGGTTGTTTGTCCTGCTGTTCTGAGTATCTTGTGGTGCTGTGGCTCTGAAGAGTCAAATCGTTATTGTGAAACAGTGTTCTCAACAGCTTTTTACTGAAATAAATATGCAAAGTAAAATGTTGACAATATACAAAATGTACATAATATATTTTGTGACATGTGCCACCACCCTTTTATCACAATGTCTCCAGCTGTATCCCTCAGGCACCGCATAATGTCTAGTGTCACAGGACCCCAAGAAATTGTTCTCCGAGCACTGATGAAAACTGGTTTTAGTATCTGTCTTCATTGCAAATGTCAAGCTGAAGGGTGGTACTAGACACTTCCTCATTTTTTTTTTTCAAGCCTACTCAGCTGTCTATCTAGAAATGCCTCCCACCCAAACCCTACCTTTATAAGACTCACCTAGAACCGTCATCTTTCTGCTTCTGGCCAGCTTATTTCAAAGTCCAAGGCTTTCATTTAAATACAGGTTGCAGAATTGCATAAGCCTTGGTTTCTGAGGTAAGCAGGCAAAAGATGATCACAAACTGCAAAAATAAACTACATACATGTCTCTGCAGGCAGATAGGAGCTGAGTGAGACCAATTAGCTGAAGTACTGGTAGATCACAGCTATGTAAATTTTGTTCAGTTTGCAGCATGGACAGGATTTGCTTATGGATGCCTGTAAACTGCCCTGAAAATTCAGAAATCATGCAGAGCCAAGGAGTACAACAGAAGTCTTTGTCAGAGACCTGACTGGTTTCCAGTACTTAACCGGAGCCATGACATAACACGACAGACCTTTCCAACTGATTTTTGCCAGAACCCTTTAAAGATGGAGTTCTCTAAAGGTTGTATTAAACTGTAGGGTAATCTTGTATAAAACAGCAGGGGAGCCATTTCTAGAAAATCTGTTATGGGACAGAGTATTAGGAAATACTAATTTCAAAGTACCTGAACATGGTGCATTTGTAAGCAGGCTCTTCTCCAAGTTAATTTGCAACTTGCAAACGTAGGTACCAGAGCCCATGTGGCATCACACTGTAGATCAAGCACCCTAACTTTAGACTTGGCTCTGAACTCATGCCCAAAGGGTCTTCCCCTTAGCTAGAAGAAAAGAGGTGACTGGGTGACTCAAGCTGGTTGTGAGGTGACCCTGGTCATGAAGGTGGCTGTGGCTGTTCCCCACTGGTGCTGAGCTCCCATCCCTTTTGGCTACCAGTTGCCGTGGCCAGCACAGAATTTATGGGAGCTGCTCCTCCAGAGGCTGGTGTGGGGTGGCACGGAGCCAGCATGTCCTGTGTTCACCTGAACTTGCTGTAGAGGTGGATGCCAAGAAAGCCCTCTTCTCCCTCCCACGATATCCAAAGAGGCTGAATAAATCCAGTTTCAAACTGATGAACAAGTCTGGAAAGGGTGGCCTGCCTTCTCTGGCTAAGTAGATTTTCAGGTAAGCACCAACTGCTTCTTTTGTGAATCAAACTTCTTGACACTAAGCAAAGCAATTGTAGTGGGTCTTCTGGGAATTAAATGTATTTACTGCTGATGTTTTTAAAACAGTTGTTTACAAGGTGTCAGGTAGTAAGAGTGCGTATGATTCATAGCAAATTGCAGCATATCAGAACTTTAAACTCTCCTTGCATGGTAATTTGCTTGCTAGCTTGGTTAGATGGAAGGAGAATATTCAGCTTTCTGCTGTAAATATATTTTATGATTAGCACTCTTAAAACAAAAAATGGGAAATACAACAGAGCAACTTCTGCTAAATTTATATAAACAGCATTAATCAAGTTCCTTCTGCATTGTATTCTCCTTGTATTTATCCCCCAAGCTGACCGTTTTCTTCATCCTAGAAAACATTTTCTGTTACGACGTCTATCCTGCATTGTTTTTTGTGGTTTTTGTTTATTTTCCTTTTTTAAATGTATATGGTTTGAATTTCATTTCAATGACCTCGATAGACATCTAGAACATTTTGAAATATGTACAACCAGTTACTTCTTTATTTATTGCACTCTAACTGCCCAGAAATGAATGGAGGATTCTGCTGTATTTGCCGTGGCTCTGTTGATGCAGAACCTGATGAAACCTCCTAGCATGATGCATACAGCTGCATGGGAATTTTTTTTGTGTCCTTACAGAAACTGCTCATACACGGTGTGGCAGTTGTTTTGAGCAGCTTAGACAAGAGAGGCATATACTGATTTTTTGTAGGTAATATTTTCTTCCCTATTGGAATGAAAGATGTCTTCTGCATGGGGCAAGCATGCCATATGCTCTTTGTAGAGCTATTTATCTGCTTCCAAGAATACTTTCTGTCCTGAACTCAGATCAATGATGGTTGAGGTGGTCTAAAAAGGCCTGTGAAAAGGTATCTATACCCATTTCCTGGTCAGTGGCATCATCAAGGGACCAGAAAAGTGGGGGTGAAGAAACTGGTATAGGTATACTAAGCCTTCCAGTAGACAAATTCTATTTTACATATTATTCCAGGAGCTAAATAAAGACTATGGATCTATATCCTATTCCATGCTGGGGATAAGTTTCTTAATTTTGCCAACCATTTAAAATATCTGTATACTTGCTGGCTATTGGACAACACTGAGATGAGAGATGAATTTTACTCTTGATAGATGGGTCATCTACAATACTTTTATTAATTAACTCTCCCCTGCACCATGCATACAACGCAGAGATGGACAAACACACATATGCACTTAATTTCTGCAGATATTTAAAAAATATTTTTGTTTAGGCATCGTTCTTACTTTGTTCTTACCTGCACTGAACATCTTTATTCACCTTCTGAGGTGAGAATACCTCCATGAAATCAGAAATGTATTTAACTAAATTTTGATTTTAAATTTCTACTGCAAATCAGAGCTGAGATTTGTGCTTGCACCCATGAAAATCTTTGACCTCAAGACAAGCTTTTAGACCTCCAAAGCACACATCACAATCACAAAATTAAAGTACTATGGGTTATGCTGGAATTCAGAATAATGGCAACATTTATCTAAAATGCACGCAGTGAAATGTATGGTGTGCCATTTTATTTAACAGTTACAGTTTGCAGAAGTTCATTTGTCTACTATTCTTCCTAGTGAAAGAAAATAAAAGTAGAAAGTCAGCTTTAAAATTCATACATAAACCAGTAAGGGGAATACATCATGAACTAGTTCTTCTGCTATTGTATTCCTAAACATAAGAGCAGTGAAAAGTATTTCTTTTTGATTAAATTATTTCCATGTTTTCCTCTCTTTTTCTCTCTTATCCCAATTAATCTTTTCTTTTTTATAATGCTCTTAAGTATAGCTGTAATCTGTTGCCACAGCATTTGTACAGCTGAAGACACTACTGAATTGTCAGCACGTTTTCAACTTCATTAAATATGACAACCTGGTAATCATCTGTACAGTCTGTATTGCCACAGTCACAGGGAAATCTGAGCCATTTTCCTGCCATTAAGTCATCCTATAACAGTAACCAGCACACTACAGAGCTGAGTTGCTCAACTCACGTTTTCACATTTCCTAATAAGTTGCTTTGAGAGAATTTGGAATTTGCTTTTGTACATCTCTGTGGAACAAAGGCTGCTTCAAAACCACTGTTTGAACTAGTGGCAGAGTGTTGACGTAGTTTGCTGGGTATGACCAGTTTTGAGGTAAAGTTTGAGTTGCTCTTCCACTGAATTGAAGAACTGAGGCCAAAAGTCCTGTTCAAAGAGAACTGACTTTGCTTTGCATAATGCTGGTTAAATTGCATCTTCATTTCACTAAATTGTGGTCTTTTGGAAATGTCATGTATGCACAGGTAGGCCGTTTTGATTTTTCTCTAATTCCACCAATACAAAGCCTAATGCTTCCTTACAGAAATGTTTTGAAAGAGGGCAGAGGCTAAAATTGGCACAAGTGAAAAGCAGTGCAGTCAAGGAAGAAAAAAAATGGAGAATGGCAATAACATTTTTTCCTTAAAAAAACCAAGAAGAATCTAACTGTCTATTCCCGACTAGACCTTTAGTGCTAGGACAAAAGTCTTTTAGGCAGGGTTTGTTGGAAGAAAAGTAATAGCTTGGTGCCAAATTTGGAGACGTTCACACAAAATAGAAGGGTTAGGATAGAGGAAAGTACAAAGGTGCTGAAAAGAGAAAAGTCTAGTCAGAGTCAAGACAAGCATTGGTGACAGAGCAGAATTGAACCATGGGAAAGCAGACTAATTGTTTGTCACATAAAAGCAAGGTGATATTTTCTATAGGAAATAGAAAGGAAATAATCTGAAGGTGATGCAGGGAGACTTCTTGGAACAATTTAAGAGATAGAGTCAAAGAGATATGCAAAAGAAGTGGTTCTCAGGCATCAGATGAATTTAAATTGGAAATATGTATAGAAGGAACAAAACAACAATAGGTGCAGTAGTCAAATAAGCATCTCTAAGAGAAAACGCAGAAATTTCAGACAGGGAAGGACGCAATGAATATATGAACAGAGAAAGAGGAGAAAGGAGCCAAAGATGACTTCCTGGGTTGTTAATGAAAAAAATATCTGAAAATGAAAATATCTGTTAATGAAAAAATATCTGAAGGAGAGCTGTGTAGTCAGAATCCAGGTATATAAATGAAAAAAGAAACAAACTATGAATTCAGCATCAAGGTATGAAAAATAGTTGAAGGAAAGCATGTGGCAGAGCACAACAGGAAATATGAAGTATTTGCCAAATGACATCATTCAAAGAAAAATGCTCTGATGAAGAAAAACGGACCTTCTGTAGCTACCAAAATCAAGCATGGAGACTAAGGAGACTCTCTGTGCTGAGCCGAAACTACCATAGAGCTTCCACACTCCTCCCTTCTCTGTCATCACAGAGGACATGACCCTTAGGGCAAATGTCTCACTTGTCTCTTCTTCCCCTCTAAAACCCAGTCTAACCACCCTAGAGGACATCACTTACAGGCCCTCTTCCGAAATTGCAGTCTGCTCCTGGATGCAGTTAGTTTGGACAAAGAACGAGTCGTGGTGCACTCGTCTATCTAGAAGACAGCTCTACCAGAATATGCCTTCTGTTATATTCATATAACATCTGCACAAGACCAGAAAGGGTACAGTGAGGTATTAGATGGAGTAGGAGTCCTTGCTTTTGACAGTCTAGTATATAGAGACACTCAACAAAAACCTAATAGCACTACTCATAAGATGGAGTGCCATCTGAAACTGAATTATAGCAAAATAAAAATTGGTATTGTGTGAGTTACTCTGATCAGACCTTGGAAAAAAATACCTCTGGACTTGCTCAAAGAAAGTGAAAATGATAAAACATTTTCAAATCTCAAACTTCTTGGTGGAAAAATCAGAACCCATGATAATCACGATGGTTTACTTAGCACAGATTAATACAGCTCCCTGTTACGAAGCCCAAAATAAAAAGCAATAAGCATATTTTATTGGAAAAATTTGATGAAAGCTTTGAGAACACAGGAGCTGTATAATTTTTAAACCAAAATAAATGACAACAATAAATGGCAGCAACAAAGTCACTGGATGAGTTCCAGGTTATGTTCCTAGAAATTCAGTTCACAACACTGAAAACGTAGGTATGCAGTAAATAGCGGATGAAGCAGTATTTTGCAGGAGACACTTTGGGGGCACAAGGATTGAGAGCGTAGAACTATCACAGGAAAATTATACTCAAATAGAAAAGAATTTACCACTGTCACTGGATGTCAGTACATACCACGCAGTATAGCTGAAATAGATCACAAACCTTAGGGGATATTCTTGACAAATCTTAAGTTTCTGCACCATCTAGTCTTCTCACATGATCATAAACTTACAAAGGCATGACTTCAAAGAGAAATACAAGCCCAGAAGAGAAATTCCTGCAGCAACATGTACTAGTGTCTGCAAAAAAGGAGCAGAAATTCTGAGGAAAAATAGAGAGCATCAATATGATGAATCTTTTAAAGAATAGGTCAGGATGGCTTGCCCAAAAACAAGTTCTCTTGGCCTATCAGGACTTCTGGAGTGTAAAAAACCCAAAGTTAACTGGAAAATGAAAGGAAAGAAAGCAGTGACACTGAAGAAAACTCCTTCCAGGCATCTGAAAAGATTTATGAATCTAACAATGATGATATGGGAAGTCTGAGGATCAAACACACTTCACCGATCCCAAATGTGTGTGGAAGAGTACACGTGGTTAGGACAAGCCAACTTTTCTATCTTTTTCTTTCACATGGCAATAAAAAACTTATGGCAACATTTGAAACATTTGAATAAGCTAATCTCCATTAATGAATTAATAGATACTTCTACCATGGAAACAACTAAACAGATGATGTACTTTAGAGAGCCCAGGAGCAATGTTTAACTGATCTCGAGGATACCTTTAACCTGATGCCAGACTATTATTACAAAAATATTTTTGAAGTAGCTCCCATAGACAATGCATCGCTGATCTCTGGTCTGGGTGGAACAAAGGCGATGCTCACCAGCTAAAGCAGCAGTAATGACCTCGCTTCACACAGTGAACCAGAGGGCACATCTGAAAAATTTCAAAGTGCTGGTGTTTCCTTTATGTGCAGGCACACACAGAGGAGCAGAGGCAGGAGCAGAGGCAGCTGCCGCCACTGCCCATCGTCCTGGGGGCTAGCTTCAAATCAGCAAGTGGATTCTGACACTGTTCAAGGTGGTTGAGAGTCCTACTTTTTTGTTTATTAAGCTGCTAAAATGCACCTCGGGAGTCAAACATTTGACCTTCCCAAACTGTAACCCTGTGAAAAGTGTGTCTTCTCCTTTTGCAAACCTCATGCCAGGGTGAAATGAAACAGCTGAGTGAACAGAGGAGGAAAAAGTAGAAATACTATTAAGAGATAAAAATGCCAGTGTACAAAATCCCTTCCAAAACAGTATTGTAAGGGTTAGAGCCACTCTGTTGAGATAACTGATCATCCTGGGCTGGGTGTTAGTGGGCCAAAGAAGGGGGTCCTCTCTGGGTTAAATTGCAGATTCTTAGGGGCTGCTTGTATCTGTATAAGCGTGGCAGGTGGTGACCAAATGACCTCTGTGACATGTGGAAGGTGATTCCCAGGAAGCCATCTACCTCTGGGAGTAAAGAGGCAACACAACTCAAAGCCTACACACCCCATGGCTGACCAAGTGGCAATACATATGAATATATGGAACAGATCTTGATACATATGTGGGAGAAAATCCAGAGTTAAAAGTCAGGGGTGCTATGTCAACATCTGCTGAGATGCCTCCCCTCTGTGGCTTAACCATATTCATTGCTAGCATCCTAACTCTGGTTCAGACCTTGTGTTTTCTTCAAACTTCATTTTTGCTATGAGAGAAAGCACACAGAGCTTTTGCTCAGAGACTCCAAAGATATGCTCACTTACAACATGAGACATTTACTCTACACAGCAAGTTTCCTAAATGCAATGTCCCATTAGCTGGACTTGTGTTACCCATGGAAGGGGTGAACTGCACTGTCACATCAACTTATTGTTAATTAAATAATCCTTATTTAACTGTTGATGACCTTCTGGTACCTGTCTAAAGAAAGAAGTGGAATAGCATCTCCTCAGGTTGTCTAGGAGAATTCAATCTACATGGGGGCTCAAGATCTAGCAACTCACTGTGATAAGATCCTCCAAATCTCACAGGCAGGGTCTGGGTACTATCTATTCCAAACATCTTAATGCCTTAAAGGTTGAATTGTTTCAACCTTTTTCACCATTTGTGCATTCAAGGCAGGTACTGAGTTGTGTTCTGATTTAAATCTTCTGCAACCAGTGATTCTAGCACAGCACATTTTGTATGCTTAAATTTATGTAACAGAGAAGCATATAGACCCTGAATTTGTAAGAAAAGTCATGCTGGTCTCATATGACAAGCTCTGCTTCGTGGTTGCAAAGGATGCATGCTGCTGCCCTGCAAAAAGACACATTTCCCTGAACCGCAGAATGGCTCAGGTGGGGAGGCATGTCTGGAGATGGGCTAGCCCAACCCTGACTGCACAGGGACACAGAGAACAGGTTGGTGAGGGCTGTCTCTCATCCAGTTTCTGAAGTTCCTTTGCATTTTGACAGACAGTGTTTTATTAATGAGAAACTTCAGGGCTAGTATCTCAATTTTCAGTTAAGTAAAAAATTTGCAAGTGATGGGATAAAGGAAGGGGTGCATTTCCAGTCCAAGGGATGCTTTATGAATAAGAAGATACAGCAGCAGATTTTTTACATCAGCTTAGGGTCTTATTTGGAAAGACAATACCCAGGAGAGGTGATCTGTCTAAGGAATTAGGCCCTAATTCTGATGAGTGTGAAACTGTCATGTCAGCTTTGCCAGCTGAGCAAATCGGGCAACACAGCCCAAGACTCAGCCAGTACATGGAGCATTTTTAAGGTGTGCTGTCTTTTCATTTCTTTGTACTCACTTCCGAAGCCAATAAACAGTTCTCTGACTTTTCTCCATCTCATCTACAGTAAATATCTCTTCTTTAAAGTTATGTTTTCTTCCATTTCAGGAGCTATTTCAGACTGCCATGATAAATATTAATAATTTTACTCTTCAGGTTGGGAAAAGTGCCTGCAAGATGTCGGTTGTATCCAGGGCACTTCTCTACTAACAAGAACTGGTCGATCCCTTGCTATCAGCCAAAGGCAGGGAGCAGGTGGCAGAGAGATGCAGAGAAGCCCTGAGACCTGAGCATCATGCTGACTTTGACACCTAACCATACTCCTGGCTGACAGCATGACTCACTGGTGTGACTCAGACCTGCAAACCCATCATGGACACGTAGAGGAACACTTTGACAGAGAGCAAATTCCTCAGTGACACAGTTTCCTGAATGCCCCAAACTCCCAGGTTCTACACTGAGATCCCCATGTAAGATGTGCCACCACAGTGCATCCTTAGCACCACCGAGGGCTGGCATCTGCAGATTTCATGTTTATGGCAGGGTGTGACAGAACATGGTTGGGGTGCAGCAATTCAGGATGTTTCTATAAAACCACTTTTTCAAGAGAGGCATAGTAAGTGACCCCTAAATAGGGTTTCTTGATTGCTATCAGGATATGCCAAGACTGAGTTGCTGATAACAGAATGTTTCTTACATCTTTATTAATTTGAAAGCCTGTTACATTTATTTCAGGCCAGTCTGATCCTAGATCAGAAGTCAGTGCAGTAGGAAGGGCAGTGGGACTATCAGCTGTCACAGCCAACAGGACCAGGAAGAAAATGTTTTTTCTGAACCTGTCATTGAATGGACTAATAATTTGTTCCTATGTAATGCCACTGGTTTCCATTCTTTTCAGTGCAGTTAAGACTAAAGCCTGGATGGCAGTCAGGGTGAAGTTATGCTGTTCAAGATGAGAAAATAAGAGAAGACACTCTGAACTTCTAGCAGAGATAGTTATTAAGTGACCTGGTACCTCATATTAAATGGTACCTGCTACTTGGAGAAATAAAACATTATATATGTAGTTGGAGGCTTCTGAAGTTATTTTTTGAAATGTTGATTATACAAAGACTGGCAAGTCTTCTTTAAGAAAAAAACCCATTTGTTTTAAAAGCAGTTCAAGCTCACGATCTTCTCTTTTAATTACCTATACCATACTATGTCTCCTGTAAATACTACCTGATACCTTGATACCATCTTCTGCAGGACACCACGCTCAAGTACATGTGCCATGCCCATAGCTTTACGTCCTGTTGCCACACCTGTGAGTAATCTATGCTTCTCACATTTTTTCGCTCTTTAACAGAAAGTGTCAGCAGCAAACCACACACGTGCTGGTGGTATTTCTGCAGATAGCTGTGCACAAAAGCCAATGCCTGACGGTTACCATGGGATTCTCTCATTAAGCTTTTACTGAATATCCCGTGTTCTTCATTGTCTGCTAATCTTTGCTACTCTTCCCTCCCCCTGCTCTCCTCTAATTCACTTGCCCTCTGTGCAGGAACATGAGCTGGATCAAACCCTGTCAAGGGTAGGAGAGCTGCTGTGCTCCAGCTCCCAGCAGTGGGCTTCCACCGGCACCTTCCACTTGAGAAACCCCATCTTTCAAACTCTCATCAAATAAGCATTGCTGTGCATTTTGGAAAAAAAAATAATCAACTACCGCACCTGTTGTTATTTATGAATAACAATAAAAAGCTGTGAAGACAGAGGGTACTTAATCTGCCAAGTGTTGGACTGGGTTCTCATTGTCATGAAGGAGGCTCCCTTAGTGCTCCTTTAGCAAGTGCAGGAGCCTCCAGATGGGTGTGTTTTGCACTCTCACTGCTGCAAATGCCCCTTTTACACTTTCAGAGAGACACAAGAGGGTCCCAGTAATGAAGATTTCATGTCAAGCAATCCTTTCCGGTTAACAGGTGTGTCCTGTAAGCCTGGGCTTACAGGAATGGTCCCTGGGGAAGACGTGGCTCTGCAGAAACATCAACCGTACCTGGGTGTCTCAGCAGACAGATTTCTGTCCTTTTGGATCCTACAAAGAGCACGATATAACCAGCTATACCGAAACCCATAGGGAGGCCGGAGGGACGCTTTAATGCGCATCCTGTTTTACTTAAGAGAGCAGGGCTAGGAAGGGCTTTTTTTTCCCCCCACTTATCTTCTCAGGTAAAAGAGCCTGAGTGACAGATTTTTCTCCCTGTTGCCCAAATCTACAGCGTGCTCCAGATACGTCAAAAAAAATCATCAGCTATTGCACTGCTCGCCTGCTTATGGACGAGGCTGCTCTGAGACAGCTGCTAGCCTGGATCCGGCCGCCCGCGCCAGCCCCAGGTGTTCCGTGGGCTGCGGCACAAAAGCCATGGCTGCTGCAAGCCCACAGTAGGTTTTAGAAAGCTGGGAAGGGAATTATAGTGACTTGCTGCTGGCACATTCCTGTTAACATGTTTGCTCACTTTCTTCAGGATCTTATGAGAATCAGCAGCGAGTTTGGGTAACTGACAGGATCTTAGTTATAATTAGCGGCAGCTTCCCTTCTGACACAGGGGAAGGGCTAACAGCGTTTTTCTTTAGGCAGAGTTATGTTATCCTCCAGAGAGGTACTTTACAAAAAACCAACGCCTTTTTTTGGCAAAAAGCCTCTCCCACTTGTTTAGGACAGATGGGAGAGGAAGGGATTCTGAAGTGATGGAGTTGGAGGGTAACAAAGTATTGTACAAACTGTGGCAGCGTGTGGGCTGTTGCAGATCAGCTATTTTTGTTATTACTGACATGCATCTGTTGTATTGTGAGCTCAAAAAAAAATAAATCACTGGTGGCAAAATAAAAATATCAGCGCAGATGTGGATGAAGTTTCTATTTCTCTCTCCATACAAACTGTGAAAAATCGCCGGGAAATTAGCAGAGTCTAATACGTATAGAGCCCTGAAACTCGAGGGCTGAATCAGATTAATGCTTTATTTAGTCTGACAAGCAAAGTGCACCTGTCCTCAGGGTCAAATCACAAAGCACTGATTTTCAAAAGTCCTTCTGTTTCATTTCAGAGGAATTCAAAAATGAAAATAAACAATAGTGGGACTTTCTAAAAGGCCAAAGAAGCTAAATACCCAAGAAGACTTTTAGATCCACTGACTTTCAGTGAAACTGGGGGTCTGATTTGGGGTTAGCTCTCCTCAAGGACACCAGAGAAATAAGGTACCTGAAGGGACAACTTGGGCTGCTGAGTTCAATTCTTTACAACTGCAAATAGCCCCACAATATTTGGGACGACTCAGCCTGAGAGACCCTTCACCACCCTTATTTCCCTGGAAAGTCCTGTAGTTTCACATGCCAACAGGTCCTTCTAGGAATCAATCTGATCTCTCTCTCCAGGCTCTGTTATGAACAATACAGTGATGAGAAGCAAAGAACAGAAAAGGAATAATTTGGGGACAAAACCTGAATGATGAACTTCCATTTCACAAGCCCTTAAGAGAGAAAACTACAGCAAAGGCTGTACAGCTGGGAAATGATCTGGGGGAGTGACCCATCAACCCAGTTAAACAGAACTTAAGAACTTGACTTAAACAGAGCTTCTGGCCATAATCTTGATGGCTTCCAAGACTGAGATTTTTTTTTCAGTGTCAATGGTCTGTAGGTCTGAATTTGGGCATGGATTTTGAGGTTGAATCTGATGGTTAACAGTAGTCCTCCAGTGTTTTATAATACTGTCATGTCAATTTTTCCTGCTATTTCCTTTTGTTTTTCTAAGTGTGAAATGTACTTCCAAAATGTAAAATGTTCCCCACTGAAATAGAGAATTATAAAATAATAAATACGTAAAGCAAATAAGTACATCAATAAACAGTAATGACACTAAATAATTATACATGTGACTCAAGATATCTTCACATCCATAGAAGAGGTTTGAATATGTTCAAGTTTAAACAGTGACTTAGTTTTTTTTTTCATCTAAGGTTTATTTTTCAGAAGTGCATCCAAGCTATAGCTTTCTCAATGCAAAAGTTTTGGAGTGTTGTCCCTGCTCGCCAAAACTCCCTCCTCTAATTGAACTCACTCTTTAGCAAATGCAAAGTCTCTGAGGCATGAAGCAAGGCAGGGCTTTGACACCTAAAGTATGAAAACTGGAGCCAGACAAAAGTCCAGCTGCTTCTCCTACAAGAAAGACATGATCCAAGTTAAAACAAGACACCTGGGAAGATATTCTTGTGGACACAGACTTCCTTTTTTTGCTGTTGACAGCAAAATGTGGCTTCTTGGATGGTCCCATTGGTCACTTCTGGGAACTGATGGTGCTGGAGCCAGTGCAGGGTGTGGGTTTTTGGGGCTCTGGCAGGAACACAGATCTAGCAGTTGGGGGCAGGGAGGTATATCTTGATGCCCTTCCCAGTTGCCCCTGCTTGAAGGGCTTCTCTGCTCCATGTGTGCCTGCTGCTGGCCCTGCTCTGGTGCCACAGCACCACTGACACCCTGGATACTTTGTCACTGAGGACACAGAGAACCTGCTTAACTTTAATTGTCACTCACCAGTTCAGTTTGTTTATCTAATGTGCCCATGACAACTGAGACTGTCAGAATTTGAGGTTGTATATGTCAATGACTGTAAGGGTGTGGGTCTTACTGGGACAGAGTTTTGTCAGGAACTTGCATTTCAGGCTGTGAAATAATGAACGAGAGGTATTTTTACAAAAGAGGAACTCCAGGCTGAGTGATGCTTTTGGCAAAAGTATTGGATTTCTAGGAGCACTAGATATTATTAGCCCATGTGTTGAGGCTGTGCTTTATCTTTCTGTTATGTGAATTAGTTTGCTCAATGGAAAACTTATCAACTCTAAAGAGCTCTACGCAACTAAGCAGGAAGCCAGAAGGATGTGAAATACTTAGACTGAGAACTGTAAGTTACAACTAATATTTAACATTTATTTAGAAAGGAAAAAGAGGTCATGTAGTAGATTCCCACTATCACATAAGCCATAACTATGGAAATGTCTTTGGATTCCTCCTTAATACTCATGTTTTGCAGAAAGTCTCGCAGGGTGCTAATCCCCTGGAGTGATATTCATTCACATGAAATGAAATACACAGAAGAGTGGGAATGATAGAAAGATTTTACTGGCACAAATGTGGCAATGAGCAAGTTATGTAGGTCAGCACAAATGAGTATAGATAAAACTTTTATATCACCACACCATACATTTTGCAAATGCTGATCATGAAAGGGGAAAAAAAATCAGAAATTTTGTTGTGGCATTTAAAAATTATTTGCTGTGGTAATTGTTGTGGGTTTTTGTTTTTCAAACAAAGCAAATATTTAGGCTTCTTAATTGCCAAGAGTAAGATTCTGAATTCTCACTGAAATAAACAGCAGAATTCCTACTGACCTTAATGGAACTGGGATTTCATCCAGGTAGCCAACTGCAGAAGACTCAAAGAACGAAAAAAATAACCCATACATTTTATTGACTACAAAGGTTAATTCTAAGACTCCCTAAGCACAGCAAGCAATATTTTTGCAACCTCTTGAGATGAAAGGAATATTTCCAATGGGACAAAAATGTAGCTTTCAGTCCAAGAAGACTAAATGCTCAAGAAGGGACACCTATAGCAGGTTGCCCAGGACCATGTCCAGTCAGAGTTTGACTGTCTCCAAAGATGAAGACTCCACAACCTCTCTGGGAAACCTGGGCCAGTGCTTGATTGTCCTCTCAATAAGAGTTTCCTCATGTTTGGGGAAACCTACTGTTTCAGTGTGTGCCCATTGCCTCTGGTCCCATCAGTGGATTCTACTGAGAAGTGTTTGACTTCACCTGTCTGTTATGAAGTAGACCTGGGTCTAGAACTAAATATTTGTATCTAAGTATACTGCCCACTTTATTTAGGGTGTATCATTTTCAAACTTGATAGGAAGAAGGAAAGAGTTTTTGATTGTTGATGCAAAATTAAAAATAAATAAATCAAAGCTATGAACAACAATTCTAGCCAGTATTTGCATTATTGGAAACAATCCCAAGGGAACGAAACTGGTGGATAGAGAAAAATGAAGAGACAGAGGCAAATGGTGCTGGTTGAATGTTACATGACTGAAATCATTGCCTGTGTGCTACCATCACCTACAATCACAGAATCACAGAATCTTAGTGGTTGGAAGATC
>BJBW01001095.1:55314-102118 GCA_004320125.1 Scolopax mira
GGTAGCATATTGGTCCTTCTCAGCCCCCCTCAGCAGAGAGTCACCCACAACTGTGACCCTTCTCCTTTTCCTTTTGGAGCTAGTCATGAAGTTGGGTCTGCTGTGACATGTACTTTCTGACTTCTCTAGTCTTGGTGTGCCATCCTCCTCTCTATCAGACAGTTCCTCCTGCAGGACTCCATACCTATTCTGCAGGGTTACTGGGAAGCTGGGAGAGGTTGGGAGGGGACTCGCCTGCTTCCCTGAGGAGGGACCTGTTTCCATTCCCTCCCTTCTCCGAGATTCTCTCCTGTTGCTTGGTGAGAAGAGGGGAAGGGGTCCTCCAATTTACACGAGGCCTCAACCTGTTCCTCTACTCTCTGGGATTGGGTCCTCCAGTCAATTTCTCTTTCACACTCCCTGCCGCTCCTCACCCTCTCCACTTCATCCTTCAGGTGGGCCACCAGGTGAAGCAGATTATTCACCTGTTCACATCTTACACAGTTGTTGTCTCCACTACCTTCCATTGCCAGCACCAGGCTCTGGCTCTCTCTGCACCCAAGGACCTGCCCACCCATAGGTTTGCGTGGGGCCTCTGTCTGGGTGCCCACAGCTTTCCTAAACAAAGCCTTTGACCTGGTAGCAACCATAGCTGAGTCCCCAGGCGCGACTGACCTTACCTTGTAGGTTGGTAGAGGCACAGGGCTGGTGCACACAAGCAGCTCTGGTTGCTCCCTCTGAGCTCTCTGGGCAGGGACGAGTCCCAGCCCTCCCTGAGGCCTTTTATCCCCTGGGGGCGGGATAAACCGGGGCAGGTGGTGGCTCCGCCCAGGCTCCCTCAGCGGCACCGCCCCTCAACTGACAGTCCCCAGGACAAGCAGAGGCCTTGTCCCAGCTTCAAAAAAAGCCCCCAAAAGAGCTTCTTGTTGGCCTTTTTCGCTACAGATCCCTTCCCCAGCTCAGTCTTACCTGCCCTGAAGCTGGTCTCCATGGCAATGTGACAGTGTGCTGGCTTTCTTGACCCCAGATAAATTTTTCAGACACAAGGAGCTGCACCATCGTTCATGCAGTCATGCACCTTGTCGTAGAAGGAGATCAGATTAGTCAAGCAGGGCCTGACTTTCATCAGTCCATGCTGACTGGGTCTGACCACCTGGTTGTCCTCTATGTGCCAGTTATTGGCACTCAAGATGATCTGCTCCATAACCTTCCCTAGCACCAAGGTCAAACTGACAGATTGCAGTTCACCGGATCCTCCTTCCGGCCCTTCTTGTAATGGGGTGTCACATTTGCTAACCTCTAGTCAACTGGGACCTTCCCAATTAAGCCAGGGCTGCTAATGACAGAAAGTGGCTTGGTGAACATTTCTACCAGCTCCCTCAGTACCCTTGGGTGGATCTCATCCAGCCCCATAGGCTTGTGTGTGTCTAAGTGGAGAAGCAGGTCACTAACCATTTCCCCTTGCATTTATGGGGGCTTCATTCTGCTCCTGTCCCTCTCTTTCAGCTCAGGAGACTGGGTAGATTGAGAACAACCAGTCTTACTATTAAAGACTGAGGCCAAGAAGGCGATAAGTACCTCAGCCCTTTCCTCATGTTTTGTCACTATGTTAATAGGGTGGAATTTTCTAAATCCACAGGGGAAGGCTGTCACATGGTGCAGGCTGCCATGGCTCTTGTCCCTGGGACTGTGATCTTTTATTTTTCATGAGAAGTTGCTCCTAGCCACCTACAGTGGGGGTCAGATTTTGGCCAGTGCTGAAGAAGCCTAAAAAATTGCACCCTTGTATGCAATGGCCATGAGAAATTATTTTTGTTTTAATTTATTTAGAAATTTAGTGTTCCTGATAGTTTAAAATCAAAATATTTGTCCAAGTGAGACTCAGCACTTTCAAAGCATGGTTTCCTTTCTGTTTTGGGTCTTCTTCCTTCACAAACCTCTGTCATGCCCAGCATCTGCCAATTTGTAATTGGTAATTTGCATCTAATTTTGTCATTCCTATTTATTGACTTTGCAGCATATGCTATGAGAATATTAAAATAGAAAGGGTATCTAATGCTATGGAAAACATAGTGAAACTGCTGGCATTCTTAAAACATTCTTGCATTGTTTTCCTGGATTTGAACAAAATATAAGGTCAAATCAAAGATGGAACAGTTATTTTATTTAACGTCAACAGTGTTCAAAATGCTTTTCATAGTAAGTTTCTTACTAAAGTTTAAGCAGGTACCCACATATTATAGTAGACAAGACCTTACATCCCTGTCATGTTGAGCAGATAGTGAAAGCAAAGATTAAATGGAAAACATGACTTTGTATTAATTATAGATGGCTAGTATTTCTCAGGACCTGAGGGAAATAAACAGAAGTTCTCAGCTACTGGAAGCTTGGAGTGTATTGCTTTAAATCAGTTAGTGTGGAAAATTTACATTCACAACATGCCACCTATCGGCATGAAAATATTTGTCAGAAATTGATGAATGAAACAAGAAGAATAATGAAGAAAAATGACAGTACACATACCCTCCAGAGAGCAAAATAAACAATGTAAGTGTTTGGTAAATAAATCCCAGCAGATCTCTTAGAAATGACTTACTGATTAATTGAATCAATCCATCAACCTTTTGTGATGGCATCAATTTGCAGTCCCTTCGATGTTGTTCTTCTTCCATAGCTACTGCTTTACATGCCTCTAAAATGTAGGATATGATATAATACATTCATGTGGAGTTATCATAAATTAATTGGATATTCTAGTGACATATAATTGGCTGATTCTTTTTTTCAACTCCCATATGTAGATGCTTAAACTAACCATATCACCTTATAATTGTACTTCTACTTCCCCTTTTTTCCCTCCTTTCTCCTTTTCCTGAAGTTTTTTGGCACCCATATTTTGATTAATCAAAATTTAACAGCAGAGTGGGACTGTGAGATAATATTTTTCTTTTTCTTTCTTTTTTAATTTTTTTTTTGTAAATTGAAATGGCCTCATTTACTTTATTTAACATACAAACTCTTTGCAGAAAGGACTGTCTTATTTACTATGTTCACAGATTGTACCATGTCTGTATATCCAGCAAGTATCAGAAATTGCAAGTTTTGTAGGCAGAGTGCCCATCTGAAAAATAAACACTTGAGGTTTGAATCTCTTGAGAGGAGGGATAGGAAAATCTAAGTAGAAAAGGAGAAAGACTCTGTGTGTGGTTTTGTATCCCACACATTGTATCCCATTTTGTATGAAATGTATGCAGATAACAGATAGGTATGTGTGTATGCATGTTTGAATGAGCCAACATTTAGCTCAAATGCACATAGACACATGAATACTGAGAATCCCATGTAAATCAATGCAATTGCACATACTTACGTGTTCTAGGAACAAAAAGTTCACCTGCATGCACAGAAACCAATGATCCAAATGTTTGCAAGAGAAAAAACCAAACTGAGTTAAATTTGAAGAGACTGAAATATGAATCTGATTCAGTCAACGTGTTCACAAACACATTTTCTATGAATTTTCTTCTAGTTCACTCGTGCCTTTTGTAGCTGTGGATATTGCACATTTGAAAGTGTTTCCTGTTAGGGCTCGCTGTACTTCATGGCTTCTGTAACACCGCCAGCCTTCGCCCTTCTGTTAATGGTCTCCTGTATCTGGGGACTTTCGGGGATGTACATAACCTTTGTGCTTCCTCTTCTTTGCACATATCTACAGTGATACCGTCCTCCACGGCTGTCATCACAGTCATTATCTGAACAGTTTGAAACAATGGATGTGACAAAGAACAGGACGCAATTTGGGGAGGGCATTTGGAGTTATGTTCAAGCAGAGGGGAGAGTGATAATGCGACAAGACGATGGTGACAGGCAGAAAGAAATGAAATATGTATGGAATAGCATTCTCTGTGGCAGAATAGAAGACTGCTGAGTATGAACGTGCTTCTTCACATTTAGCTCCATATAACTTATTTCCCATCATTAAGATGATGGCAAGGATAGGAAAATGGTTAGGTGACAGATGGCAGCAAAGATCCTCTTCTACTGATGACTGTAGAAGTCTGGCTTTTGTACAGGAAATTTATTTTTGAATCAGAGATGACCACAAGCAATTTTTAAAAATTCTTAGGTTTCACAGTGCTCCTCTCTATCCAAATGAATAATCTCAAGGCATTTGGAAATCCGAAGAGCTGTTTACTGCTGAACAGAGAGCAGGAAAGGTGGTGTTTTGATAGGACCCCATTAAAAAAGTCTTAGGTGATCTTTGCAGGATTTGGAAGACACTTGTAAAAGACATTATCTGTCTTGGTTTCTGAGAGATAAAGGAAGAGTGCATTTTAAAAGAGTCTTCTTTTGCACATATGGAGAGAGAGATGCACAACAAAGGTATGTATAATGCTACTTAAAACTCCACATTTGGTACAATATCTTTTTTCCTGTCCCACTCAGCTATGCAAAAGTCACATCAACTGGCTGTAATTGCCCCGCTTGGTGAGGGTCTGAAAAGAGGGAATTGTCAGGACATGGGACCAAAGAGAGATGATTTCTTCAGTCAGTCCATGACTGGGGATGAAGCATATTAGTCACTACAGGAAGGAAATGTCTTTTGCTGGCTCTTTCTGTGTTGTGCCAATCCTATGGCACAGAATGAATAACTGCAATCTAAAGGGCAGTTTCTTTTGTGAATTGTGATTACATTTAATATTGCCCATAGCTTGGAATGGACTGATTAGCATAACAACAGTATATGTCTTTACAGCAGACACAGTGCTGTCTGCAGTATTTCTATGCACCAGCTTTTCAACAAAACCTGTCTCACCTTTGGTGCCTGCCCCCAGTCCACATGCACTGAGAAGAAGCCAGATTCAGATTAGCTAGAAAAACTCAAGAAGTCTATCAATTTTATACCAGCTATATTGAAGAGACTCATCAGTAGAAAGAAAGTAAGCAATACCTACACATAGACTAGTCTCACCTTTGTGAGAAAAATCCTCATCCTCTGAGTAATTGCGTTGAAAAAGGAAACAGAGGACTGGATATAAAGATATTACAAGCTGGAAGAATTCATGGTGTATGGAGTTTTGTTTTGCTTACTATCAGCGTGCTCAAATGGAGGGGGAGAGTGCAAATGAGAGTCTGCAAACCTGCAGACACTGAGTTAATAGTCACTCCTTTCTGGAGACATCCAGGGATCAATACATACTGTGCTTGCCTTTGTCAAAATGCTATATGGCAGTTGAGTATTGCAACCACTACTTAAATTCAGCAAGCGGAGCACAAACTGTTTCTCCTTACCTGACTGAACAGTATCACTCACACTATAATTATGGCATTAAAAATCCTAACGACAATAATTAATAAACTCTTTTTCTTAGGACTAGTTTTAAGATAGCACAACTGAGTATCTGCAAATGTAAACTGTTCTGCTCCACCTTTATTAAAGGACCTCAGGCAAGCTGTCAATATATGTAAGCACTATAAAAACGTTGCCTAAGACAGGATTTCATCATTTTAGCATAGGGACAATGAACAGCTTATAAAAGAATATTAATGCAGTGGAAATATCCATGTTACATCGCTCCCTCTTAACAAGGATTACTTTTGCAATACTTAACACTGCTGGCAACTGTAAACCTATCATAGGCTTAAAATTCCTGATGAGTGGGCAAAAATCCCCATTTTCTAAGTGAAGAGTCTATTGCAGTCAGCCTTGTAAAAGAAACCTTTTAGTGTCAGTGATAATGAAAATACCTGCTACCTATGACAGAGTTAAAATGGTGTCGTGACCTGGCAATTTCTATTCAGTGCTGTCACATCCCTGCACTGCACAGATCAGGACTGTCATCATGTAAATGTAATAGCATTCTTTATCCTGCATTGTTGCTCAGTTGGGAGCAGTAATTCTAAGTTTCCTGAAAGTTGTGAATAGCAGCAGGGGGGCATGAATAGCTTGGAAACCTATATTTTTTCCATTTATTTTTTTAAAATGCAAATTACACTAGTAAGTCAAAAAAATCACTTTTGTTAAAAATACATTCAGAATTAACAAATGCCAAAAAAGAAAAGAAAAAAAAGACACATTTGGATTGTATCTCTTGCCTTCTGAATATTTAAGTTTATAACAAAAGCCCAGCCTAGAAAAATAACATTCTTTACTGGATTTTGAGGAGGATACAGCTGTACAAATCAAAAATGTCATCCAGATATTCTCACATTACTGTGCTCTAAACTGCTTCCAGAAGAGATCTGTCCACTAATTGTTTAGTAGTCAACAGTCCTAATTTCTTTTTAATGGTGGTGTTTTAACTGCAACTTAAGCAAGGTTATGAATACCAACTTCATATAGGTATGTATGTATATATATATGTATACTGTGTGTATGTGAGTGTGTGTATATCTACTCTATATGTAATATATGAATACGCATGTATATTGTAGTACTTAATAGTTAGATGTGCTTCCTATTTCCTAAGCACTTTACAAACATTAACAATTTAGACCTCACAAAAAGCCTGTGAGGCACATATTATTCCCGTTTTATAGGTGGGAAGACTAAGACACAGAGAAGTTAAGGCCAAAATTTTCTAAATTAAAATCAGGCCTAAAAGCTACATGTAGACACTTCATTAAACTGTCTGACTTCTAAAATTGCTAACTACCAGCAGCTGCTGTAGTGGGAAATCACTGAAACGTATGCAGAATTATCTTCTGAAAATTGGGTCACTGCTTAGGTGCCTAAACTGGTTTCTTTTCAGGTTTAAAAAAATCATTTTTATAGAAATATGATTTTGCTTAACCGTTATGCAGGAAAAACTAAAATACCCTGCTATGACAGTTTCAGTCCAGTTAAGCCTCTACATTGTGTTTAATGCTGTACATCTGCTATACTTAATACTATGTAAAGAAGGAACTTTTGCAATTTTTAAGTTATGGGAAATTTCAGCCTGGCGCTTGGGAGGGGCATGATTTCCCAGGGAGTGAAAAGCAGCTCTACTCGGAACAAATTCAGAATTTCAGGTACCCCAGTATGAAAATTTAAATTTGAGATCCAAACTTGCCATGAATGCTTTATGGGAGCCAGCCTGGGGCATGTGCCTGATCCACACAGGAACTCTAGCAGGGTCTGGGGCTGGAGCCCTTGGCCCCCCGCATCCTTGGCTTCCTGGGTTATGTAGCCCCTGTCACTAGCTATCCCTGTGTATTTTATATACATAGACATACACACACACACACTTACACATATATATATAAAAATCACACTGAATAAATGCAAGTATAGTTCCTGAACATGTCCCATATCTTGTTTTCACTGGTGAATGCCTGTTCCTCTGTCATTGTCCAGAGCTGCTGCTTGTGAGACTGTACATCCATGCAGAGACAGCAAAGGGCACAGGTTTGTACAGGGATGGATGAGTGGCGTGAGCGCACAGGCTGTGGGAGCTGTGCAGGCACGAGGGTCTGGTCAGCAAGAAAAAAGGAGATACTCAGGAGCAGGTCAAGTCTTTTCAAGCACTGACCTTCCCCCTTGCCTTCAAAAGCCAGGTGGTCACCTCAGGTGTGGTAGGTGCATGCATTTTGCCTATGCAAGGTCTGAGCAAAGAAACAATGACAATCCAAGTTTCTGAAAAGCCTGAGCAAAATATAGGATTTTTCCTAATGAAAGCCACCTAAGTGCTTGAAAATACAGATCAGATGTAGAACAAAACATATGTTCCTAGGAGTTCAGAGTATTTCATATACACATTGACCTACTAGCAAAATTCCCAAAGGCATCTTGTTGCCAACTACGTAACAGCACAGTTTTTTTTCAGCCACAATAATACAGGAAGATAAAGTACACGTTCTAACACACAACAGATCCCCCAAACATACCACAAAAAGGTCTTCAATATTCTTCAACTCAACTAGTCCCTCCCTGCCCTCCCGAACTGAAACCATAAAATAAAATATATGGATCCCTTATGGTTCAATTAGAAAAAAAAGCTCACTTACAGAGACTTTTCAGTTGAAATTAGATATAAAAGAGTAAACGTAGCTAGTAGATATTCAGTTGGCCTTTGTTGATAGAAATCTGCAGATGTCTCTCTAGTTAGTAAAAGACATTTAGAGATAGCTATAAAAGCACCTACAGTGCGATAAATAAAACCAGCGGGATTAAGAAGCACTGTTTCTGCTGCTTATTTCCAGTAGGTTCAATTGTTAGTTTATGTTACCCTTTTCCCCACCCCAACCCCCAAAATGTCTTTTTTCTTTTTTCTTTCTTAACCATTATAAACTGTTTGTTTCTTGACCACTGTGGAGCCTCAAAAGTAAAGCACTTCTCAGACAGCTGGCAGTTTTCTACTTGGTCGCTCTGGAGCTGTGGAGCAACAGAGCTTTATTCCCTGACATGAAAACAAAACAAAACCAAACAGAAGAAAACCACTGACTTAGAAATTGTTCCGAATTAACAGCAGTGTGTTGAGCCTAAAGGATGTTACTTCAGAAAGCTTGCACGGAGTTTCTCTGATGTGCAACGCAGTTGGGTTAAGGCAAGGATGAACTGTACAGCCTTCAGGGCAAACAACGTGCTGTCTATTGACTTCTGCTGCATGGTCATCCTGGTATTTTTAGTGTTGTGTTGACTAAGGAGACTCGATGCAGCCAGGAGTGCAGAGTGGGCTCCGAAAGCACCAAATGGGCTGGGTTCATGTCTTAATCCTGGCTGCACCGGGGGCAGCCTGAGTAGGAAGAGCCAGAAGATGGCACCAACACCTCTGCTCTGGCCCTCTGGTGCTGGGAAGCAGGATGTCCAAGGTGGGGGTCTGGGGCATCTCCCTTAGTAGAAAGAGGGGCTGAAGGTGTCTGTTGCTTTTTGTCTCATTGTTCAATCAGCTTTTTAAATTATTTTAGCACAAAAACTGGATTTTTTTGAAGAACTAGGGGGTTATCCTGAAACAGTTTCTTTGACAGGTCCTCCAGCCCACGTTGAGTAGCCCCTTTGTTTACTTTGACCTAGAAGAAAGGCAGAAAAAGAAAGATACTTATAAACCAACATGTACTTATGCAATCCCTGCGTTGTTGCTCTGGTGCTCTTTTGCAAGTAAGTGCAAGCCACTAATCAGTAATGGTTCAGGTACACACGGGATGAAGAGGACAGAAAGGTAAGGTGTTTAATCGCTTGGCTCACTCTAGAGCACCATCAAAGAAGTTGGTTCGGGTTTTTTAAACCAGTCCAGGCAGGAGTGACATTAATTTAGGCATGTAAGTATATATGACACATGACATACAACTATGTGTCAGCTGGAAGATGATCTGAACTGTAATAATTAATCAGAAATATATCTGTCTTTATAAAAGCGAGAAGTGATGCAGTATATAGGACAGAATGGCTGAATCTCAGGTGCCAGAGGATCATTTGCAAAGCAGAGAGCATGTGTGAATGCCACAGCCCTGTACACCTGTCCCAAAACCATGTTTTTTAACTCCAGCTTTCAGTCTAAAACAGACAAGATGTTGCTGGTTGCTAGCTGGTTGCTAGCTAGTAGTTGTTTAAATGAAATGTTGCCCATAATGTCTGAATCCCACAAACATGAATATTAAGGAGACCATAGCACATCAGATTTGTACTGCATGAACTTGCTCAGTGTCAGTGGTTATAGCCCGGGTGCTGGTTTTTTTCTTGTCCTTATGCTTCATTAATACTTCAAGTGAATGGTAAAGTAGGTAGTACCTTCAGTATGTGCAATTATTTAGACGAGTACCTGCAGCCTTAGACTAGGAGACCAGGACCAGCATAATGCACATGTAAATACAGCAGAGAGAAAAGATGGGACCATATACCAGGGCAACTACATTAACCCCTCCTACACCCCTTTGTCCCTGAGTTATTGACTTGAAATCCCTCTAATGCTTGTGAAAAATAGGATCTCATTAGTGAGAAACTATCATTAAGTGCCTTCTTCGGAAAAGCAATGCCTACCAATTCTTGTCTTAGGTAGCAGAATACACATAAGTGGACATAGATATATATACACATAGATATATATACACATAGATATATATACACACACGTATATAAAAATAGGTCTGTGTGCATATAGGTGTGTGTATTTCTATGCATATAAAGTATGCGTGTGTGTATACATATATGATGCAAAGAGTCAGAATATGAGGAGAGCAAGCTTCACTTCAGGGCTCAACTGCTTTTGAGCAATTTCTCCAGTGCATTAGGCATCAACATCAGACATGCATGCTTTTTTTTTGCTTCACTTCTTTTCTTGAGCAAACAAGTTTACGGTGAAAAACATAAAGAAAAATCTCCCCTCCCTCCTTCCTTCTATTTTTAGAGCAGTGATCATGCAGTGCAGTCTTGTTCCACAACTATAACTGTGTTTTCTGATGTGCAGCAGAATCAGTGCTATAGAGTATTCAGTCACCTTCCTCGGTCACCTCCCAAGAGCAGAATTTTCTCTTGACACTTGATTTCCACCATCTTACTTTGTTCTTGTCCCATGGTCTGGAAATGAGCACCGGCATCTCCCACACAGAGTGCCAGGAAGTCGCTTTTTAGTACATCAGCTGTGGCCACACTGCAAGAAGGTACATGAGCACCGGTTCTGTCCCATTCTGTTTAAAAAGCGTATTCGTTTTGAAGGGACTGTCTGGGCTTCTTGGCTTGTACAGCATAGAGCACACTGTTGGCACTTAAGTAATAAAGAAAAGCCATTTATAACAGGTAGATAAATGTCATGATAAGAATTCTCCCCCAAAACACCGATTTTATTTAAAACATAATTTTAAACGGAATGTATTTTTCTCTTTAAAAAGTAAGCTGATTTAAATTAAATGTGAAACTGGAAGAGATGATAAGGAGAGTTATGATTGGAATTCAAAGCCTAAAACATAGAGAAAAAAAACAAAGTGAGCCTGAATCTAATAATTCTAGACTATTTAAGGAAACAGTAGCCAGATATTCAATTCACTATCTACAGCTCTTTTTCAAAAATCAAGATTTTTTTTTTCCTTAAGTATTCTGTTCATTTATGGTATTTTTACATAACCAATGAAATTTCATACAAATATACTGTATGTCTTTAAACTGAATAGGAATGTTTTTATAAGTAGAGCCTTATTCATAACACAAATGAAAAGTAATAATTCTTTAGATAAAACAATCCTGACATAGCAGAAATGTAAATATGAGAAACCTGAATAAATCAATATAATTTTTAATTGCCCGTGTAAGTTTGTGTAGGTTCAGTATAACCTCCAAATTAACAAAATAAGGTTCTAACTTGAGCACTCAGGAGGAAACTGGTTACAAAGCAGTGTGTCTTAACAGCTTGCAGTTTCTAAACTCAGCATTTCTTCAGGATAATAATTAAACTGGGGATTTATAAAACAGTTAAAATTGATTTAAATCACTTTGATGTAAACCTATCTAGCTTAAATTGAAATAAAAGTTTGTTTTGATGGAATTCTGTCATTGCAATCCACTAAATCAACTCACATCAACAAGCAGTATGTGGGTGATGACTGAGACCTACCACAGAACTCTGTATGTCTTTAAGAGTTGTACTATTTCTGTATATGACTTGGTCTGCTAAATATAGGGGGGGGTTCTCTGGGCTTATTACTGAAATACATGCTGAATTTTTCATTTTGACAGAATCTGTACAACCATTAGAAGCTGATATTATTTTGGTAAGCTCTTCAAAACTGAGGCCATATGTTCTCCTTCACTTTTGTAGCACGCCTACTACACCTGTAGGTAATACCATGCTACAGACAACAAAAAGAGGTGCTATTGTGACTTTGAATATAGACAGTAACCAGGTGGTTTAAAGGCAATTGTCTCCTATTTCTCGTAACCTGAGAGATCCACCTGAGTTGCATCCAATGTGAACCTCAATAGTAGAGGATGCAGAGGGGACAACAAGCTGTCTTCATATTTTCTTGAAATTTTGCAAGAATTAGACAGGATGATGCTTAATATATCCTGCCTTTGGATTCAAAGACGTTTTGTAGCAATTGATAAAGTTGTGGAAATAATTATATTAATACAGCTACATGGATATGTGTGGGCATAGTTGTATCATGATGGATGTGATTGGCCAGTGGTGAGGGTATGGCAATGGACTCCATAAAGCAAAAGGTCTATGGTTCTTACCATTTACTCACCTCCTTGAGATGCTGAGCATTGTCAAGCGCATGTGATATTGGCCAAGAGAAAGTAAAGTTCTGTATTTTCTTCTATATTTTTCTCTTCTTGAATACTAGGGTGGCTAACACTGACATCCTTTGGTGAACAAGACCCCTAGGGAACCAAACCTTTCCTTCCAACAAATAAAGCTTTAAAACACCAAGCATGGCTTGCTGTTGTCACTTCAGTGTGTTTTGATTTCCAGTACGTAGTATTGTTGTAAATAGTGCTACAGGCAGATCAAACCACGGCTTGATTAATTTGACATTCGAATTTGTCACTCCACTACCTAATGGTCTGCCTACATTTACAGAGCAACTGCAGTGTGAATACATATGTATGTGTTCCTGGTGTGCCTCAACTGTAAATAACAGAAAGGTATTCCTAAATGCTGTAAAAGGCTCTTAAAGACAGACTGTAGCAATTCTAGAGAACCTTGTCAAATGCTATAAAGTCAGAGAGAAATATGAAGTGTCTGTTTGACTGTGGCAGGGACATGGCAATAGTTTTTTGTGTTGATTAGACAAAAAGTCAGCTCACATACTGCTTTCTGTCTTTCAGTGAAGACAGTGAAAGAACCTATAGTCTAGTGAGAATGCAGCATTGAAATAAAGCAGAACACAGTTTACATGGGTTAATCACATATACCTTTGTTTCAGCCACAAGCTTAAAAATATTTCCCTCTCTTTTTCTGTAGGTCTAGCTTTCCTTCCAGTCAGCAGGAAGATGCTCAGTAAATGCAATTCCAGAAGAAACACTGAGATCATAAAGAGAATGGGATAATATCTCAGCTAGAGGGCCCCATATGTTGATGACAAGGTATGGTATACTGAGAAAGAAATAGGATTAGAATTGTTCTAAGTACCTATGAGCCACGCATAATACTTGGAAGGAAATAACATTTTCTAAATGCACAGCACTGTGCCAAAAGTGCAGGTGAAAAATCTTTACTTGAGCACAGACAGATGGGAAGCTGAAGTTAAGATGGCATTGGAGATAGGCACTATTGTAATTTGAGATTATTAAAAAGCTCCTAGCAAAGCTCCCAATGGGCCCAATCCTAAGCACTACCGCAGAATTGATTGTACCTCTGATAGAGGAGTAAATGTCAGTTCCATGCAAAAATACACTAATCCATTAGCAGACTTGCTTCCACTAATCAGAAGAAATGAAATTACATCCTAAGGTGAAGGGAAGTATATGTTGGGATGGATATTGTTTGCCTGTATTTAGTTCTTTTCCTCAAAAGACATATTAAGAAGAGAAACAAAGGAAAAAAGTAAATGTTGCCCCTTTGTGAGCCATTCTGTGCTGTGCTTTTACTGTGTAGGTGATGGCAAATAGAGATGGTGAATAACAAACATTTCAAAAGGTTGCAGCAGTGAGGTAAGATTTATCTGGGCAGTCGGGTTGTTCTAAATTGCAGCTGGCATCAGTACAAGAAATATTTGGAGACGATTATTCCTGGACTGGTCTACAGTCGGGTGTTAGCTCTTGTGTGAATGTATTCCAGTTGTGTGTATGTGCTAAGATTTGATTACCCATTTAATCCCCAAATATATCAGGCTGCACTTCTAGGCAGTAGATGGAGTTGTCACTCACTGGTTAGGTGAAATATTGTCTTGTATTCAAACTGGTTTTAAAAGCCATATGTTGTTACATTTAATCTATTTATTTATTTATTTATTTTAAATGTGGAGACTGGAAATGAGGTACAGAGGTGCCTCAGTGAACAGATGCACTGGTAAGACAAATGCTAAATGCATCCATTAAATTAGCGAATTGCTGAACTTTTGATAAATCTTAATAAAAAAAAGCTTCTTTGTAGCCAAGACTTGTCAGATCTGACTAGTTTTTACTATACCATCGCCTCTGAGTGGAACCTGCTTGAATGAAAGTGGGGGAAAATCAGATAAGCACTGGGTGCTATTTAAACAACCATGACACATTATATCTTGCCCTAAGAAATCATTATAATTCAATAGAAGAATAATGTTGGCACTTAAGTGTAGCTTAAATTCAGTCTATCAAAAAAGGCTCCTGACTATTCTGAATTTCTGAGTCATGTCATGTTTCAGCTTAATGATCCTTTAATATCAGCCTGCCACTTTGCAGAATATCTCAGAAGTTAAGTACTTACATATACATGGGCTGTAGCTGTAAATGAGATGTCTTCTGTGGACCTTGATAGCCGTAAGAGTCAAATCCACCTATGAAATCAACTGAAAAGGGGAAAATTGCTTTCATTAGCAACATCTTTTCAGAAGGGATAGGCAATATTATTCAAGAACCACCCAGTGCACAGATTATTTTTGATGGGCCTCCAAATAGTCTGTTAAAATTAATTGTGGAGATGCAGAAAAAGGGTGGGGAAAAAAAGAAAAAAAGGAGGCATGATGTCTTTTTTAATTTTAAAATCAAATTAATTTTAAAATCACAGAAAGACAACAAGGAACTTATGACAGCCACCTGTCTGTCAGAAATAGCCATATATCCCTTTTTGTCAAGTAGACCACCTCACTGGAATACAAAACAATTTGCTATTCAGCAAAATATTACAAATGCTGAAAATCATTTATTTATTGGCACGAATGCATTGTTTCTGACTGCAATTACTGAGTCTGGCTTGCTGTCATACTGTGGCGCAGTGATGTAGAGGAGAGAGCACATTGATCCGACTCTGTCTGAGAGACAGAAGTTTCTCTGATTCCCTGCTTTGACATTTGGGTTGAAACGCACAAAGAGAGAGCTGGAACAATTTATCTGAGCTTCAGAGATTAGGCTTCATGGATCTAAGGAAACCATCATTTCTCTCAAGGTGCTGGAGGTCTGCAGGAAGGTTGTAGAGTGATAGTTGTTTATTAATTAACAGCATTGCCAGCGCCTTATAGTCTTCTCATGTTTATTTTAAACAATTTCCAGGGTAATACAACCTCATCTGAGCCTGAGACCCTTGTTTCTCTGTTGTAACACTTTCTTTACACAGGTGAAAGCACACACTTTACTTCCTTTGCACCAGGAGACTCAACTACTGGCTTCTGGAGGTTATTTATGGGCAGCTCTCATCCCTGAAATATTGTCTCTTACAATGTGAATTTGACTTTGATAGAAAAGGGCCAAAACGTTCAGGTATGGAAGTGCATTTTTCACAGGTCTGGACACTGCTACTGACAGACTGCCTCTATCTACATTAAAACAAAAAAAAAAAAAAAGGGGAAAAAAGAAAATGTTCTTTTATAGAAGATAGCTTCTTGTGGATCTAAAATGCAGTAACATTCACATAAAAATCACAAAATGTAAATTTATGACCCTTAGTCTGAGAACTTTCACAGTGCTTGGGGTCCTTAAAACTTGCATTTATGAGGCTATTTTATACCAAGGTACCCCTCAGTGTATGCCACACTTAACAGTGCAGTCACACGCATCCCAGACATGTTACAAAATCAAGTGGTACCCCTCTGCCCACCATTTACTTTTCAAGTGAAAAGCCACAGAAACACTCGACTGGACTGGTACAGAACGCCTCTCTTGAAACCACAAACACATTGAACCTGCCATCCACCTTCTTTCCTGGGAAGAATGGTCCCTGCAGAAATAATTTAGCCGATTCTGTGCTCTATGGCAGCATTACGTATACTCCTACCCTAGAATGATGTTTTACTAAATTAGTCCCTGATGTCTCTTTAATAAATGAGGCTCTATAGTCTCTCTGTGTTGCCTTTCCCTGTGCCTAACTTCCTAATGTCTAATTTAAATGTGATTTCCTGAAAATTAACTACTTTTCTACATTTTGGCCTTTTCTCCCTGTGGATATGAAGAAAAATGAGCCCTTTCTTTTCTTTCATAGCTACTTTTAAGTATTTTCAAAAAGTATTTTCATGCTATCTATCTTTTCCAGATTTAAGCATGCCTAGATATTTCAAATTTTTCTTGCAGCCCACATTTTCCAAGCCTCTAAATTTCCAATGCTGAAGATGCTTCTTCAGTCTGTTTATGTTTTTCTTACAGTGTAGTGCACAAATCAGGACTAACTGGAAAAATTGCCATGTATGTCTTCTGTACATTACCTGGAATAACATGGGGGTGGGGGGTGGTGTTTCTTTTTGTTCTTTTTTCAACAGCATCATACAAATGCTTAAAACCCAGATCTTTATTTTTATGTTTTGATACTAACTGTAGTCTAGCCAAGTAGTCCATACTTTATCTGAAGACACTTGATTGATTCTGCCCTACAGGAGTTCTTTTACACTTGTCTGTGTTGAATTTCATCTTCTTGATTTCAAGCCACTTCTCAAGATCATTCTGACTTCTAATCCTGTCTTCACAAGTGCTTGTACGCCTCCCAGGCTGGTTTCCTCTGAAATTTTTACAAATGTTCTCTCCTCTATCATCCTTGCTGTTAACAAAAATAATGAAGAAAATCATTTCCCTAGCTGAGATCTCAGTGGGTTCTCATCTGAAATGTCATCCCAGCTGGTTGTGATAACTAAATTTCAAATAGAGTTTTAAACAATTTTGCACGCAACCTATTATGACTGCATCTGGACAGTGCTTCCCTGGCCTGCTTACAAACCTTTCATAGAGTCAAAATCTTGCTAAAATCAAGATAAATGCCATTTGTTGCTTCCTACTTACTCACTGTCTATAACCATCAGCATAACTTTATTACAATGCGACCATGTCTTTGGAAGCATACTAAGTTTATAGATGCAGAATAAAGAATTCACTACAGAAATATCGTTGAGCGAAGTGCTAGGTTCAGAGGAAATAGAAACTCTTATTTAAATACAAAGATTGGAGCAAAAAGAATGGGTTTGTCTTTGCTGTAGCTATGAGTTGTTGTTCTTTTGCACAGTTTTTCTTTTTTTCTGACTCTTGATCTTTGACAATGGAAATCAGAAAAGACCTGTGTTGGAAGGAGTGCCTCACTTGTGTCAACCCATGTCACTTTATGGAATGGATGTTGCTTAAATGCATTTATCTGTCTTTGCATTTCTCGTGTACTTCCCAAGGTACTTCAAGCAACTGTTAAACCATCATTAGAAGGCTGCAGGTGTTGATACTCTGTTTTACAGTCATGGAGCAAAAGGTCTTAAGGGTGATTTTAGAGTTGTTTACAGAAAGCTAAATCAACGTGTGAAGAAAAAGCTTTCTTTGAATAAAATGAGTTTGTGTGGGAGTGAGAGAAAGATGCATGCTGAATCTCTCTGAATGCATCATGTCTTTGCCTTGTTGCACAGAGTAAACACAGCGTTAACAAGCCAGATTGTCAAGTGACAAACAAGGCAAGCTTGTAGAGACATTTCTATGTTCAACTGACAGTGGAAGTTCTCACATGGGTAACCAAATGATGGCGGGACAGAGAGCACTACTGTGACCTTGCTGTAGACATATAATGGCTTCTTACACACAGCAAACTTTGCAGAGTAGCTAAAGGTAGGTAATAAAAAGTGAACTTCAGTACAAAAGGATTTCAGTAATTTCTTTGTAGCAAGTTTTCTTGATGGTGGCAGTTTGTCAGCACTGCAAAGCCTGGGGAGTCCAGACAGTGCTAAAAGCTCTCTGTGGACTCTGATCTAGTTTCTTAAAGTATGCAAAATGCTGCCCTTTCTGCAGTGATTTCATCCTGGCTGTGCCTGAAAGGTCACTAAAAGTGTCCCACAACTGATACATTCCTGGCAGCAGTAACATGCAATGAATAAAACAAGGCTCATTAGCTGGATTGCTACAGAGGCTCTCATCCTTAACCTCATCCATCAAACACAGTTTGGACCATTCTATTTTACATTCATCTTACATGTCACTGTTATCAGAAGTGTCTGTTTTGTCATGTTTTGATTTAATAAAAGCATACACGCATATACAAACAAACACAGAATCCTATTCCTTTGAAATATTGGGTGCAGAGATGCTTGTTTTCCAGGCTGGACTTGACTAGGATAATGAGAGTACTATTTATTTGTAAAATGTTTTACAAGAAATTCAGCCAGAGTGTTTTCTTCCTTTGCTGGTGTTAAGGGGTTTGTCAGGCATATGACTGTGTTTACAAGTGTAGCACAAACAGGACATATGGTTCAAAGTAGTGATGTATTTTCTATCACTAAGTACCCACAGGAATGTGAAGTTTCAGCCTTTGTTCACAGTCCCAGCCCCCATTGTCTCTGTTGTCTACCAGGACAGGATGAGAGGCATAAATGGGTTTCTCATTTTTTATTTCTGGAAGATTGTGGTATATAGAGGGATCATTAAACCAGGAAGCACAAAAATACCCCATTAATGAAAGTACATATGGGAGAAGGGGCTATAGAAAACTAGCTGCGAGAAACAATGAAACTGATTAAATCAACAGATGGACAAAAAGAAAAGAAACAGTGTGCACTAAAAACAGTAACATCTTCCTGTGAAAGCAAATGGAAAGATACTGAATAGAAATCAGAAGACTAGACACTATTCCCCTTATAGAAGTTTTCCTCTGTAAGATATGAACACAGAAGCATAAAGATTCAGATCCACAACTGATATACATCTTTATAGCTTCAGTGAATTATTTACTATTAGTAAATAGCTAATTTACATTAGCTTAGGATCTGACCCAAAGAGTCATTTAGGGCATATTTGTATAGAAATGTGACTGATGCTATGGCTTTCCTTGCATTTTAGTACGCATATGAAAACCAATGCAGACTAGATATGAAAGGGTATAGAATTTCAGAATGGAGAAGTGTCATTATCTGCAAAGGAAAGGAAAGGTTGGGAAGCAGTCATGTTCTTGGACAACACGTGACGTGCAGTATGGATGACTTCCTGACTGCTTTCAAACCCTCTCCTTACTTTGCTCCTTTGTCACTGTTTGTTTTGCTGATTATCTCACCCCTATCCTTGATGCATGAGGCCCTGCCTCTCACAGTGGTGAGCGCACTGCCAGCACTCAACCCTGCCTTCACCACAGCATCTGCTTCCTGCCCATGGCTCCCTCTTTAAAAGGGAAAATGTCTTTGGCAGTAATTCTATAATGAGAGTGACTTATGTTATGGATTCCTCCTCTTCTCCTTCACTTTGTTCATCTCCCTGATGAAGCAGCTTGGCCCCTCTAGCTTTATTAGTTCCACCCCAGACACCCTCATCACCTCCTCGTCTGCTTTCCTCCTCCCATCTCCACGTGTTCTCTGCACTCCATCTCTCCCATTTCTTCTATGAGCAAACTGTTAAAGTAAATAAACTCCCTTTATTCATTTTGCCAGCCTTTTTCACTCCTTTTATAGTGCATGTACCCTTCTCTTTTACTACAATCACAGGAGTTTTGTCCTGTAAAACTTCTGCCTGTCCTAGTGACAGACTCTTGATCCCTTTTTTTGTATTTCCTACCCATAGAAATACATGTAAATTCCTTTCATAAAATAACTGGCCCCACTCTTATCCCTGCTTGTCCCATTCTCTCTCTCTCTCTCTCCTGATGGTTTCAAACACTTTCCAACACTTTCCTCCATTTTGTAGAATATTTTCTCCCATCTTGTGTCCTGTCTGTTGAATGCATCTGGAAGCTCAGTCAAACCACCTCCTCACAATTTGGGTACTGGTAACCCAGTGCACACAGTCATCTCTGCAGCCATCCAGCCACCTTTGTCACAGCTGCTGCTCTCCTCCTCCTGAAACCTTTGCCTTGCTGGCCTTCCCTCTCTCCTCTGCACGTGCTCATCTGCTTTCTCTCATCATTCTTCTCCTCTCTTGGTGTTCCTCCCTCCTGCATGCTGCTGGAGTCCCACGAGAAGTAACCTCTGACTTTTTACGTTTCTCCACCTCCTGTAAATGGGGAATTTGCACTTGCAAAAATGACTCAGAGAGTCATTGGCTCTCTGAGGTGTCACAGGGCACCTAGCTTGAGCTCACTCTGCTCCTTCTATACAAACTGAAATCTCAGCTTCTCTCTGTGATATTTACCCTTGGATAATTAAACATCAATTCCAGTTCAACATGGCTAAAACCAGAATGCTTAGCTGCTCCCCCCTAACCTTCTCTCATAGTGAACGATGGCACTTGTATGGTCAAGTTTGCCTGTCACTTGAGAATATGTTAGATGTCAACTTTGGTTTGGGCTGTGCATGATTTAATTTCTGAAGATTATTTTTGCATATTGAAGAGGAAGACTTTTCTGTCTGTTGAAACAGCTCTAACATTTACCCAGGGCTCGCAGTGTCAAACACCACAATTGTTTTTTTTCTGAACTCACCAAATGTGTGAGTTCAGAAAACAAAAGCTGCAAGACTCATCTCCTTGGTTAGGTTACTCCTCTCTGCATCCTGCTACTGATTTCATCTTGTAGATTACATCAAGTAGAAGCTAAATCTTTTTACATTTAAAGCCTTTTGTAGAGATTCCACATCAGTCTGTCCTTCCAGTTCTAAAAGCTAAACTCTCCCCCCATGCTGCCAATCTGACCTGCATACTTGCAAAATTTCCAAACACTTTCTCTCACCATGAGAATGTCTTCACAAACGGTTCTCTCGTTATTTTCCCTAAAACTCTTCTCTGCTGCCTTGGCAAAAGTTCAGTTGCCAATGTCCTTGTATTTCTGCCTAGCACTGTGAATAATGTTTGTTCATAGTTTCTTTGTGCTCACTTGTACTCAGTGGTGGGTACCTGTACCCACCAGTTGCCTGTTGTCTAATATGTAGATTAGAAGCTCCCAGAAACAGGGCTGGTGTACATGTTTTACAGTGCTTGGCGTCATGGTGGTCCTTAAATATAAGGAATTTATAAGATAATAAGATAATTAATAAGATAATAATATAAGATAATAATAAGATTTAATGAATCTAAAGCACTAAAATAATATAAAAAAATTACGGTTACCCGTGATAAAGATAGTGCCATTTAAAAATGCTAATGACTAGGGAAGTGTATGTGCATGTCCATGTGGATGCTTCTTCCATATTTACCTGGTGATATAGCAGAGAGACAACATGTGTCCTATATCTGACATGTGAAGAACTTAGGAACATGTGACACTTAGGAACACTGGCTTTGGAGGACTTGGCCCCCTGGAGAGAGGAGAGATGGCAAACTGCAGACAATAATGTCACAGCAGGCACTGTTAGTGCAGAAGTGAGTATGCGAAGCAAGACAGAGCTGTGCACAAATGCTGGCAGCTAAAACCTGGCCAAACTCAGGAAAAATGGAAGGGAGTAAAATTAAGCTTGGTTTTAATACCTTTGGAAATGACATACAGGAAAAAATATAAAAGAACCATATGCGGACGCCCTTGCTCCTGCAGCTCTGGCAGTACCCTGCTACCTGCCTTGCTGCTTGGTGAAGACACTTCTGAACAGTTTAGTGCTGCTGCCTTCTGATGCTGCGAGCATGGCCTGGTGGCTGTTCCACAATACAGCACACAGGAGGAGGTTTGCTTGAATACAATCTCAATAAAGTTTTGTTTACAGTGGTAATCAAACGTTATTGGTCTTTGTGCTGAGCACACAGCGGTCTCGCAAAATGGGACAGAGCCAAGCCCTGGCAGAGCAGGGGGAAGAAGGGCATCTGTCAATACACGAGGCTGTTCCCTTCCTGCCAGCACAGGGGGGTTCAAAAACAGCGTAAGGACTTGGACCCTCAGTCCAGTTCTTGTGGTGCAATGAACCACATTTGCACTGCATGAATGAACTGCGTTTCTGCCAAACAGCCTGTAACTGCCCATGAGTGCTCTTAGCTCGCTCATTTGCAAAGGAAAACTAAAAACCCAGAATTTTAAACTGTAAACTCATGGAATTTCTGAGCTCTACAATGACCACAGAAGCAACGAAGGGAAAATTTCAATTTCCTACACAAATTTCAATGGAGTTTCTCAGCTCAGATTCTGCCCCACTGCCACTATTTCCATGCTGCTTACTTTTACAATAGTCAAAATTTGTAATTTTTTTGCTTACCCAAGGCTTTTCCTACAGATTTTTCTCCTCCTATTGTGTTTCTTGTTGGATAAGGGCGTGCAGCATCTTCTGTCTCTGTTGCTGCTGATCCCTGGGCTAATTCTTTGATCAGCCCTTCTGAGATAAGATGTAGAACTTGGGAGTTTTGCAGGTTTGTGAAAGCTGATAAGCACCACCTGGTGTGACCACTCTTACAGAGGTACTGACAGGGATCTCAGCCTGACACTCCCTATAATTAGGACCAAGCAGGGATGCAGATATTTCATTCAAGGTTGTAACCAGCAGAAAACACCAGGATGAATGATACTGAGTATCTAGAAATTAGAAAAGGTAAAATGCATCTCAGACTCTCAGGTGGAGAAGGGGTCTAGTCAACGGCAGAGCCTCAGGGCAGGAGGCAAGGAAGACTATGCTCTGAAGCAATGTCTCAGCAAGGCAAGGCTGGCCAACAGCAGGAATCATGCCAGGGAGGTGGAAACCAGAGTCATGGCTGGGCAGAAAGAAACCAGGATGAAAGCAGGCAGGAGTAATCAAGAAAAGGCTGGGAGGCATGAGTGAGTCTTCGACAGCTGAAGATAGAAACAGGGACCACCAGGCATAGGGCAGGCAAGAACAAGAGCCAGAGGCCAGGAGGAGATGTCTGGAGCATAGCTGCAAGGAGAAATCCTGGCCTGAAGTAGTCAGTGCTGCCTTTTCTATCTGCTAAGTGCAGCAAGCCACCTGTCAAGCTCACGGGTGTGGAAATAGGGGTGCAGTCAGGCAGGCTGCCTCTTGACCCCAGCGAGGCTTTGCAAGGCTTGTCTGGGCTCCCAGTGGGGCTCATCCAATGCTCAATAATGAGTCTGTAAGAGACCTCCACTCAGCTATGAGAACATTAATAGTCTGAGGAATATATTATTTTTTCTACACTGGGCAGACCCGGACACTATTAGATAATAGCCACTTGCATTCAAATTTTCATGCTTGAGTAGTGAACAAAAAAATATAGCCCTGAAATAGTTTGTGACTGACAAATCACTCTAAGAATTAAAAAAATATGGGGTAGACTGAATGATCATAGAAGTTATCAAGTGAATCTTTAGGAAAAATGTTCTTAGCCAGATCATTGCTAGGGGCAAGCAATAAAGAGAGGAAAAAAGAAAAAAGGAGAAAAAAAGAAAATGCCTGGGGCAGTGGACTCCAAGTGTGACCACCACACTAATAAATTAGAATAAGAGTCATTAGTAAGTGCAACAAAGTGGAGAATTAAGGCCCAAATCCATGAAAGTTAACAATCCAATGCTAATGAAGACCTATCTAGATATTCAAAAGGAAAAGTAATAAGGAAAACTTTAACAGAAGGCATGCCAGTAAAAAGAATTTAGTACAAAGCTGTGTCCCAGGCAGGAAGGAAACTGCGAGGAGCTCATGCTGACTGTCTCAGTGGGGAAAGCGCTAAGAGGCTGTGGGTAGGTGTCCTTTGCGGGGCCACTGGAAGCAGTTAATGAGTCTTGTCCACTGTCAGCAGCTCATCACTGCTCCTCTCTGTTGCTGTCCTTCAGTCCAGACTGGCCAGGCCAACCTGTTACACCTGCTTGTTTTGGCTGAACCCCTGGGGAGGCAGCAGCCACCCATAGAGGCTCGGAATCTGGACATTGTGGACAATGTGGGACATTGCTTTATGATCTGGACTTGTTTGTGCTCTTCTCTTGAAACAATTAGTTCATGACAAGACAAATAATGTTTTCAAAATATTTTGGTATAAAATGTATTTTTTTTTTTGTAAAAAAGGTGTTTAGTCTTCATTCCCTTTTCATATGTGTGGATCTTTTCCGACAGATGCGACTTCTTCAACTTGTCTTTCTTGAAAAGATAAAATACGGGTGGTGAATAGCTAAAAAAAAATGATGCAAGGTAGAGTATATCCCCCTGGCTGTTACAATGCATTGATTTTATTAAGCAGAATCCCATTGTGATGAGCTGATGGAATGGAAATGTTGCTTCCTTCAAACTCTACATTATGTTATTTAGACATTTTTTAAACTTGAGGTTGACAATCCCCACAAGAGGAGGTAATGGATGCAAGGGGAGTGGCAGGGAAGACAGTGAGGGAGAAGAGAAATTATCATACATGGAACTAGCAACACCACCATTTTCCCCTGTGTGATTTTTTTTTTGTATTTGCTTCATACCACAGCCCTGTCTCTTAGGGATTCCTTGAACATCAACTTCATTAGTTAAGAAGGCAGCAATCCATAACCAATTTTCTTTTCATGTCAAGTTTGTTCATGTATAAACCCAGCCCTTTTGTTGGAAACATTTGCAATTAATCCCACAAACAAAGAAAATGCAAATCGTACAGTCTACCCTAAGCAACCCTTCTGACTCAAGGCCCTGACCACCATCTATTATACACTAAAATGAATTGAAATTCCCACTTTGAGTCTAACCTAATTTTCTAGTGATAATAGGCATGGATTCCCAGAAGCATTCTATACATCTAGATAGTAACATCCTAATTTCCTTCCCTAGTAAATGTTTTAAATAAGATTTTAGCACCAAAGGAAATTAACCTTTAAATTAATTGTAATTATAAAATGCCATCACTGATTTTGTCTTCAGACTAATTACTTGCTATTATTTAAACAAACTGCACCTCCTCTGAGCTTTAAGTTTGTTTCTCTTTCTGCAGTGCAGTGCCAAATGATCACAGACCAGGCTGTATAAAATCTGCCCAACCCTATCACACCTTGGACTGCTCAGGACAGCTGGTTCCAGTTCTCACATCTTCCTGCCATAGGCTTTTCTCCCCTGTGCTTCAGCCTCGTGCTCACCAGCGAGCACGCCTTGTGGGGTGCACAGTACCTGTTGCTCTGCGCCGGTGAGAATGAGATGCCTTCTGCTCTGCAAGAGGTCCCCTCCAAGGCAGGACATGGCTGGAAACAATGATGCAAGAACCAGCTTTTGATGTCTTCAAAAAGTTGATGCTGTACAGGCATCTCAGGGAATGTTCCCGGTGGCACCATGGCTCCCCAAGAGCCTCCTCTCTTTAGAAGGACAAGCATGAGGCAGTACCATGGGATTTTGAAGGCTTCTCTCCCTCCATGCTTTCATCAGCATCCTGACAGCTGAAGGCACCCCATTTCCCTCCCTTTGGTTTACTCAGTTCATGTAGCAGTCACCACCCTAAATGAAATAAGTAAATGGAAAAAGCTTCTAATTTAGCCACAGGCTGTAAGTTGGAGAGTGCAGCTGAGCAAAAACAAGCTGTAGCTTCGGTTTTCATAGCCTGTTCATTGAATTCTCATTCATGAATGACCTGTTCAACAGTTGGAGAACAATTATGTTTTAAATTTTGGCTTGTATTTGTCCCTATGCTTATTTGCTCTTATATTCCCTCTGCAGACTGCCTAGGCTGTCTAACCAAACAAGTTAGACAAGTGATTCACCCTGTTGTAAGAGAGGTGTCTACCACAAACAGGGCAGATTGCTCTTTGGAGTCCCATTCCCACCTCCATTGACTGTGGTGGAAGTTAGTTTAAACTACAGGCCTAATTACAAGCCACAAACTTGCTGTGTTCTTACATGCCTATATGGCAAACAGACATGGAAGTAAGTTTCAGATGTTCTTTGCTGATGGACGTCACATATTGGGCTGGATCGACCCGGTAAACAATATTTTCTGTTGTGTTACCCAAGTGTAACAGACAATGCTGCATTGATAGGGCTGCAGCTTACACTGCTCAGCTGTGGGGGGGGAAAGAGACCCACCAGGCTGCCCAGAACAACAACCTCCAGAGATGCATTCAAGCTCAGCCTTGATGCGGAAAGATGGTTGCGGTCATCTCCAGCCATCTCCCTCAGCTGTAGCTGCTTCTTTCTGCCCATCTTTCTGCCATCTTGACAGTCTCAGGATTTACAGCCATATTCACCAGAATGTGTGAAGGAAAATAAAGAAGCCGAATCAATAGCCAAATGTTTGCTACTGGTTTCTCTTTGTTTTCCAGATTTTTAAGCAGGGATGGAAGCTGAGTTATTTTTCCTCTGTAATGTCTTGCTCAGCAGATGGTGAACAGCATTTGGCACAGAAATAAAGTGATACCTGAGCATATTCTGCACTTCAATAGTGCCTTTCATCCCAGAAGCTCAAAGTTACGAAGCAACACGCCTGTGAGTTTGTCTCTGTCATTATTTCCCATTTTAAATATGGGAAACAGAAGTATGGAGAGGTCAAATAACCTGCCCAGAGGTGGAAGGCAGCCTGTAACAGGCTAAAAATAAAAGGCTTTTCTACCTATCCCATAGGCTTGTCAAAATTTCACATCTCTCACAATAATGAATTTAATATTGCTGGTTAAAAGAAAATTTTTGTCATCAACTTTGTACTTCCCAGGTCAGGCCTACCAGAGTGGATTGTTATTTGGCACTGAGGTTATTGGCACATAATTGTTATGCTGTATTGCTCACCAGTAGATATCTCCCTATGTAGGGTATTGTCTTCCTGAACGTTTTCAGTAATTCAATTGGAATCTCAAATTCAAGATTTTATGAGACGTGTGAAATAATTTTAAAGGGTTATCTAGAGCTTTGCTGCTGTGCCAGACATCCACATCCCCAAAAGCTGGGCTTAGGGGAATATGCAGCAAAAATCTGTTTAACGCAGTTGCAGGTTTTTTTTGCTTTGCAGTTTATCTAGAATTATTGCCAAGAGAAAAGAAGATAGCGTATGTACGAGTCGGATTCCTGCTAGTGGGAGATAGTGCAAGGGTTGTACCTCTTGTACATGAACCTCATGGTTGTACCACAATCAGACAGGCCATATTTATTCTCTTATTGCCTTGGCATTGTGTTATGGTAGGTAAATCCTGTTTCTTACCCCAGTCTGCATCTATAAGGGATTGGGATTTCACTGTGGGACAAAAACTGCATTGGTGATTTTCTTTAGGTTGGGGTTCCTTCCCAGAAAAAGCTGTCCCTCTAATAACAAGCCAGTCCTCTTTCCCTCAACAGAACCTGCAAGGCTAGTGCAGATTTGCCACTTCAGTAACCCAGGTTTCTTTTATAATTGCTTGCAGACAAAAAGCCCCAGGAGAATGCAGCTTTATTGCTTACATTCCAGGGTTTTCCACAAAATATCTGTATATTTAATAGCATTTTCAAAAATACATTGAATATTCTTTTAGTAAGGCAGTAACAGCTTATAGCAGGGAGCCAAATTGCTAGTGAGGAAAAGCACATTAAACGAACATTTCAATGTTATTAAAAATAATGTGCAGCCTTTGAAAAATGCAGACCTAATACGATTTTGGAAAACAAATGAGGAGCTCCAATAAGTTTACAGCCGTTGAATGCCTCCAAGTAATGATCGTTGCTGACATTTTCATGCTTTATTTTTAATTGCTGCAGCTAATAATGCTAATGAGGTAAGAATGACAATGGTTTAGGCGTAATAGTGAAGCAGAGAGAGTTGAGTCAGCAGCAGCCCTGGTGGGCACTTGTCCTGCCTTGTCTTTCCCAGATGAAGACCTGAGGTGCTCCAAACCTCAGGGTTCCTCCTCCCTATGCAGCCACAGGGAACAGGATGCAGAAGGGACCTTTGGGAGTGACATCCCACCAACAAAAGAAGCCACCGTTGTCTGACCCTTGGGGATGGGTGCTACAGTTTGGTTCTGGTGTGCCTGGCATTGGAGCGCTGCTTGGGACTGTGCCGGAACAGAAAGCAGCTTCCTCTTTAATCCTCGATGCAGAATTACCCAAAGCAGATTGTTCTCATGACAGGTACTGCGGACTTGTGCTTTGATTTAGGGGGCCTGCTGCTGGATTTATTTGGTGTGTAATTAAAACCTCTAAACTTGCTGATTCAGCCACAGTTATGACCCTGATTTGATCACTGTATTGTTCCAGTCCTAATCCTTTAGTGAGGTTAGAGTAGGTTAATCTTAGTGAAATGTTTGCTTAATTCTACCCTAGTTCATTTGTTCTCTTAATAAAATCTGCATAAAGAATGGTGAAATAGTAATTCTTTCAGCTTGTTCCAATTACTCTGAGAGCAAAGCTAATTCAGCTGAAGCAGCTTAAGAGCAACTTGACTGTGTTTCTACAGTTGAGGCTCTGTGCCAACAGAAGATGAGGCACCTTCTCTGCTCTGGAGCAGTGCCGATATGTTCCTCTGGTTAAAATCTGGAACATACCCATGTCTTGTTCTCTGATGTTGCATGACTTTTTCTCTAGTGTCATGCCTTGCTGCCTACTCCTCCCAGTCTCAGTGTTTCTGCCGCTTTTGCTCTTCTTCTGGACTGCTGCTGCTCCCATGGCCCATTAGCACAGCAGAAGAAATGGAATTGAGTTTACAGGTGTTCATGACATTCCTTGTGAGATGCAAAAGGCTTTTTCTGTTGGCTCTGCCTCATCAGAAAGGCTTTTTCTATTGATTGTGTCTCATCAGACAAAATTTGTGTCTAAATTCCCCTTTGGTGTAACCCAATATGGTTATCTTTATGGTCCACTGTGATTGGCAGTGAGGCATCCCATTTTTTGCAGGCATGAGTGGTTCTGAAAACCAGAAATCTAGATTTTTCCTGTGATGTCTGTGTATATAGACATGAGTAAGGAGAAGGTAGTGTCCCTGTGTTGTTCTTCATGGACTGTTTCAGAAGCTGGGAAAGTAGGGCAGTGGTGTAGGAGAGCTGATTTGTGGTGACTTTGGTTTTGCCAGAGGATCTTTCACAGATGACACATGAAGGGAACACCAACTGCCACAGTGCACGCAAGCACAAACCCAGCCTCACCCCTTGCCAGGCATGGATGCCAGGAAGAAGTTGGTGGGCAGCAGAGTAAGGCTTTTTTTCTGCTGTGCTAGATGTTCACCAAGTCTCGGGGAGGGAGTACCCCATGGACAGGAAGGGTGTCTTCATACCTCTGTGCCACAGAGCTCACTTCATAGCAGCATGCAGGGGGGAGGAACTGAAAAAGGGGAAAAGGAGGCTATGGGAAGAGAAGCACAGCTTGTGGATCTGTAGTGACCTCAAGACCAAAGACTTGCATATACAGGAAGGTCTAGCAATGACTCTGGGATATATTCCACTTTTTCTGGACGTGTTTCTCCCTTGTATGTACTTGGTCTTCATGAGATGATCCCATCCTGTGAACATACTGAGGAAGTTATGCCTAGCCATCTTCCTCTGGAGTATAAATACTAATAACATGGCATCCATAAGGCTTACAACTCTTCTCAGAGGAGCATGACAGATAGGTGTGTTGCCAAAATGGAGGGAAAAGGCAAAAAACCGTGTCTAAATTGAAAGAAAAGAATCTAAAGTGAAACCTGAGCAGGGGGTATCTGTACAGACTGCAGTGCCTGGCTGTCACAGTGAGCACTTGGCATGCATCAAAGTAATGTCTGAGCAGAGAGAGAACTAGAATCATTCTTACCCTCTGCTAAATAAAGCCTCTCAGTAGAAATTAAAGCTGCTTTAATTTTACGATACCTTGAGGGGCCAAATCCAGTCTAAGCATTATTACAGTGTTGGGAAGGCTCAGCTACAGAAGTATGTTTTTCCTCTTTTTTTCCAGCCAGGCTTCCAAACCCCACTGGAGGTGAAGCTGCAGTGCCTGAGCTTGTGCTGGCTTCATTGCACTGGGTGGGGATTTGCCCTGGTACCTCAGAGAGATGCTCACAGATGGATAAGATGGCTCTAGCTGGAAGCAGAGGCCTGGCTGAGGAGTACTAGCTGAGTAATAAAAGCCTCAAAACAGGCAAGATGATGGCAAGAAAAGGTTCAAAGAAGCATGACGATCTGTGGCTTCTGAACAACAGGGAGCTACCACCACAGTGAGCAGAAAACAATACCATATTGGCTGTGGCGCTTTGCTGCCAGGAACGCTGCTTTACAGACCACAGGAGAAATCTCTCAAACGTGCTCTGACTTCTGCACTTGTTTGGTGAGCCAAGTCACAAGTCCCTTACTTGCTTCTTGCTTATATCATGCCCTAAAGCGTTGCAGAAGAGTAAAAAAAAAAAAAAAAGATTTAAGCCCTGAGAAGAGAGGGCAGAATGATATTAAACGTAATTTTATTGAGGGGCCAAGGAATCACTCTCCTCCTGCTCTGTGGATAGTGAATGCATTTAATAGGAGAGTAGGAGAAAACACGTATGACTGGATCCTTCCCTAGAAAGACAAGACTTCTCCACACAGCAGTCCCCTACTCTTTTACTCGTACCACTTCCTCTCCTCTGCAGAAACACAAAGACAACTGAAAGGAGCATAGTCAGAAAGACCTCTGATGTGTGGTTTGATTTTGGCACTAAATCTCCCTTTGACGGCTCACAGCGGCACTGTATTGCCAATAGATTGTAGGGTTGCATCTATTTTCTACACAGGAGAACACACAAAGGACCCCCCACCAGCCCTAGCAGTGCTCTCAATCAAATAAAAACTCTTTAGTTTCCTGTTGCAGAGCTCTCTCTTGGTTTCATGTATATTTTATCAAAGTTACATGCAGTTCTGATACTTGTTCCTAAAGTGCTTTAGTATGAATCCCAAGATGTATTGAAATGCTGCAGTGGCCCTTTTTAAAAAATCAAGGTTAGAGGAGAGAAAAAATGAAATGGCTTGACTCCATAACACATAATAAGAGCAAATTCCGCTCAACAGGCTTCTATTGATATAAATAAGCAGAAGAAACACAAATGTACATCTATATGAAATCATTTCACTCCTTGAAATTGTATTCTGGGAGCAGCAGGAACAAAGAGGAGCTCCACAGTTTCACCTCTCATAAATGAAGGTCCTGCAATGATCTAAAGCTATTTTTTTTTCCAGAAGTGCTTTTACAAGCCAACACACACATCAACATGTAAGACCTATACCCTCAGTGGTAACCAATTACAGTGAAGATAAATGTTCTTTTCAGGAGAAGGAGGTATGCATTTTTTAAGCTGCGTTTCATGACTCCTTTGTCTTTCAGACATTTGGAATCTTAGATCAAGAAGAATGGACAGAAAGCATGTTCTAGCTATAGTATAGTAAGGTTACAGTATAGTATTTAGGTTGAAGTCAGCAACAGACAGTGTAGTGGAGGGTTGATTTGAAAAAAAAAGAATTCATTTTGTATGTAATAAACCTTTAGTACTTACAGCTGTCCTCTTCTTCAGTAATACATTTCACAACATAACAGGCATAGATGAAGCCCGCCAGCTGAAACAAAATGTAATAGCATTAGATGTAAAGCAAATACAACGGAAAAACAAGAGTTGGTTTTAGGAATGCAAAACCAGAAACAGAAATAACAAAATTCACCAGACCCTGTTTGATGAGATAATGATAATTCTTCACAAAAGTTTGTAAATTTTAATTGGAAAGTGGTATTGGAATTTTGCATCTTTCTTGAAAAATTCACCCTGCAATAAAACTTCCAAAAATTGATCAAAATCTTTCCATTACTGAATCAACTCCTTTTTAATTATTGAAAACCTGAAAACCAAACGATTGTTGTATGGTGGACTTCTATACACTGAAAATGTAAATATTTCTGTCAAAATAATATTTTTTTATCCCATAAAGCCTGACATTTTAGCAGAACTGTTTTCAGCAAAGCCTTGCCAGCTAAATAGAGGATGAATTCGGTGTAACTGAAACTGATACTCCAGTTTATGGTGATATTTTATCACTTGAAATTAGTGCTGTGGACTAGTGGGGCTTGTTTCTGTATCTGCAATAGCTCCCTAACCTTCAAGACATGGCTAGCACATTGGATAGGGCTGGATGTGTTTACTTCAGCATCTCATGCTGCAGCTGGCAAATTTGTGTCGCGTTCCCTTTTGTCCTCTCATCAGAGCATGCCCAGAAGTGAATTGTAAACAGAAGAAACGTGATTTGAAATAAATGAAAATCTGGAGTGGTTCTTGATATAAGATAAGCAATGGTAGATTGCTTATCTTACATTATCACATGAAAAAGTGAAAAAAGGGAATAAATTGTCAATATCACACATGCCATGGGCCAAGTATCATGTAAGTTCTCTGCTAGTCCCTCCAAGTTTTGTCATCTCTGAGAAGTTACATCAGAAGCAACAGAACAAATGCTGGATGAACAGCATGAGCCATGTGTCTCATGCTTTACGTGGCTTCCCGTACATGCAGGTCTGGAAAATTTTCTCTACTGATGGCCAACAAACTGTTTTTCATCCCTTAGCTCATGACTAAAGTTTGCATGGTAGGACACCAAAAGAATTCAAGTTGTTAGATGTCTTTGCAATGAAAAGTGAACCATGCTGCCAAAATGTGTTATTCTGTACAGGTCACCTCACAGAGATCTTTTCAGGAGCTGTAAACCCAACTGTAGACTTTGGGAATTAGTTCTTTATATGGATAATAAAAATGCGTTACGGCTCAGCCAGGACTGAGCTCTCTGTGTTCTTGGTGCAACATGCATAATCTCTGTCTGAAGGAGATGATGATCTTAATTTCAGACAAATTAATCACTGGGTGAGACAGTAAAAAGGGTGAAATCTCAGAGAAGACCATTTATTGCTATGAATATTAGTTATTGCAAATGGATTTTTTTTTTCATTAATCCATGGCACAACTACAATCACCGAAATATTGTAGGTTCTTAGAGCACTTAATATTAGCTGTAGACATGAAATGCAAACAATGATTTTGTTTCCTAGTGCCTTCATACCCAAGGCAGTGACTATGTAGAGTTTACTCCAGATCTTGCACATATGTTCCTTGTATTTCTCTCAGTTTTCTGCATGGAAAGCTCTCCATACTGGCAAATGCTAGCTTCTATAACATCTAACATCTATAAGGCTGAGAGATGGCTAAAGAAAAAAAAAAAAGGCCAGCCCCAAGACTTTTCTGAAGAGATCAAGACTTGATTTGGAGATCACATTGCAACTGGCAAGGATGTTGTCTGCTAACTGCTTAAGTTCCTGTTAGGAGCCCGGGAGCTGCATTACAACAGAACTAAATCATTATTTTTGTCATTTATTATAAATCTGCCTTATAGTACTGCTGGGAAGATTTTACACCCGGGAAGGATGAAATATTCACCACTGGATGCAAAGAGCACACTGTTTCAAGAACAGTGGCATTCACCTAATATCAGCATTTCATCCCCGTTTTATTGGATCACTGTTCCTTTTGGTTTCTTGGCTTCAAGACAGAGGGCTAATTTTCTCCTCTCACTTATGCCCTGTATAACCCCATTGACTTCAGTGACATGACATGAGGTTTAATTCAGCAACAAATTAGGCCCAGAAAGGTTGTCCATAAATGATTCCATTCTTGGTCGTGAACCTTGACTTAATAGTTTTTCTGTTCTATTTTTACAGACCATCAGATCCAAGATAGCTGAACAGTTGCATCTCTACCAGGCGACTGCAATAGTATAGCTTTTCTTGTAATAAGGTTCAATCCTTCACTATCTGCTGAAACACCCCACGTTCACATTTGATTAACTAAACTTCTCTCACAAAGCACAGCAAACAAACTGTATCACAAACTGTGCTTACAACTGATCTTTTAATTGTATTCAGTTGCATCCTTTAAATGTCTAGGGAACTCCTTTGATATATAAGTAAATCCTACAGCATTTCATCAGATCAGCTTGCTGATTAAAAGAGAGCCTTAAAGCTAGAAATTGTTCTGTTCTAAATACAAATGGAAGTTTGTTTCCCATGAGATAATCAGAGTTCATAAAATAAACCTCATCTTCTCCCATATTTATCCAACCCTTTGCTCGGTACACATAATAATTTTGTTTTAATTTGAACATCACATTATTTTTTTTTTTGGTTTTCTTTAATGAAGCAATTTATCAATTCTGATCCAGTGACAGCTATTCAAGATTTATCTTCTAATTGCAGCAGCAACACAGGGCACACATTCAGAGCTGAGATTCAGAACTGAAGGCATCAGTTTTCACCTTGAGGATGCTCATGGCCTGAGCCCATGTTGAACATAGAGACCTCTGGGATGGAGACCAGGAGCATTCTTCCTCCCCAGTGGACTTGGGTGTCTGCATAACTGATCTATTCACATGGCAGAGATTTCTTGGGGACCACTCAGCTAGCTATTGTCAGTTAATGAATTGCCACACAGACGAAGAGCTCTCACAAAATTTGCCACCTTTGTTATAGTGCAAGATGCATTTCTTTGACCTTGTTTCTCTAAGAAAAACACACTGCAATGTAGCTATGTACAGCACAAACTAAATAAAATAAATTCCAAACTAAACAATCCATTGAACACACTCCTCCCCCTGGAGAAGAAGATGAGAGAAAGAAACCAACAAACCCAAATGATAGAGGTTAATCACATCACTTGATATATTCCTGGGAAGCCTCCAAACACAGCAATGCCGAGTGCAGGATGAGAATTACATAGAGCAGGGTCTTTCTGATTCAGTATCTCAGGATGATTTTTTTCTCACGTGAGAAGGAAGGGAATGAGTCCTCAGAGATAAAGAAGAGAAGGAGCCTGACTACTGCCTCAGAAAATCAGTTTAAAACTAGGAAAGCTAGCTTGAAAACTCTTGTTGCTTTGCATCCCCCCCCTCCCTTTTTTTTTTTAATTAGCTGAGCTTTCTTTTATAATCCATGTAGCAATAAAAAGAAATAGGTGCAATGAACAGATCAGTTCTATATCTCAGACCCATCCAGATTAGGTGTATACATCTGTCCCATTCACATTTTAATGCTGTAGTATGACCCTCCAGAGGAGAAGGAACCATTAACACTCCTGCTCATTTATACATATAGTGATTAGTGAATGCATGTTTTTATGAAACTCATTTTCTGCAGCTTAAAAAAATCTGCTCTTTACAACTTTCCCTGATGTGTCCATATGAGACACATTGCTCATCTCCGCACCAGCTCCCTGGGTGTTACTTTGACGGCATCTGATGGCCATTTTTATACACAATGATCTCAAACACTTAAAAAATTTTGAAGTTTGTTTCCCCCCCCAAACACCTTGATAAAGCCATCATTTCTTTTGTCAAGAAAAAAAAAAAGACAAAAATCTAAAATAAATCAGCAACAAACAGCACTACTAGAAGTTTGGCAATGAGATCAATTACAGATTTAAGTTAATGCATTGTATTGCCTAACTATAGCCACACAAAGCAAACAAAAAAGTAGACAGAATATTCCCTATGCAAGTCAGCAGTATCCTGTTACACTGCTAAAGACTCTCAGCAGATCCTGAGTTTTCGGCGAATTTATTTCCAGACTTGTTCAAAATGTCAAGTGCTGTGATCAAACTTAATCAGAATCAGTATTGATCAAAATCCTGTCTGGCTATTTTCTTCTCACCTCTTTTATGGTGATGAATGTTTTCACACTCTGCAAATAGCACCAGATTTTGGAAAAAGTTTATTATATGAAATCCCATCATTCCTGGCCAAAGCCCCTGACTTTCCCTCTTTTAAGGCAATATCTGTATGGATAATTTTAAGGGTTATCTTTATAAATCCGAACACCTGAAATAAAAGAATGACAGCAATGAAGAAACAAAAACTAAAAGCGGGTAAGATCTGAGTGGGATAAAGTGATGTGGAGAAGGCTCAAGATGAAGATGAATGAGTTAAGGGTTATGAAAATACTACATGGTCTTGGCTTCACTGAATGAGCATGGTTTATTCTATTACTGGATTTTGTCAGCAGAAAAGGACTTTAGCCTCAGAAAACACAAAACCATTGTGTTTTCCTATGGAAAGGTATTACAGTATCTTCTGAAACAGCTTAGGTTTGTGTATTTACTTTTCATAACTAAGTTTTTGCAGGATTCAACAAACATTGTGGTTTAAGACTTTAGCAAAAATGGGCTAGTTCAAGCAGTAATAATACAGAATTACATGGAGGTTAATTTTGGCCGTAGGAATTTTGTATTGCAAAGCTGTGATGTTACATATCTACCCATGGGCAATCTAATCACATTTCTTAAGCTTCAGGAGGCTGCACATATAAAGCCTTTTCAACCCTGTGCATTTCAGGAACGGTGTTTCTTTAAAACGGGTTTTCAGAGACTGGAGAGATATATATACATTATGAGCAACTGACGAACTGTAGAATTACTATCTAGAAAGCTTCCAGTGTATTGATTCTCAGAAAAATCAAGTTCATTATTTAGCAGAAAAGGTGAGACAGAGACCTTTCTCTCAATATCTGTAGAATTAAGCCAGTGTCATGGGGGTTCTAAAGCTGCCCCCTGCAAAAAAATCTTTCAAGTATGACTTCACTGCCTGCAGCTCTGCTGCATTGGTGAGTGAGTATCATTGCTAGAGTTTAATATAAAACTCAAGCCATGTTCCACAAGAACTACTGTTTTGAGGTAAGCTTGTATGTGTGTGTACATTTAATATTATGAGAAATCTGTCATTCCTCCAAGTTTAACTATATTTCATCACAAGAAGGAGCATTGGAAAACTATTGATATCAGGCTAGATTCCTGATGGGGAATGTAGACTGTGTGGCCTTGGTCGTTCTTTCACAAAGACATCTATGTGCTGTCTGGGAAGAATAATTCATTAGTATAGCCAAATAGGTTTATTCTGTGCAATAAAATAATTATTAAAGAAAATATTAAATTGCCATGTCCACAATAATATCTAGTGTGGAATCATTAAATTTAAAACCAAACCAAACCAAAATCATAATTGCTTATCCTATGTAGTTGTCAATTTCTTTTTCTTTTCTTTCTTAAGCTGAAGGCTGCCCCAGAGTTTTTTGATATTGTTTTTTATCAGACACGGTATGAACATGAATCATAAACACAGATAAATCTAGACACATTGGAAAATAGAAGTGTGATAAAAATTGCATTTATTTCAACTAGTGCATCATAGTCTTTTTTATATCAGCTGTCTAGAAGGTGCTTAGCATAAAGTCTTTATTTCTCAGTGGACTATCCAATTTTCTGGAGATTTCCCTTTTGTATAAGCATTTGAAGATCACTGTGAAGACCTGCTAGAATGCTTTTGTTTGAAATGCTGCTGGGCGCTTGAGAGTGTTTCTGCCTTGTTCAGGGCAGCTGTTCCCTTAGCGTCTTCCCTGGCAAGCTTTTTCACCTGATGAATTGAAGAGACCACAGGGGCACTGAAAATCACAGCACTGTGGCTTGTCAGATAAGAGCTGTGCAAGCCTTTAACAATGGTAGAAAGCAAGAGATACTTACCTGTTTTGAAGCTGTGTTACAGACGCCCAGCTTGACCCAAATTTCCTGAAAGTTTAGCAAGACTTTTCTGCAAATCTGACCTAAAACTTTCTACAAATCTTCCCTCTTCCTAGATATTTCAGTGTGATTTATGCTTTTGATAACCACATGTTATTTGGCGCTTTTCCGTGATTTCATCTCACAGTTAAAGAGTAGGATGTCCTTTTTCCTGTTTCAGACATCAAAGACAACCCAAAATACAGGGGCTTCTATCCTGTACAATGTGGAACTACAGATCACTTATTGCTGACCTCTGTGTTAACTGAACTGGAGAGCATCTTGTAGCTTCAGGTGAACTTTACATTCCTGGGGTGAAATGCCCCAGCTGGAACTCTGATGAATTCCCTCAGGAGGCCGAAGCAGGCACATCTGAAGGGGCAGAGGGGAGGGCACAGCAGGCTGACCTGTGCTGGTCCCCGTATCAGAGCTTAGAGCAATGATAAGGCTGGGAAGCCAGGGGGAAATTCTCCACCAGCTGCATTCAGCAGGTACTGGGCGCAGCTCAAGCGCACATTGTTCAGTGCAGGCTGAAGGCATCAGTGCTGAAAAAACAAACCCGCTTGAAAACTAGAGAAATTTTAGTTTTCACTTTTCTGCTTTTGTCGAATTGTCTCCACTTTACATTTTCTGACATGATTTTGGTTAGAGGATATATTTGATTACATATTTTTTGTTAATTCCATCCAAACTGAGTCTATGGGAAGTACTGAAAACGGTAAAGGTTATTGCTCTGTTTCCTCTTTTGGTGCAGCTCTGAAACCCAACTTGTCACTGTTAGAACAGAGCTCTGATTGTATAGGGGTCAACAGTGTTCAGTGACTGCTGTTCACATCAAAGGGATTTAGCCATTAGAGCTGTGTAGATTGGGAAAAATCATCCCAGTTATTTTTAAAACAAGGCCATCTGCCTCTATCCATTCATCAACAGCAAAACAACTAAACAAATAATGAAGTTGAAGCAAGAAAACTAATGTAAAAGGCTTTAAAATACATATCACCCTGGTCATTCTGTTAATAACAGGGATGGATTAATAAAGCAAAAGTATATATGTCTATATGTGGACTTTGCTCTGAGGTTTTATAGCAAGAAAACTTTGGACCTTTTTCCCCCTCTTGTCTTCTGGGAATGCTTTGGAACGGTTTAATCATCTGGCTTTGGTATCTGACTGCCTTTGGCAGCAGTAGCTTTTCTTATCACTATGTCTAACTGTGTGTCACCTTTTCCAGACAGCCATAGGATTAGGATAAGAAAAATTGTTTCTTTATGCTGCAGATCTAACAAAGCCACAGACTGCTTACAGCGCACCAAATGAATGCCTGGCATTTTAAATTGAACTGCATTAGAAGAAACAGTTGATTATCAGTGCTACTCAATCTTTTGAGGGGCAGTAGGAAAAAAAAATTACATATTTGTTTGTGCAGATTGTACAGGGAAAATATTTAGATGGTACAACATAACTCTGAATTCCTAATAAATAAACACATATGAATGCTTCCATTCAGTTAAAATCCATCTTTCTGTGTTGAGGCACCCATATGGCAAGTGAACCTTGATGATGTGAGTGTGAACACTGGGCCCTCGAATCCGGGAAACAGAAGCATTCAGAGGAGAGTGAATAGAGGATGAGAAAGGGAGTAAGATGTTGTTGTGTCTGCCAGATTCTCAGGATTGTGGCCAACCATGAAAACTGTGCAGAGGAGAAGTTCAGAAAGGAAGCACAGGTAATTTGCTCTTCTCCATCATTACATGTTAGATTAAGCTAGAGCAATGCTGTCATATAAATGGGAAGAGACAGAACACTTAATAAGAGGTGGGGGAGCTTTCAAGTAACAACTGACTCTCTCTGTGATGCTATTTATTTTCCCTTTGATGAATTGCTGTTTACTTGAAGGCTCAAATGGTGGTTGTACGGTCAGGAAGCTTCATGGTACATGACAGCTTTGGCACTACACTGGCTTCATGGTGGTGGTCATGGTGTAACAGCCTAATAATGTTCTGATCAAAGTGCTCTACGATGGCTGGTGATGGTGGTGTTGACAAGGCAGACTGATGAATGGTACACAAAGTGCACAGCTCAGCTGACGCAGCTCTTCAGCAACCTGAACAGTCAAGTTCATTACATTGACTTACAAAAAGAAAACCAAATAAGACATTCATAAGAAAAGCTCTAGATGTGGTAATCTAGATGAATAGGGCCCGAAATGATAAAACCTAAATGTTGATTGATTATTAAAATACAGTAGTAATCATTCAGAAGCCCAGTAGGAATTATGACCTAATAGCAGAGGAATTAGACAACTGTCTTTGACAGCGACATCAGCAACAGAGCTGCCAGGGGGGTGACTAAGTCAGGTGGAGGCTTTGCCTGTCCTCTCTGGCTGTCTGTGCACAAGACTGGAAGGCGGGGTATCTGACAGGATAGCCCCTCTCTCTGGCAATGCACGTAAGGGAGATTAGGAAGAATGAACTTATCTTAATCAAACAGCTCCCTCAAGCCTCATGCTCAGGGGTAAGGAAAGAGAGACATCTCAGTGAAAATACAAAGCAGTCTGCATGGGGTGCTCCACATCATTACATCTCCCTAGGATCCGTACATCTAGCAAATGCATTGCTTAGCACAAACATTTTGCTCTAGACGCACAATATAACAGCATCAAGTGTCAGGGGGGTTTCAAGGTCAATAAAACCTCTTCCTGTGCCATCTAATGTTAAAGTAACTGAACTCAGCTCATGTTTCAATGCTATTTTTCCTCTCAGCATTAGCCTACTGCAGGCTTTTTCCACCTTTGTAATCTATAATAAAAGATATGTTTCAGTGCTACCTTTTCCATTCAGCAAAATCAGCTAAGCAGGCTTCAAAAAAAGCAAATGCCAAAGCACTTTGTGAAACCTTTCCTGCAAAAGGAGAACCACTGGAGAGTTTAAAGAACTATCACACCATGCAGCCTAGGCTGGTACAAAGAGATTACCCTCTAGAGCCTCCAAGCCAAAGGACAACTTGAATTCCATGGCCAAAGGTACCTTTCCCCTTACCAGCACTGCTGCTGAAGGGCAGGGGATCACTCGCTTGTTTATTCAGCATGAAAAATAGCAATCTCCTTGGCCTGAATGGAAATAGTTTGATGGCAAAGGTCCCAGTCACTGCCTGCAGTGGCAGAAGATGTATGAATAAAGTCTGCACTAGGTGTGACCAAAAACACTTGATCCTTTTAGCTGAAGATTCCAGTAACATCATATCACATGAGGCATTTGGGGGGAATGACGAATTACAAAGAGAGAACATTCTCGGAAAGGCCGTGTCCTCAGAGTCTGTGCCTCATTGCAGAGAGTTAAGTGGATGAGTTATATCTGACAGTTTATGAACCTTGTTAATATAATGCAGTACCTGGGAGTGTGCCAGCCACGGTGATCAAGGAAGTCTAAATTAGACCTCTGCCATTGACAGACATCAGATGCCCATTTAAAACCGAATGTTTCCTCTGAACCAGGCACATTTCTTATTATCCTCTAAAGCAGTGATTGTCAGCTTGAAGCTCTGTGTGTCTCTCAGTAGCCAGCACACATCTCTTCCCTAGGTCTCAGTTACAGGCTATTTAACATGCTGATGCAGAAGCTGCTCTTGTAGGAAGAGCACGAGCGACAGCAGTACTTTGACATGTTAGTCTTCATGAAAAATGTGAGCTTTGTGGGTTTTTTAAGCCACACGTGGTGAAGGCTGTAGCTCTGTCACCTGTCCCAGGCACAGGTCACTCAGGGCAACCCATCCAGTAGCAGATTGGGATGCTTGGGCCCCTGCAGAAGAGGTGAGGAGAAACTTCTGTGCCAGCAGAGAAAGACAATCTCTGTCCAACCTCCACACTGGCAATGGACTGCACGAAGTGAGAGAAAAGACCATAGCCCTTTTCCTTCTGCTTTGGCAGCAGCACACAAAATACCCACCATGCTGGTACAGCAGCTGTGTACCTTCTTTGTCCCTGAAAATGCTCTGCCTTTCTTCTTACCTCTAGAACTCCTACTTCTGTGATGCAGAGTCCAAGTGCTTCCTAACACAAGATTCAAAACAGCACAATGAACTGTTTTTGTGTTTTTTTTTTTTTTTTTTTTCTTACCAAATCTGTAAAACAAAGATAATAATGCCTGTTTCAACAGGGCACCGTAAGGTTTCAGTCATCATTATGATTTTTGGTTTGAGATTTTTGATGGAGAGCATGAAGACTGCTACAGCTATGTATTCCCTTCTACGTTGTTAACCTGTTATTAGAGTACTGTGCAAAGAATAACAGCAATGTGTTATGCTTTATTTTTAATACTGTTCATATTGAATTTTTGTATTCCAACTGCTTATAGTGTCTTTCTTATTGTAACTTTTGGACTCAGCTCTGACAGATAATCTTTGGTAGCTAGAGATTTGGTATTATTGACTTGAACAGATGCACCAAATTTTTGAAAAATGAAATACAATGTTATATGCAACTGAGGGTCAGAGAAGAAATGATTCTTAGATGTTAGGTTCTTCTACATCACCAGTTCAGTGCCAAAATTGAGAAGTATGACCTAATTTCATCTGGTTCTATTGTCTTGTCAGAATAAAGGGCAGGGAGCATAATGTAATTGGAAAGACATAAGAGAACGCAATATGACACTGTGTAATGAGGTCCAACTCACACAGCCATCTTTGAAGACAGCTGAGTTGTGCAGCTCTATAGCAACAAGAAGCCAAAATACATCATATTTAATGAGATTTTTTCCCCCTTGGTTTCTTATATATCGACAATAAGTGGACAAAGGTCTATTGATATCTTGAAAAGTTAATGAAAGAGGTATAAGAACTTTAGGGAAAGTTTGCATAGTGCTGAGTTAGACCTTTCAGAAGAAGAAACAAAATTCTGTTGTTGCAGGTTAGTTCTAACCATGTTTCCAATTCAAGAACTTTCACCTGGAATGTTTTCTATGATTTAACCTATTTTTAAGTATCCAGGCATAAAGATGCCAGTCATCAGACAACAAAGTTGCACCTACTAGGAAGCATCAGAAGAATGTTCCAAAGGAAGATGGAAAACATTAATTGCAGTATAATGTACTGGAGAACTCCTCAGAGAAAAGTGAAACAGTACCCAAAGGCATAAAGTGTGTTGTCAGAAGAGAAGGAATAATTGCCAGCACCGATGGAAAAGAGACCAGGTGCTGGGATGCAGGTCCAGCACCCAACAAATTGACACAAGCATGTCGATTTGTCCTTTTTTTTTTCACTGGTGGCCTAGCAGTAGAGTATATTATCTAATGCGAATAAGACAATACTGGGAATTAGGAGATATATCTATACTGTCTAACAGCTGTCTCTTAAATCTCCTTTAATCATGGACACCTTATAAATCATCTACTGGCGCACAAGAGATTCTACCATTTGGCCTTATCTCTAGGTATGTAGTCTGGTAGAGTATGAAGACCTTTTACTTCATCAAAACTTGTGGATTAGGCAGTTAAGTTAGTTATTTGGAATGATTATGTGATTCTCGGGTCAACAGCTAAGGCATTACAATATTATTGAGCTAGGATATTTATTTTTGAAGCTATCCTGCTTTACAGAATAGACAAAACTAGTTTTCACCAACTGTTTACTCTCAGCATCCTCATCTATCCTTGTGCCATCACGTATGTCATATCTGGAACAAATAAATAGTTAAAACTTCAACCAAATCCTTAATAATCTTAATAATCTGAAATATAACATATTCAACAAACATCATTCTTAAATACCTTGGCATTGCCAGGTAAATGTGGAAATTGCTCTCTTTTAGAAGGAGTGAACACAGAATCTGACAAACAGTCGATGATGCTGTGTGGAAAAACCTTGCTCTGAGCAAGTGAACAACCCTTACCAGCTACTATGGACTTCTGCCTTCTGCTGTGACAAAGTGCCAGTGATGATAATTGAAACAAAAATATTTATGTCCTGCTGCTACAAATCACTGTGAAAAGCGATTACTTCTATAGGCCATGTATTTGCAGGAAACTAGCAATCTATTTTACCAAATTCTGCTCTGTGATTTAGACAGAAAGCTAAGAAGTTGGTCCATGCTTATACTTACATAGATTTATTTGGTTTTTCACTCATACTTAGTGCAGTAAAACACTAGTGCTATCTTTTGAATGCTCAAGAAGATACTTAGCTCTTGAAAAATGTATGACAGTATTAGCAGACAATAAATTATAAGTCTGAAATGACATAAGTTTGCAGCATAAACATGGTACAAGGTATAACCTATTAGGTATGCAAGTCCAGTGGAAGGCCAGAGACATTGCAGAATAAATTTAGATTTATAGAAAAAGGAGAAAAAGCAAACAGAGTCTGAAAACTCGCAATATTTTATGCCAAGACTAATGAAACAGCATCCAAACTGGGACTAACGTGGTAGCAGGCCTTATTAGAGATAAAAGGTACAATTGGCAAGGCTTGACATATGAATGTGCTGCCCAAATAAAATAGATCCTTTGCTTAGATGTCTACAAACCAGAGTTGACACAGGTCCAATAAGAAAGTCTGTTTCCCGAAGAAATGAAGCAGATCAGATATATTAATAATACTGAAGAAATAGGTTAAAATGAAAGTTGAAAATGCCAACATACTTTACATCCAAAACTTGTTAGGGCAGAAACATCCCATTTTCAAAAGTGCCACAGATTGTGTCTAAATGACCAGTTTGCTTAAGCTGCTGCAATCTTGTGGTCTTGGTCCCTTTACTTGAATGACTGGGGATGTGGTTGGGACAAGCTCAGGGCCTGCTTAGCATGTGTGCCCAGATTTTTTTTTTTTCCCCTGTGGAAACCAGGGCATCAAAATGAAGAAGATAAGTGTGTGCTCAAGTCTGAGATCAGTTTGGGCATGTGAGTGGAGATCTTTCTCTCACAGCTTTCACAGTCCTCTGTTCACATTTCCAGAGTCCTGCTATTCCTCTGAAATGAAAGAAACAAATTTGAAGAAGCAGTTGGCTGTTTATGTGCCCAGAAAGCCTGTGTGCTCACAAGTTTCTCATGAGAAGTCTGCAAAATAGCCACCAAAGGCTATTCCATAACACAGTGTTAGACTTCATACTTAATATGTGCCTGATTAGCAGGTGTTTGCCTCTGTATTTCATTCTGATCTTCAGCATGCAGCGATTGAGTCATGAAGGAAGGCTTTATACAACTGGGCAGCAAACAGATGTAAAGTTCTACTGGTATTCTAAGAAATGTTAATTGCACGATTAATGAAGATATCTATTTTATCTGGAGGATTGCATTTAGCACAAAAGCCTGCTTTGGGATTTTTATGTTCCTCATTCTGATTATTCTGATTATCTTTGACTCTCACAGAATGATCCTAACATTCTTCTGTGTTCTTTTGGAGACATCCTTCCAAATTGCTTTTAGCTTTCTTTTTAAGTATTTGTTACTTTTCTGTACCAAATATGAAGGTCTCGATGATGGCATATTTTTTTCTTCATTCATACATTAATTTACTTGATCTTGAGGTCTTCTTGAGACCATTAAGTCGTGCAGTTGTTTTCATTGTCCTTGTTGCTGCCTCAGTCAGGCACAGTCTGAGGTTCTTCCCTAATAATACTTTTTTCAACCAGTTTTGGGCTATTGTTTGCGTCTTTCACGTGTATCCTTTTGCATACTTTCATTATCTATGGCTTCTTCATACTGATATTCAGTCATCTAAAAGTTAGTTTCTAACATATGTTATCATGGGGAAGCTCTATATTCTAATATAGTATCTTTTTATCAACTACTCCGTTTCCTGCTATTAATCAGCAAAAATCATGGTCATATATTTTCTATTAACCATCAATCTGTTGAATTCCCATGCTATTTCAAACAACTCCATTTTTCCCTTAGTCAAACACTATATCAGATGTGGAAAGATGTAATCTAGTCACAACTATACTGTAATGTTGAATTAGCAGCAGCATTTACAGCTAACTTTAACATAACATGCTATTTGAATGTAGTGACTGTGGTATGTATACTAACTTTGAAATATTTTCTGGTTATGCCATCTTTGTAATGAAAACTTATGTCCAAAACCAGCAAAATAACATCAAAATAAGCACTGTACTTAGTGAGGGATTAATAGAATACCAATGCAGTAGCGTTTCTTTTAACAGCCAAATAATCTTGCTTGCTTCATTCTTTGTGACACAAGGGAATGATAGAAATGTCAGACCACAGTTTTGCCCTGAGGTTTCACTTGCTCAGCATTGTTCTAGCAGCTTCTGAAATACTGACCTTCCAAATCATGAACAAAATAGATGACAATCATAATTATCCTCCTTTTTCCTCATGAATGTGAAAACAAATGCTGTCTAGCTTTCCTTTGCAATGCTTGGGAGATAGACACCTGCAGAGCTAACAAATCTTCCCACCTATTTCAGGCATCTAAGTTATCTAAATTAGGTTGGGATGAACCTCTCTAGAAGTGTTTGTTTTTTCCAATGGCTGGAAAAGAATCCCCATCGCTATCTAGCTTCAGCTAAATATTAACTTTTAGATGACTGAAGCCTGGTGATTTGAGGTTAATGCTACTCTAGCAGAACAAAGTAGGAGATTCAGAGTTTATATATGCCTACAATAGTCTTAAATTGGCTGAATTTAGACTATGCAAAGACTAGAGGACTGACACTCCTTCAGAGCAATCTGGACCTCTTGTTATTTGAAGTACAAGTAAATGAAGTGTTTGAAAACAGAGAGGCAGGAAAGCCTGGCTCACAGATGGGGTTGTTGGAGTAGTGACTCCAGCCCTGTGGTTCATAGTGCATAATTAGCTAGATGTAGATTCCCAGTTTAACACCGAGGTTAAATATATAGTGTGCTTTGTGGTTGTTTAAACGGGAACTCTGAGGCTAAATGAGAATGTTACATTTTCTATTTTCCAGTGATGCCATGGTGCCACTCATACTAGTTTTCAAAATATTTTTCTGTGTTCACACACTAAAAAGTATTTTGAAAAAAATGGAGAAGGTTCAGAGAAGAATTGTGAGAATAATTGAAAAACTGGAAATATATGTACCTTACAAAGTAGGGAGGAGATTAAGCTGGTTATCTAAACAAAGGAGATTAATTTTTAACACACATCATAAAAACAGGAAGCAAAATGTTTTCACTACAAGAAAGACACCCTGAAATGTGTTCAGAGAAGGGCAACAGAGCTGGTGAGGGGCCTAGAGCCCTAAGACACAAGCCTTACGAGGAGCAGCTGAGGGAACTAGGGTTGTTCAGTCTGGAGAAAAGGATATTAAGGGAAAACCTTATTGCTCTCTACAATTACCTGAAAGGGAGGTGCAGCAAGGTGGTGATAGGTCTCTTCTCCCAAGGAACAAGCAATAAGACAAGAGGAAATGGCATCAAGTTGCACCAGGGGAGGTTTAGATTGGATATTAGGAAAAATTTTTACACTGAAACGGTTGTCTATCATTGGAACAGGCTGCCCAGGGAAGTGGAGGTGGATGTGTCACTTAGAGACATGGTTAATAGTGGACTTGA
>BJBW01001095.1:102186-124201 GCA_004320125.1 Scolopax mira
CGTGGTGAGCTTTCTTTCCATCACAGGACATTTTAAAATCAAGATTAAATGTAGTTTTAACTGTAGTAGGCAGGAATTAATTCAGGGAATCTCTATGCCCCTTGTTATGTAGGAGGTCAAATCAGATAACATCAGCATTTTCTTCTGGCTTTATTTGCTACTCTAATGTGGTGCATGCAATATTAGTATGCAACAATTTTAGTACATAGTACTTTTTGTGAAAGAAATTAATTCTACAAATGGGGGAAGATGAACACTTTGCTTTAGTGAAAGAATAGCAGAGAAAAATTTGTAGTAAAGTTTTTGCAATTAGTATCTAGCTCATTCAGGTACAGCAGACTACAATTACCTTCAACTGTATTATGATTTCTCTTACTATTTTCTTCTTGAGTAAATTAACTTCAATTTGCACATTCAGTAATAAGTTCCAGGGTACATATTACAGCATTATTACTACACCTAATTCACTAGATATGTAATTTGCATTACTATTTATATAAATGTGGAATTAAATCCAAAGAATCCCAGGAGAGGAGTAATGAGCTGACTGCAGACCTTAGTTTAATATTTAGTAAGGAAATAGGTGGAAAAAGGCACACCTCAAAATTATGTCAGGGATTGCATCAAAATCTCCAAAAAAGAAGGAAATAATATCTTAAAATATACCCCTGAAACAAAATGCAGACGCTTTAATGTAGGTTAAGAACACTTGGGAGTAGGTCAAAGAGAAGAGAGCGAGGAAACATGTCAACTTGACTCCTTCTGTCACTTCTTCCTTTTCTTTTAATTTCTCATTCTTTATGGAGCATACTATTCCCGAGTTCTCTATTCTCCAGAGGGATGTGGATTAGCATGAGATGTGCAGAGGGATGAAATTTTGAAATAAGCCTTGTACTGCTGGCAGGAGGTTGCCCGAGGCAAACCCAGCTCCTCTCCACCCATCACCATATAACCACAGCGCCAGACATTCGCTCTTACGAAACCAATCAGGTGCAGGGACTGAAGGCTACGAGAACACTGGGGCAGCACACCACTGGTGGAACCCTCCCTCATCAGCAAGTAGCCTTCATGAAATGTTATTAAAAGAAGTGAACTGCAGACCCAGCAACGTCAGGAATCTGTAGAGTGAAATAGATCAAAGTGTCTCATGGAATGGGCCACACTAATGAGGCAGAGGCACAGCGCTGCCTAAAGAACTGGAAATATTTTGTCTTCATAAAATAGAGTACATTCTTGGGACCTGGGTAATTAACGATTCAGGGGAAGATACTCTGGCTATGGCTGTGTTGCTTAAATAGGAGAGGGCCAAGGGCCAATCTCTGAATTCAAGGCCAAATTACATAGGTTGGCTGCTGTCTGCACTGCTTTGGTGCAGCTCCAGCTGGGGCACAGGGTCTGCGTGCAGACTGCATAGCACTTGTGAGTCCTACATGGTGGGACTTCCAGCACTGAGGCAATGCCATCTTCTCTGTTGTATTTTTTTCAGTTCAAAGTGTGTGAAACAATGAGGGCTGTATCACAGCCCAACAGAGCAAGGTTTTGCCTTCCAGTATACTGTTGCTGTACTGTAAAATGCCTGTGTCATACCATACCCATCCTAGTTTTTCTTATAGCGAAGGTGGCAAGACAGAGGAGAGACAGCAGAAAACCTCCTTTGATATTGATGTCTACATTGAGACACTCCCTTGATTTTATCTTGTCTTTAACTCTGCAAAGTACTCCTGGAAGTAAAACTGAGGATTGTGTCACATCTTCCAGGTGTAGCAGGAGGGTATGACAGCTTGCCCGAAGGCTTGAAATATCTGGGGACAACACTGGGAAACTGTAAGCTGAATATGGTGCTGTCTTAACTATCCTGCCTTTTGGGAGAGGTCTCTGAAAGGAGATATCTCCAGAAACAGATGCATGTACCATCATAGGAAATGATGTGGGAGTACTCAAAACAGAGGCTAAACAGGGTGTAAGCTAAAAAATAAGTAACATAATTTATCAGGAGTCCAGTACTTGGGCTCTTTCTCTGGCCCTCTCTCATAAAGAATACAGATGTATCCTTGAAGGACACTCACTTTTTAAGCCTTTCAACATCTATAATCCAATGGGCTGCCAACATATTTGAAACACATATTAGCGTGATTATTATTTTTATTATGCTGCAAATCTCTGCACTTACAGTAGTTATTTACTTTCCCCAGACAGCCTTGCTGAGATTAATGGTCTCCTGATTATTAATACAAACTAACACAATTAATTGCTGCACAAATGGGACCAGTCAGACCTTTCCTTCACATTTTTCCACTGACCACATTTAAGATCTTTGTGTGGGGATGTACCCCTTGCATTCACGTTACTGCGTGAGGTGTTCACTCATTTGTACAGTGCATAAAATAGATGGTACTCCTTATAATCAATAGTGTTTCCTCCAGTACTTTTTTCCAGGAATGCTAAGAATTTCTTTCAGGCATTCCTTCCCTTCCTCCAGACTGCCACCTTTCAATAAAGGATGAAAAGATGGTGAGAGTACTTGCTGTTTTAAAATATGACTTTGCAAAGGACACGTGTGTATGCACATGCACATATGTAAGAGAGAGGGAAAGAGATTTTGGCACAAAGAGACAGGAGATACTTCTTGTTCTGTTCTCACTGCTTCTTACAGTTTAAGAATTTCTACATATAGGGAATGTATTTTCCTCTTCAGATTAACTATAGTGAAAAAGACGTTATGAGAAACACAGTCTGACAGCATCCTGTCAGCACTCTTTAGAGGCTTGATGGCACACCATCATTGAGCATTAATGTCATCCAGGCTTTATGTCCAGCTTTAGTTTAGTAGCTAGTTAAGTAAATATTAAAACACAGGGTCAGGGAAAGCTCAGTGTAGATGCAAGAATCAAAAAGAATGTTTCCTGCTGTGCCTGCTTAGCCTTTCTGTCCTTGCTATAAGGAAAATGTAAATGGATGCGACACAGGCATTTTATGGCAGTGAAAGGGTGCACTAGCAGAAATAAGAACACATAAAATAATAGAGCAACTTCTTGAACCATTTTTGAGATCTAGATTAAATACAGTAAAACTTGCCCAGTGGAAGCTGGCCTGCACATAGAACCACTTGTCTGGATTTTCATCAGAACTGATGAATCTGAACTGTCTTTCCCACACATATGTTCAAAACCAACAAAAAGAAGTGATTCAAATGAATTTATCTTTTTCCACATAAACCAAGGAATTTACCACAGGTTATAGCAGAGTAGCAGGTAACTTATTACCTCCCTTTTTAGGTGGGGTATGGAAGATACAGTGAAATAAGTTGTTTAGCAGGAGGTCACTGTGTCCTTATACTCTGAAAAGGACTTAAGACCACAAGTTCCTGGCTCAGAGACTGAATTTCTGTGTAATTTCAGGTACAAAGAAAACGCCTCTATCAGCAAAATTGGAACTCATCAGTACCTGGCTCTCAGCCAACATTTAATTCATCAGACCTGAAGGGAAACAAGTTCTTCTTAGGGGAAATTTTGAATATTTTAGAAATACTTTGGCATGCAAGCCCATTATTTGGCTAAGAGTTTTCCACCCCATGCGCACACCTGAGTTTGCAGCACCTCTCTCTCATTCATGTTTGAGCTTCATGCATTCACCATTACCTGTGATTTTATAAGTTCACACACAGTTCTGCTGATAGAATCACATGGCTAAGACCTCTGCCATCACACTCCCTACACACTCTGTGTACTGTAATAGGCATTTCCAGAAGAAAAGAGAAACAAAAAAGCAAGTAATTTTTCTTACCTGTTAACAACTGCCTTTTTACTGTTACCATTCTTTCCACATTCTGAGAGTATTTCCTGATAAATCTTTTATCTCACAGGCACCTCTTCCTCATTTCTACTCTTACTTTTGAAGGCCTTATTTTAGGTCTATGTACTAAAAGGAAAGCATTTTAAAAACACTTGACTTATTTTTAAAACACCTACACAGCAGTCTGTTCACAGGAATTTTTCTTTCACCTCATCTCAAAGCATCAAAATTTTTTTCCCTAGCAGTCTTGCATGTTTTGGTTCCTTCCTCATTTTGTGCTAAGCTGCTCTTTGATAAGGTTCAGCTGGGGAAATTAACTTCTCTCAGGACCCAATCAGGTTTTTACATCAATTAGGCTAATTGACAGAAGGTTTAACACATTTCTTAATTATGACTGCAAATACGTTCTTGGAAGAAACCCCAAAGCACAGGAGAAAAAAATAAAGCAAAAAAACCCCCTCTCTTCTAGTAAAATAATTTTGGAAACATTTTAAAAGTAAAACACCAGGAAGGAATTTCATTAATGGATGGCTACCTCACCATGGCTGAAATTGCTTTCAGTCAGAAACTCTATGCCACACCAAAGTGATCAACCTGTGTATGACTGTGAAAATGCAAATAATCGTAAAGGAGAGTATAGACACACATAAAGGCTATATGTGAAGACAGAAAAAAAAATCCAACCCCACAAAAGTTCCAATTCTGGAAAGATCTACTGTATTTTTGCCTGATTTTGTACCAGGATAGCTGAAATAATTTGTGAGTATTTACATTAGCTGTTTAAAGCTTGTTTTAACTGAGGCTAAATCTCATTAAGCTAAACCTCATAACTCAGTTAAGCATTGAGCTTAAGAGACAGTGCGCTTTATAATACAATACTGTATATAAAGACTTACATATATAATTATTTTCAGTTTTGTGTTTAAGTATTTTATATTAATAGAAAGGATAAGGTGCTTGAAATGTAAACAACTGCCCTTTCTTGATCTTTCTGTTTCCATGTTTGTCATTCTGCCTCTGTTTCCTTCTGCTCTGTGTGATGCTGCAGGAAGGCAACAGAAAAAGGCAGTTCAATACTCTTTGGAATAATCCACAGTCATAAAATGTTTTCAGAAGAGGAACCCCTGAGGGAGATATTTAGCCTCTGTCTTTTCTGGCATTTCTGAACATCTGGCCACCCTACTTGATAAACATTCTAGCAGTGTTGGGCCTTTTTTGAATGTCTGTGCTGCACAAAACCCAAACAAACAGTTTAGTGAATAAGAGCCTTTAGGGACAAAGTGTTTAAAGCAGTACAGAGGAGTTATATACATAAATCCCCTGGACATGTTTTCTGTGTAGTACATTTAAAACCAACATTCTATTACTTAATATTGCTCCACTGGAGTTGAAATCAGTGCTAAACAGCAGCAGTGCTTTAAAATAAATGGGCCATGTTGCAGTTTTTGAGTGTATGTGTGAATACCAAGGAAGAAGGCCATGACATCTTTAAGTGCGTATGCTACACACTGAATCCAATTGCCAAAATACCATTTCCTTTTCTAGCTATGCTCCATCATCACTTTAGCACAGGATGCATGTCCCACGCCTCTACTCTTGAAAGCTTTTTTCTAGAATGTCCCTCAACTGTAGCACAGCAAGCGCTTCTTTCCTTTCAAGCCCCTTATTTTTTATTTTGAATACTGAGAAAGGTGAATGTTTTCCCTTCAGAAATTAACCCCAATACACTAATGAATAATTTAGGCCAGAATATATCCTTAAGGTTGTTCTCCATACGTCTTCTAGCCCAGGTGGGAGTTTACTAGCTGTGAGGAGGGAAAGGACAGAGAGATGTCATGGTACCTCATGCCCTGTTTGCTGGTGGTGTTTTAGGGTCTGTCAGGAGCGAGGCTGGTGGCTGTGGCCTGCACCAAGAGCTTGGGACCCTCAGCTTTGCACCACAGGCATGAGTTCATGTAGGGTTTGCTCTAGATTCATTTAGTACAACTGCATATTGTACAACTGGTATTGTAGGGCACTTCAGCCCCTCTCTTAATGTATATGAGGGCTACCCCCTCCCTCTGATGAGGGGCAGGCTTCTCTGTGTAGATCCTGGTGACAAGATGTTCCCTTGGTCTGAGCTCACACCTTATGATTCTAGCATGGCTGCCATTGGGCTCATTGTAGCCTTCTTGACTCCACCTTTAGTAAGCACTGGAATTATGAAGTCAGAAGCAAGCACACCACTATTTTCACTTTGCAGGGTCAGTTTTCAACCCTTATATTTGTTCCTCAGCTGCATGGCTCTCAAGTGCCTGGGATGGGCCCTGTGGGGCCGTCAGATGATAAGAACCATGTTTCACAGCCAGACATCAGCCTCAGTTAAGTGTAAAATCAGAGCAACTGTAAAATCAGAGGCCAGGGGGGCATATACTAAATACAACTACCTAATTGCTCAATGACTGCAAGACTGATACTCTGAGCAAAAACAAAATATTAGATGTTGAGGGAAGTCTACTGGTGAAAGCCCAGGCAAACACAGACTCCAGGCACTCATAGGATGAGACATCAACAGACAAAAGGCAGCAAATAGTTCATCATGCTGTCTGACAATGATCATCTGACTGATGCTCTGAATCACCTCTGAGCCTTCTCTATGCTGTCTGTAAAGGGATTTTACATTTTGTTTGACATAGTCTGAATCGCACTAATCAAATGTGAATATCCCTACTCTGCCAAAGCCTTCCTTTAGATGATTAATCTCTTTGTAGATCTAACTGCTAGAGCTGGTCCTATGAAAATCAGAGTAATAGTGAAAGCACCAGTAAGAGAAACTGATGTTTCTTTTTTTTTTTTTTTTGATTAATACAGAAATCATATTTGTACTTCAAAATGATTCCATAGAATCAATTGCATAATAATTCATGGAGTCACTGATTGCTGTAGTTTATTAGACTTGATGATAGCAACTACAAATCTACTCTGTTAGGCAAAAAGAATAACAGTTATCTTAGAGGTTTTTATAGACTTATCAAAATACTCCATCTCTAACTGTTCCCCAGTAACTGCATACTGTTCCCCAGCAGGGCCAAGTATGGACAGCAATAGGTTTACAGCAATGCATTGTTCAGGATCTGAGCATGGCACAGACAGGCTATTAGTATTTCAATCTGTTTACTGAAAAACAGTATTCTTTAAAATGTAGCTTGAGAACATGCAATTCTTCCTTTTTTGCTCACCACCAGTGCTAGCAAACTGGTACCAATTAAATTGTAGACAAGTGAGCATGCAATCATCCTGATACGCTTCGGCAGTTGTAAATTGGTTAAGGCTCAAATCAATGTTCTGGTCCTCAATGTTTCTTGAATGTGTTGAAAATCTAGTTTAATTGTGAGAGATGGCTGTCCTTTACTGGGAAGTAAGCAAAAGACTTTTTAGCATTGCGTTGTACTGGACCCAATTGAACTTTATATCTTTTGGATGCTTAATAAAAAATTCTCCAACTTTATGCTTTTAAATGGATCACATTTAGACAGAGGCTGTTCTAAGATTAAAGGTGCAGCACGAGACTGACTCTTGTCTGAATATTCATCTCCTTGACTGTGCTCCCATGTCACTTGTGCAAACTTAGGAGAGAAAGTCATACTTCAGCTTCATGGTAGGTTTATTATTTCTGTGAAATGATTTCAGGTACTTCAGCACTGAAATGATCTTGTGACCTTCCATCTACAGATGGTGTAGTTGTTTCAGTAGAACTAGCAAAATTTTTTAGCTATGTTGGGATGAGTGGTAGAACGCAGCAACATTTTCATTCTCATGTTTTCTTTGCTGAAGAATACAGATTCAAACTGATCGAAATTATTGTCAAATTTGTGTGAAGCTCACTGAATTTGTTTCAGTTAATTATTTTCTAAAAAAGTTTCATGTTATTTTCTAAAGACAGTATTTTGATTTGGAAATTCATAATTCATAAATGGAATTATGAATGAAACAGAATATTTTCCTTTCCTTTCCTTTCTCTTGGCTCTGAAGGGAACCTGAAAATCAAACATCTATGCAATTCTGAATGTGATGAAGCAAACATAATCCTGACCTGTCCCCTTAAAAATGTCTTTTTGTACACTGATTATCCTGGAGCAAATATTTATTTTATTGGAAGTGCTACAGCACCTTGCATTTACTTCCAAAACAAATACAATGAATACTAATGAAGAGTACCAGTGATTATGATTTGAAAATAAAGCAATATTTTCATACTTTCATACTGGATTTGGCAAAACTATTATTCAAGATCTGATATAAAAAAGTTGTTTTTCAGCACGGTAGTAGTTTGAATTTATATATGATATTTCTTATTCTGGCACAGGTAATCTGTCTGCAAACAGCAACATTATTCTTCTCAAATTTATTTTAATATCGGAAAGAAATTAAAATCCTACTGTTTTTGCAAAAAAAAAAATATACCACAATGTTTTTTTCATATTTTGATTTGTATACCTTGTTTCACATTTTTTGCAAATAATACTCAAACTTTTTTTTTTTATTACATCAGTAGTTACACAGTGCTATGCCCTTTTATTGTTTCCATCTAAAAATGAAAATGTTAAACAACTGAGTATGAAGATACAAATTAAGTTCAGAGGGAAGAAACTGAAAGTGTATAAAAAAACGTAGCAGGTACTGAAACCATCCTACAGTATTGTCTAAGACGATGAATTACATTTCAAGAGTACTTAAATAACCTTTTGAACACATGATTTTATGAAGGTAATCTATGTCTTTCTGTCTCTAGTATTTGGAGTGTCTTCTCCCATTTCCTCCATTCTAAACCAGCTATTACTGGTTTAATTGTTGATATGGTTATATGATTTATTTCTTTATTCCATAGCTGTTCACAATCTGTTACCACAGATTATTTCCTCTCTAAACTTTTATTGAGAGGGAGTCTAGAGTACCTCAGAACTTTTTGCTTGGAATGATAAAAATAATAATTTATCAGCATGATTCATATTAATTTATCTCCAAGACTGCACCATTCTAACACATTGAAAAAAACAGGAGTGAAACCTGACAGCGATTTTTCTGAGTGTTGTATTAGCAGGCTGTAAACAAAAAGTTGTGGTAGACACCACAACTGAAAGCCTACTTGAAAAAGGGAGAGGAAGAATATTTTTAGCCATGATAAACATACTGTATTTAAAAGCACAATAACTAGGACAAAATCAGAGATAACAGTCAAACTTGCATGCAATAATTTTTCAGTTTGCTGGTAACTTTCCTTGTGAGTTAATGAAAATCAGATGCAAATTCCAAATGATAGAGAAATAATAAAGTGTATCTCACAAAGCTGTTGGACTTCTATGTTAAACAATTTAATCATGTCAGAAAAGACTTCTGAAAAACAAATGGAAAATCTAAACTATGATGTCAGGGGGCTAGATGCTGGACCAGATAAATATTCCTTGTGCTTTTCAGATGCATACTAAAGATATAACTCGAGTAGAAAGATCCTCTTACCTTTATACCACTTTGCCTCCTTTTTTCTCTCTCTTTTCTTTTTTTTTAATTTTTTTTTTGACTTAATGCTAGAGGACAGCTAACCTGGGAATAAGTGCAACTGATGTACATCCTGATTCTACTTGATAGTCTAGAAACAGAAAAATGCAGCTGTTCCAGGAGGATAGCTTGTTCAAAGATCAAAAGAATTACTTCTGTAACCTAACCCCAAATGCAGTAGAGAGAAACACAACGTATGGCGTGTGTGCTGCTAAAAATCTTTTCTGATACAAGAAAATAAGATTTCAGTTTTGTACTTAGTAACCTAAGAGTAAATGAAAGAAAAACATTCTCTTTTTGAAGATGAGGGAGAATTACAAGACCTCCAACAGAAGGCTTTTAAGGAGTGTCTAGATGATTTAGTAGCTCATTGAGTTGGTGAGAAAGGTGAGAAACCCTCTGATATGACATAGAAATTTCTAGCAACTGGAAAGTAGATATAACTGTATTTGTCTTCAATATCACTAAAAGCTGGCATATTTACAGTGCTCATTAACCACCATTTGTTTCCTTGAAATGAGGACAAGCATTAGCAATAGGGGAAATTCCCATATCATTTGTCTTTGCTCCAAAAGACAGTCCTCCTAAAATAGTGTAATTTTCTGAGACTCAATTTCCCATGATTAGACAAGCATTTTTAATGCAATGAAGAAAATGAGATTTCTCCACCCTGCTCTGCCAATGCTCCTGGTTTCTCAGCTCATCAACAAAAGTCTCCGTAGCTTTCTTGATGATTTAAATATCCAGGGCACATGACTGGATATGCAGGTATCAATGACCTACACAAGGCATCAGGTAATAAGTCTCCATGCTTGGGCTGGACTAAGTTGTCAAAGAATGACTGACTTTGTTTTGAAATAAATGAATAGTAATTTACCACAAATTGCATAAGCTAATAAAAAAATTAGCTTAGGAACTGTTTCCTCTCAACAGAGGTGGGCCTGGCATCTTTTGGACTCATTTCATTATAATTTTTAGGACCCTTTTCCTTCCTACCTTTTAGTTGGCAGTTATTTTCTGGTCTTGCAAATTCCTTTCAGAGTACATGCAATCCAGGAAGAAACCACCATACTGCTCTTATTATTCCAGTGAGCCCCGTGGAGAATTAGGGAACAGTGGCAATACAAAAGCAAGGTGGGGAGAATCAAACCAGGATTTTTTTTTTTTTTTTAAACTGAATAAAATCTGAAAAGCAATACCAGTTCACAGTTTACCAGTGTGTGGTATATGTCTCACTAAATAGGAAACACAGAAATTTACCTCTGGTAAATTGAAAATGGGCATCACACAGAAATCAAAACAGTGTGAATTCAGATTTTAGAAGAACAAAATAAATTGCCTCATTTGGAACTTGTAATTTTATGCATATCTTGCCAGTACGTAAAAAGAACTGTGAACAAGATCAAGAATGCAAGTAGATGAGATACTACGGAGCATTACATTTAGGCTTTATTATGGCACTCCCAGCATCCCCTGATGCACTTCTGCTCTTGTAATTCAAATTATTTACCTATCATTTAAGACTCTCCATAATTTGCACTGTCATGTGTTGTTGTCTATTATGTCACTATGATACCACGGGGATTTGATCAGTGGCGGAGCTGCTTTAACTCAATTAAGCATACTTGACAAACTGTGTGATACTCTAAGTTTCACAGAATTATTTTTAACTGTGACAAGATGACACATCATTGTCTCTTGACTGTTAACCTAGATTGGATGATACCGGCTGATAGCGGAGGCTATCTTGGCTGATATGTGTACATAGCAGTAACTGAGAAGGCATCGTGCTATTAAGCTCCAACAATTGCTTTACTGCTGTTATAAATGTCAGTTCCAACCTATGATAAAAAAATTTTCACAGCAGGGCTCCTACTCACACTTCTTTGGACATTAAGACTCATTTTTTCTAGCAGTCTGGATATTCTGAAACATGTACAGAGCTGAAAGAGGCTGAGTTCCTTCTCAGTAGGTCTTATGCAGCCAGCTATATTGACCGTTTAGGCAGCAGCTGAGGTCTATCTCACAGCCCCGAAAAGTGGGAATTTACATTGATTCTGTAGAAATTGCTTTTAGCTGTTCCCTGTACAACTCAATGAACATAAATACCCAAGGTTTTTTGAGATTACTACATAAGCATCTTGTAACTCAAGTTTCAATTATGGCTTTTCAGTGGATGAGGCCAGTTTTCTGGCTCTTCACCTCACACCCATATTTGCAGTGATGCTTATGAATTTTGTGTATTCAGCTGTTATTCAAAAAGCAAACCAGCTCATATATTTTATAACTAGAAGGATTTGTAAATGGTATGGATGAAAGAGTTCCACAATCCCTCAATATGGAGCTAAATCTTGTAAACACCACCACTCACTGAAGTGAGCACAAAAATCTTTACCCTAAACTGAAGATGTTCACCCATTAACCCTCAGGTAGTATCAATGCAGAAAGCCAGAGTATGGTCCTAAGAGGCAGCTTGTAACTTAGATGATTTAGCATAAGGAAATCTAAGTTGAGATTTGACAGAGAATAATTTACATCTTTGATAACTCTCCATGGTATTTGGGTATTTGGTTTTGATAGTTCAGATTTTCAGATGTCTTTCCCACCACCAAAACTATATTTGTTAAGGGTAGAGAGGAACGGAAGATTAAAGATCTTTGTTTAATTTTCAAGAATGTCTAATTTTCTTCATGCACATTATCATATCAATACTATATTTTGATAATTTTGGTTTTTTATTTGGTTTCTTTTTGTTTGTTTGTTTTTTAATCTTGGCTTTCTTCATTCTTGCATTTCCTACCCCTTCATTCTTCAGAGGAAAAAAGGATAAAAGTGTTTTTTTTCCCCCCTAGCAGACTGTGAAAAAGGCTGTGAAAAGTGGTTAACTCTGAAAAACAAGTATCTTGGGAGTAAGCATAACTCTTTTTATCATCTTTCCATATTTCCAGTATATTTAAGAATAAAGCCTGTCTTCACAACAGCAGGAGGATCTAGGAGAAAGGATGCTGCATTTCAGCTGCCATTCTTTCAGACTGTGATACAATGCAAGTAAAGCTAACATCACAGCTTTAAGACCCAGAAGAACACTGGAAAGATAACACCAGAGAAAGGAGTAGGTAATGGAAAGCTTTTCCATAACAACTTAAACTGCATTGTTAATCAGATTTTCCTCTAATAATTGGATAATCTAGACTATGACTGTTAGTGTCTTTGTAACTGAACTAATAATAACTGTTGTGTTTTGGTAAGACTCTTCAAATTTTAATTGGTCTCAATAAATCCTTAGCTGCTTATATCAAGCACGTAAGATATTGCATGTAACAAATGTATAATTTAAAATGTACTGGTGGGCCAGAGCAGAGTGGCTATCAAACCCTATCAACCCATCCCAGGAGGCTGTTTCCTTTGTGGGGCAGCCAGTTGTCCCTGTGGTCAGCTGTCACTGCAGCCCTGAGAGTTGTTGATAGCTACCTTGGTGGCCAAGCTCTCCAGCCTGTTCTCACTTATGGCTGGGAACAGGCTGGCTCCAGATCTAGGAGTTTTGTACATGTCTGCACGCATGGGATGACTCTGCTCTCAACTACATTTGATCAGTCAGTTTTCTTTTCTGTGTCTGAAGACCACTTTTCTTCCTGAGAAGAAATTCTGAGAAGGAAACAAGTCTGAAATGTGTCTCTACAGGATTTACTAATACAGACTCAAATCCATTGTTGATATCTGTTCCAGCCACACAGACATCGGCTATTTCCAAGAGGACCTGCAGCATTAACGGCTTGTGGTGACTGGTGGAAGTTTGGCTGGAGCTGATAGTTATAAAGTTTGGTTTCTTTGGAAGCGTTTGCTAATCTTTAAGTGAGGGTGTCAGCAAATGAATGTGGGAACAACTCGCGATGTGTAAAATGCCAGAGGCCTTGCAAGAATATGAATCTGCACAATAAAAATAAATGGAACTCTAATCCTTGGAGTGGTTGTGAAATCTTCTGAGCTGTGGGACTTCCTCCACTTCCATCCTAACCCACGTAAAGCTATGTATGTCATTAGTCAAATGGCTGAAAAGCCTACTATGAATCCAGTTATAATACTTGTCTGTCTAACTTCCTTACCTGACATGGCACAAAGTGAGGATATCTAGACTAAAACAAAAGGGTGCAGTCTGTAGAGCCGACTCTGATGGTGTGAGCCCATGGCTCAGTAAGCAGTACTAGTGCAATGTGAAAGTCTGTCACAAAGAGGCTTATGCTATTTCAAAGCTACAAATGAAAAGAAATTGAGTTCACACGCTGCAGTGAAGCAAATCAAACCCCATAACGTTTGTATTAATTGCCGAAAGCAGATAGTGCCTGGGAAGCAGAATAGAGGGTGGAAATGCAATAAATCTTCAAGTTTAAATTTGGAAATGAGCCCAGGTTTTGGGGATTTAGAGTCTGGAAGGACTTACTTTTAAAAGTATAATTCTATCAGGAAAAAAAAACCAGTCTGAGAAGAATATTCTAGATCTTTGATAATTTTTCTCTGGCCTTTAGCCAAATGTTGTTAATTGAAGCTCTCAGTACTATTTCACTCAACTTTGATACCCACAGAGAATTAAATGGTCTTTTTTATAACAACCAGTGCTCTCAGACTTTTTTCATCTTGCTATTTAGAGATAAAATTAGTACAATATTTCTAGGCTCTTTATTGAAAATCCTAAGTGAGGACTGAAAATAAGCTAGAAAAATATTTACCTCTTTTGGCTATGGGCTACACAGGAGCCGAAGTGCCAGGAACACTGGTTATTCTGAAAGTCTTCAAATAATTAATAAATAAATAAAAAAAAGGGGGTGTGTGTGTGTGTTTAAATCTAATTTCCCTCCTCATTTTAATTACTTAATGGAAAAAAGAGCAACAAAGAATCAGAGTACTCTTCATTATATCTAATTGTATATTCTATTTAGGATAAAAATATACAGAAACATTTAAATTAATAATGCAGTGATTTGGAACTATTCTAGGGGTTTTTCAAATTAATGAACTGTTGAAATGCAGTGAAACATCAGTGTGCAATGATGCTCTACTAATTTTCTTTTCTGATGGAGAAGCAGTTGCACAGGTCCTCAGTTCATGAGGATGCTGAGTTAGGTGAGGTAACCGATGAACTTAATTGTGTGTGTGGAGGAGAAAGTCTCGACCAGCAATTATTTAGCAGTGCAATTACTGTTGCTGCATCCCAGTATCAAATGTGCATCAAAGCCCTGAAAGAAATTCATGCTCCAAGAGGTAGGTAGTCTTACACCTCTGAAGCTGATGAAAAGTTGAACATTTTCTCAAATAAATGGGGTGAAGATTTGACTGCACATGTGTTAGGCAGCTGTTGTTCTGTTGTTTTGTTCTGTTAATTCGTCAATAGCAGAAAGGAAAGAGGAAGTGTCAGGAAAAGATTTGAGTGATGCTAACAACAAAGTTAAAAAACAAAAAAGAAAAGTAAGAGCAGTGGAAAGAACGGTCTCTCCATTAACTGCCAGCACTTGACCTCTCCTTTTCCAGTTCCTTTTTCCTGCCATCTAGGACTCACCACTGGTTGAATCCAGTGAAGCCATACTGCTACATTAGCAGGGGTTGCTTTATGGGCAGGCCAGAAAATCTGTTAAGGAAGGAGTTCAGGGAGTTAATAGCAAATACATTGTGAAGCCACGACGTCATTTGCAAGACTTTCTGGAGCTGCTAAAAGTTACATATTTTATGATTGTTCTGTTGAGAGGAAGGGCAAAGAATTATGTCGATTGCATTGAATCATTTGCTCAACATTTTTGCCCACAAGCCAACAAAGGAAGAAAAAGCAGAGGGATAATATTAAAATGAAAGCATATATCTGCATTGAGAATCAATACAGCCACATGAGCAAAGGTTTCTGGAAGATATATAGAATATATTCACAGTATCAGTTTTATGCTGCTATAGCTTAAGTCATTTTCATGAGCAGATTTCAGATTTCTTATTTTTAAATATAACAGCATGAACATCAATGCTTTTAGTGGTACAGTTATATAGCTGGGGGCAGGAAAATGAACTGTCTCTAAAGACGTTTATAATGGCTTTGCATGAATTTTCAAATCCTTATTACCCATTTATATTTCTTTTCTCCTACTCCAGACATGTGTACATCCTCAGAATCTAGTTACATATATATACAAATTACTTGTTTCCCAGACTTTTTTAATCACGTCTAACACAGATCCATGCCAATCTGAAAGAAACAACAGTTCAAACAGATCAGGGCTTAATACAAGCCAACTTTCTGATATATTGACTCATTCTGATAGAAAACACATGTCATTCCAGCCTAAGGTACTTGAGTTACTTTCTGGTAGCTTAATTGGAATAGTTTTTTAAGGACGAGAGAGAGATAAAAAGGGGGAAAAAGCACACAAAACCAGAGACACTAACTTGTCAAAGGCTAGACCAAGTAAGGTGTCCCTGGCGAGTCCACAGCACGCCGGTAAAAAAGTGAAGTATTTGCTCTGGCGTTTTCACAGCATTACTGTTGGGATTTTCCTTTCCTGCCTCCTCCTGAGAAGGCATTTGACATATGGTTCTAGTGCTGCTCAATTACACATCTCTCTTCCACCTCACTTAGCATTTTTCATTTATTTGTCATTTCCCATTTTTAACTAGAATTATACTTTATTCATCCTTCCGCATAGCCTTATGTTATTAATTTTTATCAGGGAATAGAAAAAGTCTAGTCTACCATTTGTGAGGAGAGGAAGTTTAATCAGTACAAAACCTGACTGAGAATGAGATATAAGACTTTCCCATTTTAAATGGGTTGATTGGTCACCGACATAGTTTTTCCCAAGTGCTGAAAATGTGTTTAAAACTATGCCATTTGATTAACTTGTAAAGTCTGAGAGTAGCTAGCAAATTCAATTATGGATTCAAATTATGTTACTAAATTGCTCTAATTTTTAAAAGTGATGAATGAAGTGCATTAAAAGAAAGGGATAATAAAGGTCTAAAGAGGAATTGCCAAGGACTCTATTAATTAAAACTCAATGAACATATGCACATCTTTGTTATGTGAATGAGTGTACAGCTACATGGTTCTACATCAAAAAGCCAACTTTACATAATGTTTATATTACACCAGATTTAATTTCCTACATATTTGAAATTCATTGAAAAACATGTTTATGATGGCAAAAGATATTAGAAACCTGTACCTAATATTGCAACAAGCAATAACTCCATTAAACATGTCAGGATGCGGTGCCTTTCCTGGAAGACAGAAAACTGTTTAAAAACATTGAATGGCTGTGCAAGATAGAATGATGGAAGGCCATAAAAATGGCTTCTTTTGGTTGGGACAAAGACCAAGGTGAGGAAGGGATTCCCAGGACTAGGTGCAAAACTAAAGTTGCTATCTGAGAATGTCCTCGCTGTAAATAAGAGCATGGGGCACAGTTACAAATGCTGTACCCATAGACCAGCCCTCAGAGGCATGGGGGTCACATCAGACCCTGCCACAACCCAGGGTCAGATGTGGTGAATTAAAGCTGCAAAGTTGCTGCATGAACTCATGACTCTTAATCTTCTGCTGTAGCTTTCATCACTTGGCTTCAGACCATATTTAGATTGTTGCTTCCTCTGTTGGTGAGGTTTTATTGCTGTGTCCCTTTTTCCCAAGGGTGGGAAGCACCTGCTCCAAGTCAATTTTTTGAAATGAGCACTGGTTCTTTGTGGATTTTCATGCATTTTTCAGGATTGTATACAAGATCTCAATCTCTGTTCACAGCTCCTTTCTTGCACTGAGACAGAGCCCGTACGCATTTGCAACAAAAAACGTGGACCAAACCCATATCTGCATTTTCAGTACATCTCTGTTTTAAGTAGAAAGAGCATCTAAGAACTGAACATCCCTCTGGAGTATTTCTCTTCCTATCTTTCTCCAGTATCTACAAATTTAGAACCTTAGTTCGGCAGACTAGATCAGGACCTACATATTGTCCCTTTTCATCCAGCCTTCTTTTTTCTGCAGAAGTTTATTCTCATCAATTGCCAAGAAGCTGGCACGCTTTCTTGCAGTTGGTAAAAGAAAGCACCTGCTTGTATGCATGTAAAGACCAAAGCTAACTCCTTGGGGATGGCCCTTTTCCAACAGATGTAGCGTGCAGCTTCTGCAAACACTCAATTACATTTTCAAGATGAAAGATTAGAATTTCAAAGGTTGTCATGAGCAGACCTCTAACTGTTTAAATTTCAAGTATTTTCAGAAAATAATTTCTTTTTAGTTTTAGAGGATTTGTAAGAAATAAGGTAAAGTGGGATGCTTTGAGTCCCTCGTGGGTGAAGCAGGGTGAGGAGATACAGTGTTATCTGTGGGGTGGGTCTCTTACATGATGGAGGCTGGAGATTAAGGGAAGGGCACAAATTAACAAAGCAAAACAAATAGTCCTTGTCACAAACAAGTAGAGACAGCTTGTGTTGTACAGGTCAAACATTACTCTAGCAAAATATTTCACAATTCTTAATACAACCTTTGACTGATAAGACTGTCACATAACAAACAGGACAGTTGGTAGCCTGTGAAAGGATGCTGCCTTCTGTCAAAAGAGTCCTTGATTCACCCAGTTTAAAAGCAGGAGCTTTCCCCACAGTCATTCAGGCATCCCTGCTTCCTGCTTCAGAGACTCCGTCTCCTGGAAATAGCCTGTCAGGTCCCATCTGTTTTTTTTCTGAAGCTGCCAGCCCCCTGAGAGAGGGTCCTCCATTCCCATCTCCTGTCTGATGCTGCAAAACCAAAGGGGAATAACCTCTGCAATCTGCCAGAAATTGGTTTTCTGAAAGCAAGGACTCTGCTTCAGGGAGCTGCAATCTACCATACTTAGAGGAAAATTAGTTTTCTAAGTACAGTGCTTTCTTCTGCTGGCTGCTTCAGTCCTCTGTCTTTGCCTGTAACTACTTCTCACAATGCGGCTTGTGGGAACTTAAGCTTAAATAACTCATTAACAAGCAAAATTCAGAACACAACACTTCTTATTAAAACAGGTATTGTGAAGGGAAGGAAACAATGGCCAAGTAACTTTCAGACACTCCTTGACATCGCAATGGTAGTAAAACTTTGCCTGAGCACTAAGCAGGCTATGGCTGGTATAATTAACAACTGTAATATTTGTAAGTACCTCAAAAACAATTAGCAGGTGTCCTAGTTAATATGACAGATTCATTAATCATTGGAAGCTTTCCTTCGAATTGATTTATCACTCAAATAAGAGTGCCCTCACTATTGCTGCACAGAGGGCAATAATTTTAGACTGTGTAGTATAAGCATAGATGAAGTGACATCCTGTGCCCTAAAGGACTTAGTGTCTAAATAACACAAGACAGACATACACAGTAAGTGCACCATAGGGTAAAAACTCAGAAGAAGAAGGATTTGTCATGAGAACATGGCAACAGAGAGTTTAGAACAGAGATAAGTTGTTAACTGGGGAGGAGCTGTTAGAAAACAAAATACAAGTCACACAACTAGGAAAAAGGTTAGGGTGGTCGTAGCCAGTCATTAACATAAATTCAAATGTTTGAAAAGCTTTAAGGTGAAACAGAGGGCTTCAGGGTGATTCAGCAAACATCAAAAAAGAGCAGGCAAGAAAACTAGCACCATTTGGCAGGAAGAGCAAGGAAGACAAGAGAAAGGCTATAGAAATAAAGTTGTAAGTCTAAACCAGTTTTGGAAGTGCAAAACTGGGCCCTTGGGAAATGATACAAAGAGAAAGAGGCCATACAATTTAGTGAACTAGAACATCCACAGTGAGCAGAGGAAGAAAGAAAAGTGACCTAGAGCTCTGCATGGACATGAGAAGGAGGGGATGTTCAAGAGATTAAATGACACAAGAGAGATGGGTTTTCTTATGTTTTTGTTTGGCTGCTTTTTGGTGGTCTGTTTTTTTGTTGTTGTTGTTTTGTTTTCTTTTGTTTTGTTTTTTAACTCCTGGAAAACTAACTGATTTGTTACTTTATTAAGGGATGGTCTAGCCTCAAGCAAAAATGATTTCTCATGTGTCATCATTCAGACCAGAGTACAATATTACCCAGCCAATTCATTATGGGAACAGAGTTAACTTACAGCTTCTTATGAAAGCTGTTCACTGACAGTCTCAGTGGTAGCATTTTGATGTTGATGGACCACTGAGGTATTCTGATGTCTATATAATATATATAAAACAATGTCTTTGCTGAATTTCTACAACTTAGTATCCAGACAGCACAGGCTGGGTCTGAAGCTGAATACAGTCAAATGAGTGACAGAAGCCATAAATCTTGACAATTTCTTTACATGTTATATTTGTGTTCCACAGTGCATTGTTGCATCCTGGGCTGCATCAAAAGAAGCATGGCCATCAGGTTGAAGGAGGTGATTCTGCCCCCCTACTCCACTCTCATGAGACCCTACCTGGGAGAACTGTGTACAGACCTGGGGCTCCCACCATAAGAAAAACATGGACTTGTTGGAGTGAGTTTAGAGGAGGGCCACTAAGATGATCAGAAGGCAGGAGCACCTCTCCTATAAGGATAGATTGAGAGAGTTGGGGTTGTTCAGCCTGGAGAGGAGAAGGCTCCAGAGAGACCTTATGGTAGCTTTCTAGTAACTAAAATGGGCCTACAGGAGAGATGGGGAGGTACTCTTGATCAGGGAGTGGAGCAATAGGATGCAGAGCAATGGTTTTAAGCTGATGGAGACGAGATTTAGATTAGATTTTTTTAGATTAATTAGATTAGATTAGCAAGAAATTCTTTACTCTAAGGGTGGTGAGACACTGGAACAGGTTGCCCAGAGAAGTTGTGGATGCCCCATCCCTGGAAATGTTAAAGGTCAGATTGGATGGGACTTTGAGCAAGTGGGAAGTGCTCTAGTGGGAAGTGTCCCTGCCCATGGCAAGAGGGGTTGGAACTAGATCTTAAAGGTGTTTTCCAACTCTGACCATTCTATGATTCTATGATCTGATGATCTCTTCTGTATAGATTGCAGTGAGTTTTGCTTCATTCATTTATAAGAAATACTGTGATTGTGAGGCAGCCAATCAAGTTAAACTTTATGAAATCACTATACACACACATATATACACGTATGTATCTTGTGTATATATATACATATATACTTGCTTCCTTCTAAATTTGCTTTTCTCTGCACTGTCTCTACTCTGCTACAACAGAGGATACTGTTTGTCATTTTGTAGGGATACTGAATGCTAGATCATAAGTAGGAATAGATGTCAGCATCAAGAATCTTAGCTGGCCTCAAACCGCTTCCAAGCAGAGCTAAACGTTCTATCATGTCCTTTTTCTGTCTAAGGAGCAGGAATGGAGGTGAAACTTGCTACTAAATTTTAGAGCAGAAGTACCCAAGGATTGGTCTAAAACTACATCAGCATCTGTCAGATATTCTTAGTGCTTAATATCTATTTGTACTTTAAATCTTGAGTACTCTTGCAATATTGAAACTCTCTAATGTCTCCATGGAAACTTGATAGTTCCCAGAGATGGAGGGAAGATGTTAGTATTCCTGGCAATATTTTTGCTCAAGTTTTTTGGGCAGAAGAGGTATTTTTTTGCCTATCCTGAATATCACTGCCTTTTGAAAGTCTCCATTACATGAAAATGATGCAAAATATTGTCAAAAATTAGAGTCCCAAGACAGGCAGCGTTACTAAAAAGCAAAACAAACCAAAACCTTAGGATAATTAGTACACAGTTATTCAAAGGTATCAGCAAGCAGACACTGGAAAAGCAATTACTACAGGAAAAATGTGAGTTTGTAAATGTAGCACATATTGCTTTCCTATGCTTTTTATGTAATCGGTATCATTATGCTACCTAATGACACCAATTACTTAAAAATTAAGCGCACAATACTGCATATTTATTATATTCAGATGGAGTTGCTATCTGCAGCACTTCAGGGCCAGAGATCCTTTAATAAATTCTACATGTGCCTTCAGTATTTTCTCTAGGGTTGTATCTTTTTAATGCTTACTCTTTTAGTGGGAAATCTCAGACATAAAAAATTAAAAAGGTCAATTTTATGATGAAACACACGAGCCTGGATATTCTAAATGGCACCCTAGACTGCAGAAGCTAATTGCTTTTCGACAGAAGAACTCTCTTAAGTGCTCACTCTGGAAACAGGTTCATGTGAAAAGCAGGATGCATCTCTACTCTGCTTCCAAGCCTGCTGGGATTTGTCAAGATGAGTGGCGCTGTGAAAAATAGAAATCACCTGGAGCCTGTTAATATTATAATCAAGTGAAAGCACAATTGCCACTGTCTTAATCCATCTGTCTGTACTCATCCGCTCCACTTCCAATCACCTGCTTTAGTCACAGGTGTATTATTATGGAGATGGCACTGAAAAAAGCCAGCCCTCTGCGTGTTCCAAATTGCTGTATGCTCTTCCACGGCAGTCTGTCTGTCTCTGTAGCTTCAGTGTGGTCATTTGTCAGGAAGGAGAGCAAGCAGAGGCCCCATATTGCATGGAGTCTAGCCAAAGGGCCTTTGTGTGTGGAGGCTGGCTGAATGGTGCCCAGGTTTATGTTAACAGGTTGCAATTTTGACAAGCAATAAATGAGGATAAACCAAAAATAATCAAACAAATATATTGTATTCTGGTAACTTGTGTAAATATCACTGAATATCACTGAAATTTTTGGAGTTG
>BJBW01001096.1:0-24582 GCA_004320125.1 Scolopax mira
GGGTGGTTTGAAGGAGAAGGGAGACAGACTCTTTTCAGTAGTTGCCAGTGAGAGGATGAGGGGTAATGGGCATAAGTTGGAACATAGGAGGTTCCTCTCAAATATAAGAAAAACCTTCTTTATGGTGAGGATGACAGAGCCCTGGAACAGGCTGCCTGAGGAGGTTGTGGAGTCCCCTTCTTTGGAGATTTTCAAGACCTGTCTGGATGCAGTCCTGAGTAACATGCTCTAACATGCTCTGGGCAATCCTGCTTCAGCAGGGGATTTGGACTGGATGATCTCTATGGTCCCTTCCAACTCTAAAAATTCAGTGAAATTCAGTGAAATTCAGTGACTGCTGTTCCTGAACCTGCCTGTTACAACTTGATGGCCCAAAAGTTCTCTGGACACATGGTTAAAACTAATCATGATAAGGCTTGGTCCTCTGGTAGGACAAATTTGCCAATTTCCTAATTAGCAAATACAGTTTACAGACTCATTGTATGCTTGGATGTATTAGGGGGTTTTTTTTGAATTTGAAATTAATTTTGCTCAAATGAACCTCAAGACTACATGCATATAATGAATTAAATTCACATTGAGACTAAAAGCAACAATACATCTCCCACATGGATCTCTAAATTATTGAACACAAAGAAGAATGTTTTGCAACTTTGATTAGGGAGTTGCTAATCAGGCCCATAATAGTATGTAGGTCAAAAACCAATTAAGAAAGTCTGACTAGAATTTATGATTAGAAAACCATTAAAAACACTGCTTATTAAAGCAAATAAGAAGATGGAATAGATCCAGAAATATGAATATTTTTCCTGTACTCTGGATACAGTATGACAGTTTGAGCAGCAATAAAGCAGTTAAGTTAGAGATCAATTACTAACTTCAGGAACAGAGAAATAGTTTGGCTGATGAAAAGCTTATTCAGCCCTTGACAAATACTTGGCTGTCACAATAGTTTATTTGAAATACCATTGTAGCACCCCCAGCTCTGGCTTTTATTTTTGTATCTTCCAAACAAATAAACTATGTATGGTGTTTTTAATCAGGCTTTGAAGTTCAATCTGTTCTGGCAAGGCAATGGAATTTCACAAATAGTAAAAATACAATTCCTGCTGTTACTTATCCTGCAGAACCATTTTCTTATCAGAAAGGCTTGCAAAACAAATGAGCAGTTGGATCTCTGCTAACTGTAAAGTTTTGTAAAACTGCACCATTGTGACAATAAAGGAGCATAACAACAACTCCAATACTTCAAAATGCACAAAAATTTCAAAGAAGAAATTATATATCTCATCTGATTTTTGATCAACAAAGAAAAGTGACTAGCATGTCTCTTCATCCAATCTTCACTTTTATCTCCAATAAGGATAAACATGATTTCACTCTATAAGGAGCTTGTGGCAAATAAGGATTTGCCATTGAAACAGACCTACATTTGCATAAAGCACTTAAAATTCTGTCTTCGAAATTTAGTAAACACAATGCCTTTCAATTTGAAAAAAAAATTATTTTTTTGTTCAAAGGTTTTTTTGAAAAAAAAATCAAGGAGAAAAGTCCTTCTTGATATTAAGTGAAGGATGTTAGAGATAAAACATTTTCTTAAACTACAAACTGAAAATGAGTTTCAGGTAAATCCAGATTAAGAAATCCCAGATGGAAAGGGGAGACTGAAGAGATCATAATGCATGAAGTATACTCAGTTTAACAGGATTACCAATAATGATATATGTTCAAGCTGTGAAGAAAATATTTCAGAGGCAACTAAGGGAATGAACTGGGTGTTGGAAGAATCACAGGGTGTAACGTGTGTCTCAAATCTTTCCAGTGTAGTATGTTTATGCTTTCATAAAAATCCAATAAGGAAGGGTGTTGGTTGTGTCTCCTGATAGATCCATTGTGACGGTAAATATATGAAACATCAAGAAAGGTTCTGTGTTTTACAGAAATAAATATGCTAAAATGAAAAGAGATATTATAAAAGAGAGTGTGGGGGTGGGAAAGAAGTGAATGTTGAGCTTTTAAAAATTGTTTTGATAAATTGTATTATTTCTGTTACTGATTTTTAATGGATACACCTATGTTTATTCTCAAAACAGAACCCTGAGATATTATGAATATACATGTTCATACCTGAAATAGTTTAGGGGCAAAATGAAACCTTCAGACAAAGGTAGCTTCAACTGAATTATTTAGACAGGATTGATAGTATGATTTTTGGGCATGGCCCTAAAAACACCTTCAGAAGGTCTGAAATCAGTGCAGCATGAGTGTTTTAATTTGCATTATAAGCAGGGTGGACACAAGCATGATACAAAAAGCTCTCCTTTGTCAAGAGTAGAATAGACTGGAAGCTAAAGGAGAGAATCAACAGCATCTGAGCATGGTGCTAATAGATAAGGCCCAGGAGCTTTTTTCTGGCCTCGAAGTCAGAGGGAATACAAACTGGTTGTGTTCTCCCTTCATAGCGTTTACCCCTGGACCTCTTGTGACCCTGAAGGATGACAAATATCTTTTGTGTGACTTGTCATTTCTAAGGGAGTATGAAAACTGTCTTGTAGCTCATCACAGCATGAAACTGAAAGTAAGCACAGTGGAGGATGTCCTCGATATGGCATGAGACAAGCTGGATTAGCTGAAGATGCAAAGCCTTCTATAATAGTGCTGGAAGACTGACAAGGGCAACAGGATGGCAGTTTTGGTCAAAACTGCCCATAGATAGTAACATCTTTCAAGTGGTTTCCCTTGAACTGTGCCCGAGCATTGTCCAGAAGCAGGTTGACCTGAAGGGCCAAGACTAAGGCAGGAGCTTTGATGGAGTCAATAAGGGTAATCCCTGGTTGAGGGTCTTCCTTCCTCTTTTATGCATAAGTACAGGCATGACTAAAGAGATTAGGGCTAATCTCAAGCAGCTAATTACCCAAGCTCTGTCTTTGATTAAAGAAGAAGGAGTCCAAAACTTTTACAATAGGTTTCTATTCTGAATCTCCAGAAGTGTCTGTCTTTTTCCATTAACTGTAAGGAACAGCATTCACAGATATTTTTCTACCTCTCTGAAGTGGCCTCAAGGCTTATGTAAATAATACATGTAAAAAATATTATGATATTAACAAAATTAAATTAATTTAACTTTGCAGTAACAATCGGATGAGATAAATTGATTTTATAATCCCATTTTACCACAGGGGATATTGTAGCAGGGCCATATTACACTTTTGACTAAATCATCTGTCACAGCTAGCAGGCTAAGGTTCAAGGAAACGGTTAATTTTTTACACCATGTTTCAAAAAAACCCTGTCTATTACCTTGTCACTGCAGCTATGATGCCTAGGCAATTCTGAATAGGAGAGGCCTGACTTCCTAGGCATGGTTTTGAATTTGGGCATGATGATTCCAGAATTTTATATGAATCTAAGATGTGCAGAAATTGAATATGCTCCACATGATTTAAGGATGATAGATGTCTGTGTGTATTTGAGAAGATCCTGGTATATGGTTTCTTTTTTAAACATCAAGTAATGCTATATAAGCTTGAAAATAGGCAATTTTCTTTTTAATGTTCCCCTGTGGTGACTATGAACTTTCCTTTTATGTCCTTCCAGAGACACAGCTGGAAACCATGTGGACAACCCAGGGCATCTAAAATGGCACTCAAAACCTATTCTTAGGCAACTGAACCCACTCTTGGATTAATTTTATTCACAATTAGAATTTTACAGGAGGTGCCAAACAGACTACAGCCAAACAGACAAGTTTCAGCTCAGAAATCAAGCTATACATCTCTATTGATCCTTTTTCAAGTACATGCATTTTTCCAAGGGAAATGCTTTGGTTGCAACCTCTTGGCTATGTACGTAACTCTCCAAAACAGATTTTGGCTGCCTTTCACTTCATAATAAAACGAGAACTGTCAAGTCACACAGAACTCTATTGTTTTCATTTTATAATATTAACAGTAGAAATAGTTATGCTTCTAAATTCTTTCCCATACCATTCATTTCTGCCTTAACTTATTTATTTTATTCTTTTCACAATCCTCTAACTTTCTCAACAGCGTGTTTTTTTGTTCATTAGCTATGTCTTTTTACCTGTGAGAATCCACAAATTACCTTTCTGCTTTTACTAACCAGCTTTAAAAGTCAACTTGAGCTTTGGTTACAACAGTCCTGGAAAATATGTGTAACTACTTCAGAAATAATTATACTCCCTTTTGTAGGTATTATACTCCTTTTTTAGACAGCATGGTCTGAATAGATAACTAGGTAGTATAACCTCTAACTGTTAACAGTATGTGTAGGCTAAAGTGAAAGACATGGAGAATAGATCACCTGATTCAGTGGGACCAAATTTTTTAATACTCAGTAAAGATATATGCATTCCTGTTGATTCAGTGAGCTATTAGTCAGAAAAAATATCAGGTTTAGGCACAAGCTATTCAACCTCACTTGTATTCAGTGAAGTGAGCGATGAGAAAATTTCAGATTCCTTCCCATATTTTGTCTTAAAAAATAAATTTATGATTAAAAATTAACCTTGAAAAATCAATAGGTATAATTTGGTTTATGTTAAAAATATAGGATATACCTTCATTTCTGTTGCAATACATTAGAGGCAGAAAAAAATTATTTTTGATTATCTGCAGCTACTTATGCAATTCTGAGATAAATATCACTATAGAGACAAAACCACTCATTTAAAGCAATTTAATTTACAAATCATATTCATATCCTTTCTGAAGACTGCCTGTAACAAGACTGCATGGTCAGCTCCATTAAATGGTGCACATTGAACCTAGCTTACGCTGCTGGGTTCCTTGTCTAGAAACAGAGAAATGAGGTGGGCCCTTTCACTTAGGACAATATGTACAGTGGTATCTAGATTTGTTAATGTAGAAAGGATGGAACTGGGTCAGAAAATTTCTCAGGTGCAGGTGATTAGGCCCAGAGAAACATTGCCTATTACTCTTGCCTCTGTTACATGTTTAGAAAATTCATATTTTTTGAATGTAGCATATGCACATGTACAAACCCAAAAGGTCAAGTATGCATCTGGCAAATGGAAATGCTGTAAAGTTAGCAGCTTGGATTCATATAAATAATATGTGTCTTGGGGATATTCTGTAAAAAAAATCCGCCATCGTTTCTGCTCAGTGTTATGCAAACTCCCAAATCCCGGTATTGTACTATTCTACAGACTCTTAAGCTTTGTATTTTCTGAGTTAGAAAAGCAGGTAGGGACCAACAAGACTTGAAATAACTGTAGAGGTATTATGAAATATTATTTTTTTTAATAACCATGAAAGAAGAACCAGCAAGAGCAAGACACAGTGCTGCCTACCTCTTTTAATACAGTTATTTATATCTATCCAAAGCTACAATTTGTCATGCTATACTTAAAAACCAACATGCTGTTAAAATAATGATTCTGATTCTGCTGGACACATGGTATGCTTTATGAGTGCTTTAATAATACACATACTGGAGCAAACAATAGTGCTACAAATATACTATGAACAGTTAAGATCCTTGTCTGAAGTTGGTAGGGCCTGGCAGAAATCCCAGCTGCAGGCAGCCCATGTGGAACCAGGATTTTAACCATTTAAACAGAGGTAAGAACTACTTCCTATTTGTAGCATGGCAGAGTTAATACTGATAAGCTATTGGTTACTACATGACTACACTTGGATCTTCATCCATATTGAGTCACTCTCCTTATGTGTTCTTTGTTTATGGATTTGAGGTACACATCCTTAAGGCATTGTTATGACTCTTGTGCCCATACATACACGTATTTATACTTTTTTTCATCCCATGCAATTTTAAATATATGTACACACACTTATGCACACCGACAAATAGAGTGCCTATGAGCCATGGCACATAGAGTTACAAAGTGTGAATGGAAAACCTACAGAAGACATATATTCTTAGAAAAATTTTAGTGTGTAAGACCAGAGAAACAAAGCAGAAATTGTTTTCTAGATGTAATTCTGCACAGACTGCTTAACTAAAGAATCATTTTTACTTTTTAATATTTCCTGAAAATCTGGTAATTATTGTTGAAATAAAATAACATAGTAATACCTGGGATAACAAGCTTGAAGCTCTCAGTTTTCTAAGTGCTGAAGATATGGTAATGTTATTCTTGTACTCTCTTTCTTGGTGTTTTGGTGTTTTTTTTCCTCAAGAAACCTGCCACTGCCTGCATATAATAACTCATTGAGTTCAATCATCAACCTAACACTGTCAAAAACCATCACTAAACCATATCACTAAGTACTACTTCTACCTATCTTTTAAATACCTCCAGGGATGACGATTCCACCACTTCCCAGGGTAGCCTGTTCCAATGTTTAATAACGCTTTCAGTGTAAAAAATTTTCTTAATATCAAACCTAAACTTTCTTGGTGCAACTTGAGGACATTTCTTCTTGTCCTATTGCCTATGACTTGGGAGAAGAGACCTTATTGCCCTCTACAACCTCCTTTCAGGTGGTTGAAAACAGCGATAAGGTCTCCCTTCTGCCTCCTTCTCTCCCTTCTGCCTCTCCCTCAGCCACTCCTCATAAGACTTATTCTCCAGAACCCTCACCAGCTTTGCTGCTCTTCTCTGGACACACTCCAGAACCTCAGCATCTTTCCTGCAGTGAAGGACTCAAACATGAACACAGTATTCTAGGAGTGACCTCATCAGTACCAAGTACAGAGGGACAATCACTTCCCTAGTCCTACTGGCCACGCTATTCCTGATAGACGTCAGGACAGTGTTGGCCTCATTGGCCATCCGGGCACCCAGGAGTCAACCAACACCCCTAGGTCCTTTTCTGCCACGCAGCTCTCCAGCCACTCTTCCCCAAGCTTGTATCGCTGCATGGGATTGTTGTGACCCAAGTGCAGGATGCAACACTTGAGCTTGTTGAACCTCATACCACTGGCCTTTGCCCATCCAGTCAGCCTATCCTCTGCAATGCCTTTCTACCTTCAAGCAGGTTGACATTCTATGACACTTCCACCTAACTTGGTGTCCTCTGCAAACTTATTGGGGTGCACTCAATCTCCTTGTCCAGATCATTTACAAAGACAGAAATGTTAAACAGAATGGCACTATTGGTCACTTGAGCTTCTTGGGGCCATTAAATGTTCTGCTCCCACAACAATGCTTCCAGCATTGCCCAAGACATGTCAGTCTCTCTCACAAGAGCTGTCAGCTCCTAGTGGGGCTCTCTGCTCTTCCCTAGGTTTCCCTGGCTCCAGGAATCCCCATCCACCTCAATCCAGCAGCCAGTTGCAGAACTTAGTGTTGAGCTCTCTCCAGTCATAGCTGTAAGTGGCAGATGATTTCTATCTCATTTAGATGTAGTTGCTTAAATCCATTCATCTTTTTAGAGTCTGTGGGCTTGGTCTCTAGCTGCAGTGTTAGAAGACTGTGGCCCTGTGTGATTATCTGCCAGCTTTAGACAGATGGTTGGGTACTGTGGGATTAACTGCCTGTGTTTAGATGTATAAATCCCACCTCTGCCATCAGAACTGTTACCCTGTTTAGCCAGAAAGGAAAAGAATTTCAGAGAAGTCAGTAACAATGTCCCTAGTTTGCTAATTTACACAGAAATACAGTTTATGTTCAAAAAGAAATCAAGCGTATGACCCTGAGCTTGTAGGTATATTTTATTTCGTTTCAAGTATTCTTCAATGAAATACCTTACTGTTTGGAAAGGCTTTGTCTGGCAATTTAGTTTTCTCTGTTTCTGAAAGATTCTCTTGTAAAGCTTTGTTGCTTTCATGGAAAAAAACAAGGGAGAATATTTTCATTTCAAGCCATCTTTATGCATATTCGATTCACAGTAACTCATCTTTGCTTTGATAAAATGCTAGATCAAGGCTGTTCAACAATCAGACCTCATCTAGCCACATTCAATCTGCACAGTGTTTCCAAGTGATCCACTGATAACAAGATAAGAATCCCACAATGATGTGATTGAGAAGCAGAGGAAGAGTAGCATATTGTTGAGAAAAAGGGAATATTGTTGAGTGCAGGAAAGTTCACAAAGTCTGCTGGTGCACAGCTCCTGAAGGGGCAGCACTCCCAGGGCTCTAGGCTCCATGACAGCCGAATGTCTTCCTGAGGAAGTGCTCCTGGACATCCAGACTTCAGCTGCAGCTCTGAATAACCACATTGTAAGAGACTATGATCACATTTTTTTAAACATGAAATATATTTGATTTTCAAAGAGGGAGAGAAATCGCATGATCTTTTCTTTTGTCATTGTATCTGGTATCACAGTAGACTGTTCCACTTGCTTGCCTAAAAACCACTGAAATAGAATTACAGAATGGTTGAGGTTGGAAAGAATCTCTGGAAGTCATCAGAATCAACCTTCTTGCGCAAGCAGGGCCACCTAGAGATGGTTGCCAGAACCATATCCAGACAGCTTCTTAATATCTCTAAGGAAGGATTCCACAATCTCTCAAGGTAACTTGTGCCAGTTCTCAGTCATCCTCACAATCAAAAACTGATTTGTGATGTTCAGAGTGAACCTTCTGTTTCTGCTTGTACCTATTGTCTCTGGTCCTGTCACTGGGCACCACTAAAAGCTTTAATAAGATCCCCCTTGCGCCTAACCTAAATTGTCCCCAGTCTCTCAGTCTTCAGTCCCTTCATCATCATCTTCACGGTCCTTTGCTGGACTCTCTCTAGTATGTCCAAGTCTCTCTTGTACTGGGGAGCTCAGAACTGGACACTGGACTCCATGTGTGGCCTCATCAGTGCTGAGTAGAGGGGAAGGATTACCTCAAGGGACCTGCTGACAACAGTCCTCCTGATGCAGCCCAGCATACCATTAGCCTTCTCCGCCTCATCACTAGCCTCATGTTCAACTTGGTGTCCAGCAGGACCCTCATGTCCTCTTCTGATAGACTGCTTTCCAGTTTGTTGGCCCCCAGCCTGTAATGGTGCCCAGGGTTGTTCCTCCCCAAGTGCAGAACTTCTCATTTCTTCTTCTTGAACTTCATGAGGTTCCTGTCATCCAGTTTCTCCAGCCTGTCAAGGTCCCTATTTCTGGCAGCACAGCCCTCTGGCATATCAGCCACTCCTCCCAGTTTGGGGGCATCACCAAACTTACTGAGAATACACTTTGTTCCCTCATCCAGATCATTAATGAAGATGTTAAACAGGATTGGATCCATTATTCACCCTTGGTGTACACCACTTGTAACTGGTGTCCACCAGGCCTTTGCACTGCCAATCAGCACTCTCTAGGCCCAGCCACTAAGCCAGTTTTCAATCCATCTCACAGCCTGCTCATCCAGCCCATACCTGAACAGTTTCTTTACAAGGATCTTACAGAAGATATTGTCAAAAACCTAACCGAAGTCCTGCTAGACAGTATCCACTAGTCTCCCCTCATCTATCAGGCCAGTCACTTTATCATATAAGTTTATTAAGTTGGTCAAACATGACTGCTGCTCAGTGAATCCATGCTTACTACTCCTAATGATACTCTTGTTCTTAAAGTACTTGGAAGTAGTTTCTAGAATTAGCTGGTCCATCATCTCCATCACCTCCAACTACGGGCTCATCAGCCCGTAGTTCCCTGAGTCATCCTTCTTGTCTTTCTTGAAGACAGAGTGTGACATTTGCTTTTCCCAAGTCTTTGGGCAAAACTGTTGGATTTGGTCCTAAAGAAATATGTGCTCTGTATGACTTTAAATGAATAGAATGTAATTCTGAGTGCAGGACACTCAGACACTAAAATACAACAAAGTTGAATGTTTAGTAGGCATCACTTTATCATAAGTAAAATTTTTGTTTGGTGTGCTAATTTGCATTTCAATGTTTCTCTTGTCCCTATATTTGCAAATTATTATCAGATTTCTTTTGTGATCAGTTCTGTGTGTCCCTGGGTGTATAACCAGAAATCCTGAAAATAAATACATTTAGAGAGTGCTGTTGTGTCTTAGTATCTATGAAAAGTATACCAAATTTAAGTATTTTTATGTTTAAAACCATATAAAAACCAGTATAAATATATAGTCCTTGCATGGTGCAAGCCAAGACTTTTTCTTGCAAATATCTGTATGTGTGTATAGCAATACTTGCACAATAACAAAGGCTTATCAGCTACTCAGGATTAATTTTAAGGGTAAATTAGAAGATTCTGTTCTGAACAAGTAGGTTTTTAAAGAACCTTCTCATCAAATTAACAGAGACAACAAAGGCAGTTGGTTTTAAGAAGAGTCTATATGCTTTTGAGGTTGACTAATGTAATTGCACAGCCATGTAAAGTACAGAACTCAGTGTCTCAGGACATGTCCTCTGCTCTGTTTACCTAGAATTATGCACATAAATGGCAAATAGATTTATCTTTGGATGTCAGTGTTTGCAGAATTAGAGATATCAGGGAGGATATTTCATTTTATAGGAAAACTCCTGTCTTAACTTCAAGAATACATTGACAAATTTGTCCTGTCTTGTGTATGTAGAGTTTCTCTCTCATTACATTTGTAAAATACTTTTCAAGCGACTTCCAACAAGAAATGACATAGGAAGTTAATATAATATCTATTTTTAGCTTTACATTCCAATGAAAAAATGGCAATTTACTATATTCATTGTGATTTGAAACCAGATAAATAATGAATAGTTGAAGTGATAATTACCTTATTTCAATATTTACAAAAAACTGGCACTTCATCATCATCAAAGCACATTAAGAATTGTCTTATTATCTACACAAGTGCCTGGTTCCTATAAATATTGAAATTTGGTAATTATCTCTAGCACTATTTCTTCCTTATCTACTTTTCAGAATTGAGCAAATCGAAATATCATCCAGTCATCAACATTTTCCAAATACATATCTTGTTTCTTTTTAATGAGAGTGCATAAGTAAGGAAAGTAAGTTGCAAAATAAGGTCAATGAAATGGAATGAAATATCTTTGTATCAGAGGCATTCAAGAGAATGTGTTAAGACCATGTTATTCAAATATTTGGATTTAGCCTGAGTCTGCTCCTAAAAGGAAAGGCTATTTCACTAACAAGGAGTCTAAAGCCAAAAAGGAGCCCTTGGCAGACATGCATCATGAAATCAAAAACTCTTGTTTTTTTCTCTCTAATCCGGGCTGGGAAGTGCTGTACAGTCACCTTCACTGGATCAGGACAATATAACATTTCTCCAGTTTGTTATCCCCAGTAAGTCTATCTGTGAGATGATAGACAGGACCAGACTGAATTGATCTGTATGTTGCGATTGTGTTTGTCCCTGATGTTAGTCTATGGTCACACTGGTCTGTACCTGAGATAATCAAGTAGAATTAATCTGTAAAAGAAAATGTATGGAGATCTTTTAAACTCTCATTGTCCATAACATACTATGAAAACTCAAGTCATGGCACATTATGAAAAGAATTTTGTATGAGCTTTGGGGATTCATCCAAACCCTGGATACAGGGCACAGGTTACTCCATTATTGCATTCAGTTTGTTGCATTCAAAAAAAGGACGTATCAGTAGATCCTTTCAGTGTCCTAACTTCAAAATATCTTGCTTTGCTAATGTATTTGGGCATGGTATGTGGTTTACACTGGAGGAATCTTTAGCCATATGTGTACTAGAATATGAATCAGGGCCTGTGAACAGGCTCAAGCACTGTCCAGTCATTATCCATATAATTTAATTGCTTGCCTGCTCCCTAAACAGGTTTTGCCCATTCCAGCTTGCATGGTTCCACACATGCTGAGGCAAAACATGTAGAGAATGCTACTGAGAGTAATTTAGAATATTTTCTTGTTTACTGTTTTACTTACTTATTCTCCACATTTACTTGTCTTCCTCTTAAACTAGACATGTTAACCACAAAAATTTTTAATGAGACTGGTTGAATGGGACTCACGTCATCTAGCCTGAGATGTCAAGAGACCTTATTATCTTAGCATGGTATGAACTGTGACCAGAAATTTTTCTTTCAATGAATATAGATTTAATCAAAATAATTACTTTGTATGTACAAAGTATTATGTTTTGAGGGTGGATGACATGAATCCCACCCTTCACTGTTTTCTTAGCTTCTCCTTTTATACTCGTGGTACATACAATCCTTACAGCTAAACACCCTACATATACTTCTAATACTTCCAGATCATCTTCATTAAAGAGGAGCTCAGTCAATCTGAACTTTTCAAATGCTTCCTTCCCTTAAAAAAGAACCACTTGAAATAAAAGAAGTGGATGATTATTTTATTTTACCACCTTCCACCACACAGATATCATAAAAGGGTTGTAATGTGGTCACAGCGGTTCCTGATGCTCTAGGAGTTCAGCATGAAATTATACCATAATTAAGACGCTAAAAGATTACATTAATTCTTCTCCTTTTCTAGCATTCAAGTACCTATGGACCTAGCTAAGATAAGTGTGCATTTCCGCATTTATTTCATCTTCCTGTTGGAAAGAGCAACGTAAATAAAACCCCCTTTATTCATAACTCATAGATACATAACCAGCCCAAGATGTCTAAAGAGATACAAAAGTATGGAATTATATTCCAGAGTTGCTTTCATAGTGAAAAAAAAATGTGAAGTCCTCATGCAAATATTGTACTGGTGAAACTGGTAATAAAATCTGTATGTCTTTGCTGTCATTTGTCATAAAATCTTTGCTGTCATTTAATTTTCAGTCTTTTGCTGAGGGAAGGCTGAGAGAAAAGTTGTTTCCCTGATATTTGATATATCACAGAAGATAAATGCTAGTATCAGTCCACTTTTCAGAGGTCAAAAAGAAAGCTATGAGGCCCCTACATTTTCTTCAGTGGCCTTTAAGAGGAAATCAGGAAGACATAATCTTTACCAAATAGAAGGCAAACAAGATCAGAGGTGCAAATTATTAAAGGAAACTAGAAGTGCAGGCCAGGAAGGATGCACATCTTATGAGGAAATCCTGTTATTAAAAATTACTTAAATATATAAACCTAGTAACATACCAGGTCTAGGTTATGATGGTTTAACAAAGAATAGGACTGAAAGTACCAGCACTGTGAAAAAAATACATTTTACATTTCTTTGATACTCTTTTTTTCTGCCATGTTGACTGAAGTGTTCGCCCCACCTTTATTTTTTTTTTTATTTGATAAATCCGTGACTGTTATTCTAAAAAACAGCAACAACACCTTTCTCAAAAAGTATAAACCTCCCTTCCATTCCTTCTTTCTTCTTTTCTTTATTGCGGCCTTTATCTCACAGTCACAGAAACAAGGATGAAAAGGACTCTAGACAGAAAGTAGAAGATGGAAAATAACATGAAAAAGTAGCTCACTAGGTAATATTATATGTTACAAGCAACAAACATAAGGTGTGCTACCTTCTGGCAGCACAATGAGCAATAATTGTTTTTCCCTATGCTCCTGCAAGTTCCTCAGTCTCAATTTTGAGACGTTTATGTTGGTGAGAGGCAGGCAGCCACTCTGGCAGGAAAGCCTCTTTGTCTGCAGAACCTTGTAAGTGGGGCCTCAAAAACAGCATTTCAGCACTTCAAGGGCTTGCTCGAAACAAAGGTCTATCTCCCACGGCAGGCAACCATATGAGAGTATTTTATTCCCAAAGTATTTATATAGTATCCAGCTCCTGAAATTCTGCATCCACTGTAATCCACAAAACACTTCTCCAGTCCTACTAATATACAATTTCTATAGTAAAGAAGTGTAAAAGACATAAATTATAATGTACCATAAAAAGAGACGGGAACTTGGGGGTATATTCAGTAAAGTCACCTATAAAATATGACATATTCCAGATTTCTATGTCAATTCCAAGATTCTCAAGGCAACTTCACAAAACCACTTACTGTGGGTTTATTACTTTGGCAAGGGAAGATAGTGTGTCCAAATAAAGAACACTGCAAACATTGTGCATTTTTTTAAGGAATCAGAAGGAGATATTCCAGAGTATCTTGAGATCAGAATCTCAAAATTTATCATCATTCTATGTATCCTTTGGAAGTGGAAAATTTGATTCATATAATTAAAATTATGGCAGAAAAATTATTTGGTTTTGAATTGCATTTTCTTCTCTGTTTTAAATAATTCAAAAAGGTGTTTTAAGTTTTATATTTCATAGCTTTTTTAAAATAAGGACTATTACATGAGTAATCATGCCCTTTTAAAATGTTATACAAGAAACAGTCTTATTTTAACTGCAGAAGATAATAGACTTAAATCAGAAATATTTTTCTCAAAATTTCTTAAAGGATTGTCTTTCAGTGTCTGTCAGTGACTTATGAAAAGTTAATACATTTATAAACATGTATAACATAACGGATTTATGGAAAGGAATAATTTTAGCATATTAACTAATCTAATGCATTCTCTTTATTTAAAAGGTGCATATTTCATTGTAAATGCCTTAATGAATTATGACATGGCTTTTATATCTGTCTTTATTTCATTTTGAATGTGTTATGTTTTATTCTAACAAGCCAGCAACCACTATGACTCTCCTGCCTTCATTTTCAGAAAATGACATTTTCATTACACATGTATTCTAAATAAATTTAACAGACTAGCAATAAATTTCAAAATATGAAAATATATTTTATGTTATCACAGTGTAATTTTATGTGAACTGTAAGTGCACTGTAGATGTTTAGAGCCCTCAACACAGGAAGGACATGGGCTTTTTGGAAAGGGTCCAGCAGAGGGCCATGAAGATGATCAGAGGGATGGAGCACCTCTTCTATAAAGACAGGCTGAAAGAGCTGGAGTTGTTTGCCTGGAGAAGAGAAGGCTTTGGGGAGACCTTATAGTGGCCTTTCAATACCTGAAGGGAGCTTATAGGAGAGACAGAGAGGGACTCTTTGTCAGGGAATGGAGTGATAGGACAAGGAGTAATGGTTTTAAATTGAAAGAGGGGAAATTAGGATTAGATACTAGGAAGAAATTCTTTTTTTGTGAGGGTGCTGAGACACTGGAACAGCTTTCCCAGAGAAGTAGTGGATGCCCCATCCCTGGAGGGGTTCAAGGCCAGGCTAGATGGGGCTTTGAGCAACCTGCTCTAGTGGGATGTGTCCCTGCCCATGGCAGGGGGGTTGGAACTCGATGATCTTTAAGATCCTTCCTATTCTAACCATTCTATGATTCTATAGGTTTTAGGTTTGTTTATAGTAACATTTATTTGCAAATGTTTACACGCTACTAATACTGTAACTGAAGAGCAGTGCTCAAAGGGTTGTAGTGAATGGGGATATATTTGGCTGCTGAATGGTCACCAGTGGTGTTCCTCAGCACTCAGCAAATTGGTCAGGCATTTGGACTAAGTGGTTATTGTAGGTCCCTTCCAACTAAAATTATTCTGGTTTATTCTATTCTATTCTATTCTATTCTATTCTATTCTATAAAAATATGATCAATATTTCTAATGGAGTGTAGAAACTGACCACTTAGGGAAATAAACAGGACATGATTTAGCTGCTTGAAAGTTTGAGAGGCTTTCACATATGTTACCAGGCCCCCAGATGTGTGTCCAGAAGAATAAAGTTCAGTTGTAGGTCTAGTAATTATCTGTCATCTCTGAACAAATGCTTTTGGGCATATCAATGGCATGAGATACTTCTGCTTATGTATCTGAAGAAAACTTCCATTGGTTGAATCATTCACTTACTCCTCAGGGAGGTATTCATTGAGTCTCTGTTGACTATAATGGTAGTTTAGACAAGTGTAGCTCACATCTAACATCTCACATCCACACTTTCAGTATTAAGGTAGGATGAACCTCATGCCTGCTGCTTGCCACCAAGTCATTTTTCTGATTGTACTCTCCCATGTCACCTACAGCTGAACTTAGAAGTTGTTTGATTTCTTTGTCCTGTGGATACTATGTTATCATTAATCTCCCAAATTCCTAAGCACAATTTGGGATTGATTGAAAAATTTGGCTGGATGATAGTATTAGACCACAATATCATGATTTGATTATAACCTTAGACGAAACACTTCACCAAAGATCAGAAGGGAGAGAAAAGATGAGTTTTATAGGTTGTTTGTTTTTTTTTTTCTATAAATGCCTTCATTGTCTTCATTCTTTGTTGATAGCTCTCTTGTTAGATTTTGTAGACTTTGGCATCACTGGGGCAATCTCCAGAGAAAAAACATGATAGCATATGGTAATACTTCATCTAGTCTCCAAGATCATCTCAGGCAGAAATGGTTTGTATGGATTATTCTTACATGAATTTGCCTAGTCTTCCCATGAGCACATTTACAATTTTGTCATCCACAACACTCTGTGTGAAGGTGATGCACATAACTGTGTTTTGAACCTGACAGCTGACAGCTTCGTTTGATGCGTACTAGTTCCTTTACTGTCAAGGGGCAGAGAACAACAGATCGAGTTCTCTACATGCTCTATCATTTCCCCCTCAGTCATTTCTTTTTCAAGCAGGAGAGTCCCGGACTACTTATTTACTCCTTCTACAGACACTGTTTCATACTTTTGATATTCTTTGTTGCCCTTCTCTTAACCTTATCCAGTTCTTCTATATCCTTTTGTTACACCACACAGAGTAAGCTAAATAATGTATATAGCTTTAAAATGATGGCTTTTATTCTGCGTTCCATTTCTAATAACTCAGTAGTTATCATTACTGATATTCACCTAATATCTTCAGGATTTTCTCTGCTATAAATTCAAGACTTTCCTCTGATTGATAGTGGCTGTCGCAGAACTAAGAGTGGAAGATGATTCTTTGCCATGAATGTCACTTTATATTTATTTACATTACATTTTGTTAGCTATTTTCTTCCACAATTCTGTAAGAATCTTTGGTGGAGCCTTCATGGTTGGCCCAGGTCTTTGCTACTTCAGATGGTTTAGTCTCATTTGCACTTTCACTTTGCTTTTTGCCTCTTTTCTAGGTCATATTCACCCTTTTTTCTAGTTCATTTATGAAAATGTTGAATGATATGAGACCCAGCACAAACTCTTATGGAATTTCACTGGTGGCCTCTATCCACATTAAAAACTGTCCATTTACTTCACTTCCTGATTCTCTTTTATAACCATCATTAAATACTTCCAAAGACCTCTTACTCTGTAGTCTACGTAATAACCTTTGATGACAGACATAGTCAGCCAGATCTGCTGCAACGCTTGCTCATTATTATGTCAGAAAGTTAGTCACATCAGTACAGGCATTAAATTGTGTGGATACCAAACTCAAAGAAGTGAGGCTAGGTGATATAAGGGCCTCCTTTACCCAGGGCTCTGTGAAACTCTTAAGATGGCTGACATCCAAGAATAAATAAGTATGTCAAGGGCATGAACATAAGGGATTCAGCCACTGAGGCTTAAGAAAGGGAGGATCATATTTATTAACTAACAAGCTCATAAAAGTATTACAACTAGTACATTTTATTATTAAAATGCAATAAAATCATACTGAATCTTCACATTTTTCCCACATGTCCCAGTAGGCATTCTACAGAATGAATACAAGAACAGCTATGAATCAAGTATAATTCTGGCTGCAATAAATAAGACCAACAAGCAGCCCTAAGGGTACCTCCAGCACAGCAGTTTACCATCTTTTTTATTAGTTATATAAACAGCCTCAAGATATTTTGTCATATGATATCCCCATGGCATCTTTAAAAAAACCCAAAACCTTTTAATCTGCCTGTAAAAGCTTGTAATGTGTAGCTCAGCCTTGCAGCCCTTTGCCTTATCTCCATGTACAGCAAAGACTAATTTGTCCCCTTTAAGCTTTTCGCTACAACCTGATGCTCTCTTAATCACCCCCTGAAAATCTGCTCTGTTTATCCTCTTTTACAGAGACAGGTGCAAGGGATTTTATTAATGCAATACCTTCTTAAATGGTTTAGTTTTATCCTTTAATATTGATCCAATGGTTTAAATCCATTAAGAGGGTGTGAATAGACACTTTATTCTTTGCTTAATAGAATCCACTCTAGAAAAGATAGGTCATAGTTTTCGGTCCTCTTCTACATTTTTTTTTTCTGTAAAGCCTGACACCAATAGCAGATTACAGAACATCTACCTGCCCTGTAATTTTGGTTGACACCTTTGTTTCTTTGTTAATCTTCAAGTTATTTATTCATTTTTTTTAAATTTGTAATTATAATTTTGTAATAATTTTAGTATTCTAAATATGACGACATACTCAAAACCTACTGAACTTTTCATACGGCCCAAATGTTACAGTGGATCTTCATGATTCCAGACAGTAATGCAATAGTAACAACATTTACAGTAATCCTATGATAGTGCTTTTCAAATACATAACATGTTCTATATGAGGATATTAAGGATAATCCAGAGGATGGGGCAAGTTTCTTGATAACACCAAACTGGGAGGAGTGGCTGATGCCAGAGGGTCATGCCACCCTCTGGGGTGACAGGAACTTTGTCAAGTTCAACAATGAGATTATGGTATCCTGGGCTTTATCAGGAAGAGTGTTGCCAGCAGGTCCCACAAGATGATCTTTCCTCTCTACTCAGCACTAGTGAGGCCACACATGTGTCTTGTGTCCAGAAGGGCCTTAATCACAAAGGTGATTAAGGGGCAGGAGAATCTCACATAGGAGGAAAGGCTATGAGAGCTGGGATTATTCAGCCTGGAGAGGAGAAGACTCAGGGGAAATGTCATCAACGTAAATATAAACCTGAAGAGAGGGTGCAAAAAGGACAGAGACAGGCACTTTTCAGTGGTGCCCAGTGACAGGACCACAGGCAATAGGTGCAAAACAGAAACACAGGAGATTCTCTCTGAACATCAGGAAACACTTTTTGATTGTGAGGGTGACCAAAGACTGGCACAGGGAGGTTGTGGAGTCTCCGTCTTTGGGGATATTCAAAAGCAATCTGGGCACAGTCCTGTGCAAGCATCTCTAGGTGGCCCTTCTTGAGCAGCAGGTCTTGGTCCAGATGACCTCCAGAAATCCCTTTTCAACCTCAACATTTTTTTAACTCTGTGATTCCATGAAGGAGTTAATGAAAATTCAGTCTTAGGTAATACAAACATGCATTACTGATAATTTTTGGAGAAAACACAGCAATCCTATTTGTTCAAGACAACAAGGATTTTTGTCAGCCTGGGGAAGTTTTAATGCATACTTTCCACATCAGATATAATGCAAAACAGAGTCAATCCAAACTTATAGTGTGTACTGCCCTAGAAAGAAATGCAGCGATAGCTTCCTGCCATGAGCATTTTAGCAGCTAAAGTAAACAAGCATAGTAAGAGATGGCAGTAAACAAGACAGGAGTAATTTTTCTTTGACTTTTTTAATACCAATAAATAAAAGTAATGAGGTTTTGAGTAGTATCTAAGCACTTGCATGTTTAGCCATGGAAAACACCATGTGTTTATGACAATGGCAGTGGAACCAGCAAAGCACACTGACTCTATTAACATGACCTCAGGGTTGCAGGCTGGTTCACCTCCTTCCTTGATGATGTTTTAAACACTTGCTCCAGCACGACTGTCAAAGAATGATGCATGCATATGTGTTAAGGAAGAGTTTTTAGAACAGTCCAGGCTGTTTTAATGAAAAGCAATATTCAACAGCGGGAAAGAAAAACATTAGTGTGCTATTTACACATTCAGTGGAGATGTATGGGGGTGTTTGGTTGTTTGCATAACAGAGATACATCTATTAAAGTTAAAACAGTATGCATACGTAGCAGTAGGGAAGTAATTCTACATGAAACAACTATGGTTTAAAAGCTGGGTTTTTTTTTAAGATATAAACTCGCTGTGTAGAGGGGAAAATCTTGTTCCTTACCCAAGTTGCCTATTTATCTAAGTTTGCCAGGAGTTTTAAAATTCTGTTTGTTTTATAAGGAATTTAATGTCTTCCAGTTTACATTACTCAAGAAAAATGTAGTTTTTCTACGGAAAGAGTAATACTCCCTTCCTGTATGACAAGAGGAAGTTCGCAGTCTCTTGCACTTTAGCTCATGCTCTCAATGAGGTTATTATGCTGCTGTTGGCTTCATGACAGACTGAAACCTGGAAAAGTCCGCTTTAGCTTGGGTCGTGGAGCTAGCTTTCTGAAAGATAATTTGGTGGTATTTTACATCCCTGCTGTCTGTGGGAGCTCTGTTCTTTCTTTAAAATCCTCTCAACATCTTGCAGGCTTACAGATGAAATAACCATATATTTGTACAAGTGTTCTCAATGCCAGAGTGCAGAATGGCCTACAAGTACAGAGAGAAGAAGCTGAATAAGACAACAGGACAGATATGTCCTTCTTTCCCGTATCCCTTCCCACCTTCTCACCTTGCAGCCTGGTTACTGTCAGTGTGAGCTGACAACACACAAGTGACAGATACAATCTGCCATGGAGTCTATCACATGCCCGTTGGCTGCAGCTCGTGCCAGCTCTCTGAAGGCAGGAGAAAGACTCCTTCCAGCCTATTTCTCTTTAAAGCCTGGGTTTACCATCCTGTGGAGATTCACGTACTTTAAGCAAAGTCCAGAAAGTTCCAAAAGGATTTCTTATGAGGCCACTGCATATCTGAGTCATTTATACACAGAATAAAATGTGGAGGCTTATGCATAGAATAGCAAGTGAAAAGGATTAAGGAGGAAGTGCAGCTTTTTTTCCCCTCTTAATTTCCACTTTTTGTAGGATGGGGTTTTTGTAGGGTGGGGCTGACAACCCAGTGCTGATGCGACAATATTAATTATTTTTCTTTTTTTTTTTTTTTTTGGTAATGGAGGAATCAAGCATTGTATCAGCTCTTTTTTGTCAGGTGTCAAGGGTACTTGGTTATGATCCAGCTATTGGAACTGGAGGGGTTACTGTCTGGTGTAATTGCAGCCTTCCTCCATTCTGTTATTACTGCCAGTTTCCACTGAGACAAATCAATCCTGACAGCTGGCCAGATGCTTCTTGTGCCAGTCAGCAGGACTCTTATCTCAAAAGAACATCTGGTTACAAGGAAATTTTGCAGCAAACTATACACCCAATTTTGTTTTCTAAAAATACCATCATAAACACTGAATAAAAGGTATTTGGTGAATTCACTAATACACCTTTTTTTTAAAGGTGGGGGTGAAGACTTTTTCAATACAAATTCCATTTATAGAGGGTTAATGGAGACTTGTACAAAGCTTTTATTTAGTAGATAAGCTGTACATATCATATCTTTATTACAGCCTGTGCAGCCCACAGACTCAAGAGCAGCTGCTTGGAGTGTAAGCCAACAGTATAGAATACATTTTCCCTGGTATTTGTTTAGTAAGGTCACAACACTCATTTTAATTTGGAAGGTCTTTGTGGCATGAACTCTTTAGCTGCCTTAAACTTTTTTTTTTTGCTACTGCAATATAAATAACTAAGCAAATAATAGGGTTTCTTTATTTTTATTGAACAGAACAGTTAGAACAATATAACACTTTCCATAGAAGACATCACTGTTCTCATGCAGTTTCTTTAGATAAATCTGGACTTTTTTTCTTATAGTTTATTTTCACTTTGCTCAGAAAACATTTTAAAGGAAAAATAAAGGACAGGTCAGGGAAAAGGATTTTTCCTTTTTTTCTGCTTTCAACACTGCCTTCACTGCTTTACTTGATGAAGTAGAATGCTTATATATTTCTGAACACACGGAAAATGTTAAGTGTGGATTGGCTGCCTGTTTTTCATTTAATCTTTCTTTTTCCTCAATGGGAATGCTTCGGATTATGATCTGAAAATGTATCTGTTCATCCAAAGAGTGAAGAAGAGGGAATAAAAGTTTCATACTTGAAAAAGGCTACTGATGTAGTCACAATCAAGGCCATTTGTTTTTCTTACTGTATTGGCCCATATGCAAGTATATGTAATTTGGATGACTCTGAAACAGGAGGCATATGCTGAAATATATTCACATATGTTTCTTGCAAAAACTGGAGAGCAGGTACAACTGGTGAAACTCTACTAAGCCCTCAAAAAGGCCTCCCAGTGAAGGCTTGTATTACACTGTTCTAACAATACCACATTAAATGGCTTGTTCTTCTGTCATTTTCTGTCATGAGAAAAGCTAATATTGTCTATATATAAATTTCAGCATCTGAACTCCACATGCTGGATGTAGTTGTTTCTTCTTTGCTGAGAATATTTATATTGGGGAAAAAATAATGCCACAAAGCCAGAGAATTTCTGCTGCAATTCATTTATTGAATTAACGTTCTGTCAACAAAGGTATTTAAACATTGCAGTCTCATTCCTATGGGAACTTCAGGTTCTCAGCTTTTTGTTTCATTGGCCTTTCTTGTATTGGCAGTATAAAAACATCTTTTAGAGTCATTGTACTGAAAAAAATCCCATACAGATTATACACACATTGCATTTCATGTCAAAGTAGTGCAGAGAGAAAAGGAGTAAAACAGAATTAAAACTCCTGGCTTCTCACTGTTCTTAGAAATAAATGCAAGTGCCACTGGATAAAAACAGGACTTTTGTCATCAACTTAGTCTTAAGTTTTCTCAACTTTTTTTTACTATATTGAAAAGGTATATGTCCTCATTTTTTTCCCTTTTATCACAGAACTTATACTGAGAGAACATATTAAGTGAAATTTTTAGGTTTGTACTGGTGTTGTAAGTGCTGCCTCGTATTAAAATTTATGTCACTGTACAGCAGATTCACCACACTAATTTTTTGTTCTAATTAATGGAGTGTCCTGATTTGCAAATTTTAAATATGCCTTGCATTTACATCACTTCAGAAATAAGGGCACAGGAGTAAATATCCTATTCACTTAACTTCATCTTTATTTCTCCATTTTCATTTTCCAACTGAAAGGCTGGAAATTTTACATCTGTTTACCAATGGCCACACACCATTTAACACGATAACACCAGCCAAATGAGTCTGTCTTAAGTGTAATGTTATTACATATGTCAGAACCGAGTAGCAGTTCTTATTACCCTTATTTTAAAGGTAGTGAAATTAGCTCCTGGGGATAAATTCCTGTTAAGCACCAATTAGTGGATCACTCTTTTCTTTGCCATTGCCAGCACAATCTAGTGTGACTGGTGGACAGTGATTTAGAAGACCTAAACATAGGCCTAACCTTTCTATCCATTGTGCTGGGAAACATTAATTAACCTCTTTGCATTTCCCCCTTTTCAGCAAAGTGATTCTGAGCTTTTATTACAAAAAAAACCTCTGCATCGGTTGTGCATCCTCATTATTAAGTAGCCAGGAACTATTTCTATTTAGAAAAAATTCCCAAAATGCACATTCTTGTTTGTTTCTTCTATTCCCCAACTCGGTGCTGCCCTTTCGTCTTCACATTTAATCTATTTACATTCTCTTAGCCCAGTCCAGGAGCACCAAAAGCAACACCAGCTGATCAAAAAGGATAGAATTTTCTTCTATGGAGACCCAGTTGAGGAAAAAAAATACTAGTAGTTTCGTGTCACTCAGAGCTGAAAGAAGATCTATGTGACTAGACTAATAGGCAAACCAGCACGGGGAAAAAGCATGTGTGACTTGATCCTGTACCTGAGGAGGCTAGGAAGTATGAACAGACTGCTAAGAATGCTGTGCCAGTACCCAAGAAAGAAAGCAGTGTTTGAGAGGAGAGATTGTAGCCTTGAAGAAATTTGGGAGATCCCGAGTAAGATGATGAGCAAAAGTTTCAGTACTATTGTAACCAGCAAAGTGAGTATGTCTGACATTTCTTTCCACCTTCTTAACCATTTTCCATCTCTCATGATCTCTGCTAATCACAGCCATTTTGCAGAGTGTGTTCAGTGAGGTGGCTGGACTTTTTGCGTCTATTTCTGCCCCTGGGCTATCTGATTCTGGCAGATCATCATGTTTTCTCCCTTCCTTGTTCAGCCTCCCTGAGTGTGGAGGCAGGTTTCTCTGCAGCTATCACAAATGCTCTCATAATTATCTTACTACTTGCTTTCTAGAAGTTCAGTAATGATCTCTGCTCTATGTAGCTTTGTCAACAATAAAGAAGTGTGCACAGAGCATTGCTTTGGATTATAGCTTTGGTACTACTGTTATTTTAGCATCTGCCTATGGATAACACCTGTATTTGATATGAGAAAACAAAGTGAAGTGACTTACAGAAAGACCTACAACGACTTTCTGACAAATCCCAGTAAAAAACACCACCACCAAAAACCATGTTTTGCTTTTTTACTGGGCAAAGGACTTTCATGGATACCATAAATTAAGGTATAAATCACCAGTATGCTGCATCTTGAGATGAGTCATTATGTATAATGTAAAGTTTAACTTACTCATCTTGGTGTGTACTTCCCTAAAAGTGAGGCACACTTAGAAAAACAGCTTATTTCAACTTGGCTACCAATTGAATAGCTGACGAAAATACAGAAACATTGAAACAGGCACATTTGCAAATAATAAGTTTTATTTTGGGTTGGGTTTTTTCAAAGGGTTTTTTTGAGGGGTCTGGAGCACAAGCCTTATGAGGAGAGGCTGAGGGAGTTGGGGTTGTTCAGTCTGGGGAAGAGGTGAGGGGAGACCTCACCACTCTCTACAACTACCTGAAAGGAGGCTGTAGAGAGGTGGGGGTCGGTCTCTTCTCCCAGGTCACAGATGATAGGACAAGGGG
>BJBW01001096.1:29508-61683 GCA_004320125.1 Scolopax mira
TCCCTGGAGGTATTTAAGAAACATGTAGACATGGATCTTCAGGTCATGCTTTAGTGCCCAAGATTATTGGTCTGTGGTGGGGTGTTGTGTGGGGGGTTGTGGGTGTGGGGTTTAGTTGGTGGGTGCTTTTTTGTGTGTGTGTTTTTTCTAGTTTTTGGGGGTTTTTATGTTTTGTTTTGTTTTGTTTTATTTTGTTGTGTTTTGTTTTGGTTTTGTTGTTGGTTTTTTTTTTATGTGGTTGGACTCGAAGATCTCAAAGGTCCCTTCCAACCACTAAGATTCTGTGATTCTGTGACCCACACTGGACTTAGATTTTATGAAAAGTACAGCAATGGCTTTCATGAGATTTTACAAGCTAGTCATTATGCTTTGTAATTTTAAATCACTTCTCTGAATATGATTTTTCCATTGTTCTGTTTTCTATAACTGAATCAGTAGCTACATAAATAGTTACATCCATTGCTAATAAAATGAACAACATAATACTGCATTACTCTAGGTTTATGTATATGAATCCTTGCTGCTGTCAATGAAATTACATCAATATAAATCTGGTTTATCATCAGCATGAATTATGCTCACATTTGTAATTTAGATCTTACGGGACAGTATTCATAGTTGAAAAAGTATTATCTCCTGTTAATAGTAAGCTTCTGTGTGTTTCTATTGAACTGATTTTAGTTCTCAATAGCAATACTTGTGATTCCCTGAATACTCTAAAGTTTTGTTTGTCTGCTTGTTTTAAATTTTAATATTTGGCATCACTAGACTTATTTCTATAAATTCATTATAGTGGCATATTAATTGCTCATGCTGAGGATTATATGAAAAGATTAATGGGTTGTGACTCTACCTGCTGAGGCTTTAAGCAAAATCATTTGTGCATTATTAACACACTTATCTTTGAATTTACTTCCAGTAAAAACTATTATCTAAGGTGAAAGCATTCATTGACTCTTAATGGTATCAATGCTATCTGGATTTTCAAGTAATATTATGCATATTATTGGTGTTGAAGATAAAGGCAGCAACAAACCAAAATATGTTGAGGCTTACCATAGAGGTCAACGTGAAAGAGATAGTCTTATACGAATACATCAGTGGCAAATGAATTATTGGGAAGAACGTAGGTCTATTAAAAATATAAAATAGTGCAGGCAATGAAACAAATGGTAATTTAAGAATAGCTGATGTTATTTTAATTTCAATGTTCTCTTCAGAAAAATAATTAATATGGAAGGAAAAAAGTAGAAGAAGTAATATGCAAGGAAAAAAAACCTAGCACTGTAAAGGTAAGGTTGAACTTGTGCAAATCGTCCAGCTGAGATGCTGTTCTTACCAATATATTAATGGATCTTTTTCACAGGTAGAAGAGATCTTAAAAGGTGTGAAGGACAGTATGTATCCTGCTTTGCAAGTCAGTGATAGTCAAGTGCTCAATGACTGAATATTGTGGTATACTTACTAAACAGAAACATAAATTACATCTTTTCACTCTGGAGAAGAGAAGGCTCAGGAATATCTTATCACAGTTTTCCTGTACTTAAAGGGTAGCTACAAAGAGGACAAAGGCTGTCTTCACAAGAAATCACAAGGAGAGGACAAGGGCCAAGGGACACAAGTTTCACCAGGGGAAGTTTCATCTTGATATAATATGGAAACTTTTTATAGTAACAACAATCAACTTCCCTAGGGATGTGGTGAAGTCCTCATCACTGGAGGTTTTCAAGACACATGATGCTAAATAATTTCATCTAGCCCCTTTTTCATAAAAATTTGGACCAGATGACCATTCAAGGTCCCTTCCATCCTGGGATGTTCTGTTCTATTTCTGAGGAGTCACGAATCATGAGGAGCAGTAGCAGCAAACTGAATGTAAAGAACTTGTTTTCATGTATCTTTTAATAAATTAGCTTTCATCAGTTGAACATGTGTGACCAGCATCTTAACACTAATTGGAATACATGTGGTAGGTATCCACATCTGACTCTGGAGAGAGTATTTATCTGTGCCTTCCATACCTTGTGATAGCACTATGCATACACCATATTTATAGCACTGTTCTGGGTGTGAGTTTGGCAGGGAAACTTTCTGAGGTGAGAAGATGAATTATCACACAAATCACCTCCTATCACACCCAAAGGCCTCATTCTGAATAAATCCAGAAACTAACGCAACCCTCAAGATACATTAATGATGTATTGCCTCCTTATTCTCAGGCTGTTCACAATCTCTCCATTGAAAGAGTTGCCCTAGTACTCAGATTCTGGGTCTAAGTGACACTGCTGGAAAGAAGACAAATGATCTCAGTAGACTGTTCTGAAAAGCCAGATCTCAGTCCATGGCAATCCACCTTCCTTCAGCTCTCTGGAGTGCAAGCTTTCAAAAAGAATCTATAGAGATATTCAGAAAGATACAGTGGATTCTAAGGGAGGAAATATTTAAGTTATTTGTGCTGTTTAACTTGGAAGCAGAAAAACTTGATAGACATATGAACTGCACAGAAGGTGCATTTTAGGTTATATGACATTTTTGCTGTATGACCTTTTCTCATGGTGGTAAAACACAGGCTGGTAATGTCCAATCTAAGTGAGGAAAAGGGGTTTTAACACAGGTGTAACAACATCAAATTATATGAGATGCATCTCTTCCATTTCTGCGAATGTTGTTTTCAGGAGAGCTGGGAATATGTGATATACAAGGCACATACAGCTATCCTGACACATTGTGATGCACTTGAGCAATTGTCCATGAGCTGCACAGATGGCCAGAACATATATAGTGTCCATTATGTCTTCTGGATTCATTACTATGATTGCATATACTCAGGAGTCAGTTATTCAGAAAAATTAAGTACTTGGCCACTGATTAAAGTTGTAGCTATTGCTCAGACCAGGGCATTGGTGTTCAGAAATTCTGGAGAAGTGTTCTGCTCCCATTGGTCTTAAAGAAGGGATTAAGCCAACCTTCCTGCCTTTCCCTTGCAGGTAGTGTGGGATGGTTTTGCACAGTTGGAACCCGTGGAATCTACCACTTCAAGTCACAAAGGTGTTGAGGCCAATTGCTTTTGAAGATCAGAACAAATATGTATGTTAATCATTATCACGTGGACTCATTTCACTTTATTTTACATACTAGACACTGGCATTATTATATTGATATCTCTATAAGGAAATACAAGACAATAGTCAAAATTGTGTCCTAGAGGGAGGTATCTCTCACAATGACCACAAGAGTACTCTAAGACAAGTCTGGACTCCCAATGTCATTCCCTTAGCTAAATATTGACAGTGACGATGGTGAATATGATATGAATATAAAATACTTTAGTAGTTAAATACTACTTGTAGTTAAAGTATACAAAATTGAATTTTGAAAAGGAATAAACAGAGAATATTCCACATGCAAGCGGAAATTAGAAATGGCCTCATTTGGATATGACTTATACGGATGAATCGACCTTATCCCTATAGATGTTTGGGGGTTAATATAGTCCAAAATAATGAGTATTGTTCATCAGTTTACTTGGTGAATTTGTTCCTGATTTATTTATAGCAAAAAGAAAATGAGGATTAAAGTATCTAAAGCTGTAATTGAACTCAAGTCCTTTTCAAAATCCCAGTGAGAAAAGCCCTGTTGTACCTTTTATCTATGGTGGTATCTTTTATTGTGCCTGTGCTCCACTTCACAATTCTTTATTAACTCCCTGTACAACTATTTACTGTTCAGAATTACTTCAGGTGCCTTTCTGAATACAAGTATACTGGCTCTAATGAAAAAAAATAATAAAAAAGTTAGAGAAGGTTGTTGTTTGCTTAAAGCACTTTAAAGAAAGGTACTGAAGCAACTGACACATCAAACATATTGTTTTAGAGATATTCAATTGTGGTTTTTTTTTTCTTTCTTAAGTGTAAAGGACACTATTGACTTTGAAGACTAGTGATTGAAGGAATTCTGAGTTTTGTCATAAGGGCCATTCTTCAACAGCTTCTGTGATTACAAGACTGAAGTCTTGGCCACAGTAATTTTAATAAAGGTCAGAGCAATTCGTAGTCTAAGAGCACTGGCTTTACAGTAATGTTTTATTGGGTATCTGCATTTACACTTCTCGAAATCAGGATTGTTCCAAAAGTCACTGGTTGTCTTTCCCTCTCTGATATAGCATACAGAATACTTTCAAAGAGAAAGTTAAAGGACTGATTAAAAAAGCTAAAGATACAATAAAAGTAGAGTTTTGTTCTGCCTTGTTCCAAGTCAGGTTTTGCCTCGCCTGGCCTTAATTTAAAAGCTGTTCTAACATGGTATGTGGTTCCCATCCTCTATGGTAGACATCCTATTTAACACTTTACAGTCATCCATCTACATTTTAAGAAACAAGAGGATTTAGTGATTTGGGCACCTTCTTTTGCTGTATCATTTATACGAGGCTCGCTTGATCAAATGAATTTTTGATCAGTTCTCCCCTTCTACCCAGCAGCCTGGATGCTCGAGTGTAATTTTCATGGCAGTACTGGTGCTTCTGTCTTTTGTTCCCATGTAGGGGAGCAATAAAATTATTCTCATCTTTGGGCTTTTTATATCATGTAAAGTATAATTTGAAACCTGAGAACGTTATTCATTGTATGTAGGATCCAAGCCTTCATGCAGTTGTGGACGCCTTACAAACTGATTACTTCTTTAACACCTATTGACAGTGGTGCTGAGGGTGTTTGACATCTGATAAAAAAACACGTAGGCTTTTACAGTTGGGGAAGGAAGGCTGCATATAATAATATCCCATAGGAAAACTCTTAATTGCTATCTCTACTTTTATGTCTTTACTGAATATATATAAATCCCAGTGCATAGATAAATCTATTAAAAGGTGACCTGCTGAGTTTTTAATTTAAAAAATAAAATTCTGCTGTACTGCACTCTCCCATTTTATGATCCTCAACTATGAGGAAATAATCCATCGGGGATTAGGAATATCATAATTAACTTTTAAATACAAAATTAACACCTAAATATATTGAAAACCAAATAGCTCCTTATAAAAGCTCAAGTGAATGACTACTTAATTGTCTCAGCCTAAGTCCAGCACTGGGAAAAAGAACATAAAATCATTTGTTTGTATTTTTAAACCACCAAAATTATCAATTTATCTATCTATACTGCAGTATCTTGTGATCTGAACATTGAGAATTATACAATATCTGAGATGATAAATTCACAGAATCTGAATTCTTTTGGGGGGATCTTGCTCAAAATCTCAAAAAAAGTATAGTGGAAAAAAAAGATTTCTTGGCATTAAGCTTTTGATGTGTCCTTGCAATATATTTATATTCTTTACATGTTGTTTTGTGCTCTAAGTACTCTTTATGTGTTTTGTATTTGTTACCGAATTAAGCAGGGTGTTTCTGGAACAGATCGGAAATTATTTTTTTTTTTTTAATTGGAATATAGAAGCAAATCTGCACTTATTTATTGTATCCCTGTATTTAGGAATATGATGCTTATTTTTGTACAGTCTTTCAGCTTTAGTGAAAAGCTTTAGAATCATCTTTTTTGAGTCTTCATCTTAGCCTAAATTTGTTTGTACCAAAGAGTAGGGGACTTGAAGCTGCTTAAAGTGAGAAAGACCTGGAGCATGGGTTTTCCCGCCTATAGGTTAGTGCTGAACATTACCACTCTTTGTTTTTTCTCCTCCTCAGTCACATTCATTATACTCTTTAATAACTGATAATGCATCTTAGCATTTCTTTAGTGATATGAACTAGTCAGGCCCATCAAATACAGGTATCATGTAGCTTGGCTGCACTGAAGCAGATTCTGAAAGCAAGCTTGAAATGTTTTTGCTTACTGTCACATAGAAAACTCAATGTACATTTTACATAACTCAGATAAAGGCAGAAAAGGGAAAAATTTGTTATTTAATCCCCTTGTCTTTGTATTCCATGTGGCTCACTGTATTTTGTCTCTTTGCCAGTGAAAAGTTAGAGTTTCTTTCTCTGCCTTCCTATATTTATTTTTTTTTTACTGTATGCTACATGAGACCAAACTTATCTCCAGCTAAATTAGAAAAGACAACATTTCAAGGTACTAGAATTTGGGTGGAATCTTCCAGCTCACTTGGCAAATATATGATGTTAGTGGGAGTCCAGGTGACAGCGAGCTGCTGGGTGTGTGTCTGCATGTTTTACGAGGGAGGAAAGGAAGGGGGGCAGGTAGCAGGGTCTTGGTTTGTTTCCATGGTAAAGCAGGAGGCAATTGTGATACTGTCTGACTGATTTGCGCTAGGTGCTTGCTGGAAATGGCTGCTGTCTTACCTGTACATTGCATAGGGCAAACTCTTACTGTGTGTATTTGTCAGAAAGATTATTCTGGGTTTTCACAGTGGAGCATGAGCTCTTTCCTAAAACAACTAGGTCCTAGGTGTCCAAAGCAGATGGTGTCATTTTATTCAAAGTTTTGTTTGGGGACTTTCATTAATTTTGTTTTGCGTTAAGTAATAAATACTATTTCAAAACAGATGTTTGTATAGGGAAGGTAAAAAAATCCACATAAAAATGGTATAAGTCAATATAATGAAAATCCTTTGTGCCAGGAAAGTGATCAAATTAAAAAATCAGCAGAATTGTAGGGATAATTTGATCCTTTTCCTGGATCGAGAACAATTGAGAGCAAAATCAATTAATGTTCTCATTCTCTCTTTTGCTTTCTTAATGTAATTCAAAGAATTCGGCATAAAACCACAAGTGATGAGGTGGCCTGTTTTGAATGTCATGCAAGTTAGGCAGGGATTGCATATGTTTTACTAAGGAAATTCTCACAAGTTGTTGTGAACATTTCTAATGGAAAAAATGTTTGCTTATAATGAAAGTAAAATGACGTTTCAAGAAGAGTGACAACTTGGTTAAGGATTTGAAAGAAATGAATGTAGAAAGAAGTAAAATGGCTTAATATGTCTAGGTTCTCCAGATGCCAATTAAAAGTGGGTATATAATATGTACAATACAGGTATTTGAAACACCTGAAAGTACCATTCTACAACATTTTAAGATGATTTAAAGTGGTGCTGATGCAATTACTTGTTCTCTTCTGTACTTCTTTGTGCATTTCTGACTACTCTGCAGTAGCTGATACTTCTCTGTCCTTACTTCTTGTTATTTCAGAGAACTAAAGCACAACAAAACTAATCTATCTGGGTGGCAAAAGAATAAACTCTGAACCATCAGAAGGATAAACAATGTGTTGGGAAAGAGGAAGTTAATCTTGGAATAATCTAAAGAAATAAATTATGCTTTATTTTTAATTTATAACATGTAGGATTAAGTAATGACACAGATTATTGTCTGGAAGTCCCCTCATTCAAGACATGTTAAACTTTAACAAGAGAAATTAAACATGATATGGAGAAAAATCCTGCAGTGGTTGTGAAAATAATCATACTTTGTCACCAGTGTTATTATCTTTTATTATTTGAAAAGGTGAAAAATAATAAGTAAAATTTAGATATTTCCCACCACTAGAAAAATGGTGTAAGAAGTGGGAAGAAGTGTTCTATCATTTATTTCTAAATATTGTCATTAAATTAAATTTTTCTCTCAGTAATAAAAAAGCATTTTTAAATAGGAGCTTAATGGAAAAAAATTAAAAAACATCCTGCACTATATCCATCACAGAGCTAGTTGCATCGATTATTAATTATTATTAGTTATTTGCCTTCATATAGAGATTAATTAAAATGTCTCCCTGTTCCATGCATTAATATATTGTTTGAACAGCTTGCGCCTTTTCCTTGTTATTAGAAATGTAATACAGCATTGAGTATTTGAAGCATACAGTGAAAACTACTCATGGAGTTGAATTAAGTTATTCTGGATATATACTGATAAAATGGATTGCCAACGAACACAAAGAGCTTGGAATCCAGCCACTAAAATCCATCTGCAGAGCATTAATTTAGTTCCTAAAGGGGAAACCTGGGAAATCCTACCAAGAGGGAGTCAGATGATTCTGCATGAATAAGGACAACTGAGAAATGATTGATTGTGCTGTCCTTGAAAGGAAGGACTTACAGCTCTATTATACGGCAGCAAGAAATAAGAATTTTTCTTGTGAATGAAATTTGAACATTTCTTTAGCTGCAGTTGCATGCAGAGAACCACTGGCAAGCTCAGATAATTTAGATGTTTGTAAATAAAAGACTTGCCATTTCTAGTTGTTCTTTTAATGTCCCTATTCCTTTGGCTGTGCCACTGTTGACTTCTCCCTGCTGCTGTGCTCCAGGTACCTTGAAGGGCACCTTAGGTACCTTCATCATCAACCTCCTGGTAGGTTCCCAGCAGGAGTTATTCAGGATGGTGGCTTGTGCTTATTATAGACTAGAGTAGTGCTTGTGCAGAGCCCTCATTTCTCTTAAGACTCAGGGAATTGGAAGGGAATAAGCCATTAATTTAAGAGGAGTCATTCATTTCACTTTTCCAGAATCATTAGTCACCATTTGTCTTATTCCACATACCTTCACTTGCCTATTGTTTGCATGACAGAGGGAAGTGTCCATTTTTTGGTTTTACCTCTTTCTGTTGGTCTCTAAGATTTAATGTTTTATTTAGATGATATCAACAGCCTCAGAAAATAACCCAGTAAGAAATGAAGTATATAACTATTTTCTTCAATACACTTCAGGCAGATTTGTCAAGAATACACGCTTACATATTCTGCATGGAGTTTTAGCTTCCAGAACTCATCAGCAGCAATAAGAATCAGATAGATACGATGACTTCTGATCAAAATGTGTAATGAGACAATCAAATTCAAATTCGTAGTTGTGGTTTTTGAATATTCCACCTTTTTGCTACTGAGAGATATGAATCATTAGTCATCAAGGCTAAGACAGAAAATAGTTTGCAAATTTTATAAGTTAGAATATTCACAGATTGTCCACATTATCATATGCATTTTGAGAGATTGACTAGGTTTGATTAACAATAGATTAGTATTGAGCTGTTGCTAAGTAGTTCTCTTGGGCACAACGCTGATAATGCCATTATGTTATTTCTTTGTGCCCCTCTCCCTCTCAACGTTTTTAATTAAGGGTGCATGGGTGAAAGCAGTGAAGTTCCATTAATTTAATTAATGGATTGAAAAGCCATGTGACCATGAATTAATATGAATTATTCTATGGAGACAACAATATTTTTTTGAAGAAAGAAACATTTCAATGAACTCAAGTGACCTAAGTAAAATACGCAGAGATAATCAACAACCGGGATTCACTAATTAATAGATTAGGAAATTTAAACAATCTTTAAAGCAATACTTAAACATAGAATTTTTTCTAAAGTAGATATCTAGGGGTGTGTAGATTTGAAGAGGTCTGTAATTTTGTTTCAGTTATAATTTACTATTCACCAGTGCATTTGCAAAAGAGAAAGAAAGATTGATTTTTAGTTGGGCTAGGAGAACAGAAATCAAGATAGCTGTAGGAAATTTTGGTTTACGTTTCCTGATAATAAGATGTGAGATTTGATGAGACATTTTTCTGTACTTTATGTTTCTCCTCTAAAAAATTAAGATGTTAATTCATAAATGGGCTTATTAAGCACATACTAATGAAGAATGTTAAAATGGAAAGAATGATCACTTTTTAGCTTTCTAACAAGGGTTAGAATGAAAAAGTTAAAATTTTTAAAGAAAGTACTGGAAGTACTTTCAGAAATTCTAAGATATCTCTTTCTAGTTGATACCAGCTTTTGACCACCTAAAGAATAGGTTTGTATTTATTATTTCTAAAATTTAGATGCTATGAAAAATGTGGCTTCAGAAAACAGATTTTTTTTTATTTGCAACAGACTAATATATACTAAACAGTGAAGTGGATTTTTCTAACACTTATTACAAAGCATGAAATTTTTTCAGCTAATCGGCACTAAGTTATAGTTATATTTATGATCTAGAAAGTCCTGAAGGTTGAGTTATATATTTCTTTTCTCTTTGTTTGTTTTTTAAACATATAATTTTATGTGATTTAAACTGTTTTGTTGTGTATGGGTGATATTTGTCATGGATTTTTAGAGATGTGAATAGATACACTGTATTCTAAATATTTACATGTCAGAGTTTTCTCTGCATCTTGTCACTCATTACAACATGAGAATATGTATAAAGTAATACAAATACAACAGACACAAAATTTATATGGATATAATAAATATACCTGGGTCTGGTCTCATAAACTGTGAGCAGCCATATATCTGATTCCACAACAACAGGAAAGAATGTTTTCAGAAGCGTGTTAAAATAATTCTTCTCAATTTGTCTTATTACTTGATGTACCTTCAATTTTTGAATTGGCTTTTATCAGGATGGAAGTATGTGTTGGGTTTTTGTTAACAAAATGCTACCAGAGTCACTTGCACATCGCTCACAGATGTGTACAACTGAAGTTAAATCTGCATCTGAAAACCAAGCAGAAATTATTTTTACAAAACAATACACTTGCTCTGCTACTAGCAGTGTTTTATGTGCAAAGAACTGATGCACCAGGTCTGCAATATTTTCTGTCTCTTCCCATTTTTTTCCAAGTACAGTTCAAGGTACTGTATTTTTCCCATAAAACCTTTTAACATTTGACTCCGAGGTATCTTAGAGACCTGTTCTGTCTCTTTGCTTTATATCAGTAGTTGAGATCAGCTGGGACATTTAAACTGACAGCCTCTGTATTTAATTTAAATGTCATGGGGCTGGTGACACATTCTCCTTAGAGCAAAGCCATAGATTTCTACAATTCACTTCTCCTGTTACATTAGAGTTAATTTTAGGCAGACTTCATTCTCTAGCTATGTTCAAATAGAGCAGGTTTCTTATGAAGCTTTCTAATGGACTGGGGAATTCTTTTGTGTCATTTTCCTTTCTCTCTGTCAATCTATATTGTTATGAGACATGTCTTCAGGAAGTTTTACTGTATTTGTGCCTACACTTTTTTTTCCTATTCTTTGGAAAAAAAGCATCTGTACTGAGAACTTGCCAGGACAGCAAGAATGGCCTCCTGAGTGAATACACAGAGCATTTTTTGAGATCTTTGCTGAAGGAAAAAAGTATTTTAAAATATTATATAAATTTAAATGTACAGAATACCTCAAAATATTATTTGTAGTAGGCACACAAATGAACCAATCACTTCTATTTTGATCAGACTTCCTTATCTATAATACATTTTATCCTCTCTTGTACCTTCCATATAATATATATATAAAGCTCACCAGCATACAAAACGTTCTTCGTGATACCCACTGATCTATTTTAGTTATACTATTCAACTTTCAGCTAAAATACAAGAAGCAAACATGTTATAAGAGATTAGAGAAATTATCTATGTGGTCCACCTCTTACCACTGTCTGCAGTATGTCTGTTGGGTTGGAACTGCCCAAATTCCATTGAAGTAAACAATGATGATGTGATCAAAACTCACAGATTATAAAGTTTACCCCTGACATGAATTTACAGTTTTTTGGATTGTAGGGCAGATAGTACTGACATTGAGCCACAATAATACACAATAATGTGTCTTCCAATACAGTTCCATGAATATTTATATGTATTTCTTGTCTGAAAGACAATAGAAGATTTAGTGGAAATTTGTAACACAATGACATTACTGTAGCAGATAAAATGCTTTTTCTAATTTCCTGTTTAAAGGTATCTTATACATAGTAAAGTTTTCCTTAGGTTCTTCAACCCAAGTAAATCTTATCTGATGTGTTTACCTCTTTTGCATTCAAAAACATCTGTAGATGGCAAGTATACCTCATCCTTTTTTTTTGTTAGTCTAGGTAAACTAAATTATTTCAGTCCATTTAAAGATACTTGTCATTTAGAGATCCAGTTTATTGGAACATCCAAGCTGTTATTCTCTGTACCTGTGCTAGTCTAAAGATATTTTTCTATAGCACAAGCAGTTATCAGTATATTAACATAGCTGCAAAGTGCTTATAAACAATGTTTAAACATAAACAGCATTATGATTTCCACTTGCAGCATCTTCTTCTGTGGCCAATGGAGAGAAATAGTCAACGCAAGTTCTAAATCACTCAGAGCTCCCTGTCTCTCTACTGTGACAATAGAAGGATCTTAGAACAAATATAGTACTAAATTAGGCACATTAGGCAGAGATTTATAAACTCAGGAAATTCAGGAGATGAGTACTTACACTTTGAGTACTGATAAGCGACTCTCAGACACTTAACCAGTCAGGCTTCTCAAAACACAGGTTTTAGTGAGGTTGCAAATGGGCAAAAAACATCTTGCTTCTATGTCAGGCTGAAAATTGCATCTTAGATGCAAAAAAATGCTAGAAAACGCACCGTACCTTTTTTAAAGTTTATTTGGTTGTTTCCCACCTAGTCCTATGTTTGTTTGATTAAAAAAAAATATTGCTACATGTGACATTTTAAATTTGTTGTCATTCTGAACAGTAAGTCAGGATAAGAAATTTCTCCAAAAAAGGGGGGAAAGCATCATTAATGAATAATGCAAAATGTACCCAAACATGTTTTTATGCTGGAATAATGTGTTTATTTTCTCTGCAGGGTTTCAACTTTCCTTTGAAAGAAAGTGTTGCTATATCAAGCACAGTGCTAGAAGTTATGATCCCCAGGATAACACCTCTGCTTTTCATTTTTTGTCTAAATTACAACAAGGCTTCTAAGCCATTTTCTTCTTAGTCTCTGTTCTAATACAAATTGTTATATTCCAATTAACCATATTTTCCTTGCAATGTAAGAAGTAAAAAAAGTGTAGTATTTCATTATTTAGCTTGAGAACAGAATAAAGACTGCAGGATTTGTCACCAAATAAATTCTGAGATTCTTTAGTTTATAATAGTGTAAGTCAACTTGCAAATAAATTATTCGGGAAACCTCCAAAGCAGTTCCAGCCCTAAATCATTAGACTTACTCTCATGAAATATATTTCATTCATCATAGTTCGTAAAACAAGAAGATAACAGATCTGAGCTAGCTCAGCAGCATTCTGATGACAGTCACTAATGGGTTGACTCTAGCTCAGAAAGGGGTTGACTCCTAGAAGATAAATGAGTCTCCAGAAATAAAAAAAAAAAAAAGCATCAGTGCCACTAAAACAATATGATTGCCTGATCTCTCCAATACAACAGACTTTATTCTTCAAGAAAATTTGCTGTCCACTGCCACCTCCCAGAGTCAAAAGCTTTAGAGAATTATTATGAACAATTCTTAACTCTGGCAATGGGATTCATTAGCAGCAACATGAAAATCAGATAACTGAAATGGGTTTATATCTGTGGAAGTAGAGTAAAGCTGTCATTGAACCTCAAGGTTGCCTGAACTTGATGAAAATAGGTATTCTACAAGAACTTTAATCTGATGTTTCTAAGCATCTACTGCTAACCCTGTTCTGAGTAACCCAGAAAAATAAAAGTTAAAAGAAACAGTACAATTTTGTATTCAGTAGAAGTGGGAACACAGTCTAGTTAGCATACATTCAGGCCATCTGAAGCAGTGACCACCCAAGTGCTTGCCCACACACACACACTAAGTGACTGATGTCCTTGTGTCAGGGATAACCAAAGTGCAGATGAAAATGCAATCACACAGCAGCCTACATAAATTTGCATCAGGTTTTGTCCTTGCTACAGGATTTACAACTTCTGAGAGAGAAGAGGAACCATCATATCTTGGAGTGACCACTTTTGATGCCCCAGTTGAGTCTGATGTCAACAAATGTTAAACTCGTAGTCTCACATCTTTGGGGTACAAGGAATTATAACCATTTTACTCAAGAGAAATAGGCAAAATAAGCACATATCTAGATATCCAATATGGAAAGACTGACCTCAAGTTGCTTTCCCAAAGTTATGTACAAAATCTATGGCAGAATCTGGGGCAGAACAAAGGACTGAAATCTTGACATATTTTTAAACAGTGTTAAAGATCAGACATCTTTAATAAGAGTATTACTAGTATTTCATAATAGGTCTCCCTCAGTTCAGTCCTGGGCATTGGTTTCAGACTGTATATGATATAATATATAAAAATATTATGCAAAAAGGAAAAGGCAGCATACCAAGAGATAAAATGAAATTACCAATCTGGAAGTTCTCCCAATGCCAATGTGGAAATGCCAAGGTTGTCAAAACCTGCTTCTGGGATATTAAGCAATCCTTCATCTTCTATTTCCATGCTAACATTGCTGATTATCTTATAAGTATCTAGGGGAACCATAAATGCATGCAGTACAATTTCATATAGCATAAGAGTGACAAAAAGTACCTACTGTATTAAATTAACTGTGAAAGCATGTTTTTGGATATTTTCTAGTTGTTACCAAATACAACATTGAATGTCAGTATCTTAGAAATAATTAATTATGCTCTATGCTAAATTAGCATCTAATGCCAAGAAAAAAAATGTTAAATTGGACTGTATGAATTATTCATTTTTTCCCATTCAATATGAACAGTGTTCTAGCTGAGTGTTAAGAACTTTTGAGAAGGTGAACACTCTTCTAACAATAGAATATCAGAAACTATGACATGACATTTATAAAATACAGGTCACAGATGATAAGAAGATATACTTAATGAGAAGAAACAAATGTCCAACTAGAGATAGCCTTTGTTAATAGGGTCATATAAATATTTGCATAACGTATTTCAAATACAATCCTTTCATAAAGGATTAAGACTCTCAAAAATAATGTTAGAAATCTCTTAGCACACAATCCATCTCCATTCTTTCAACAACTTTTTCAATTGTGTCTTTTCAAAGTTAATTTACATAGCCTGTTTTGCACGTGCCCTTTAAAAGACTAATCTATTCCTTATGTGAATATTCATAGAGTAATTGTTGTTACTGCTCTCATTTGGTAGCATTTTGTCTGTACTTTGCTGAGGATGCATGTGGGAGAAAAATGGTGAAGTGGGCTTCTGCTCTTTACATGAGATTTGTTACAATAGCTACATTTCCCAAAGTTAAATGTTTAATGTGACTTAATGAAGGTGATAATTGGTTTTTAATTGGATAAAACACTATTGTCACATGACTACTCTATAAACTCCGCATTTCATACTGCACACTTTGCAAGCTCCTTTGCTGATTCAAATAGATTCAGGCCTCATAGTTCTCACTTTCCACTTTTTTCCAGGGAAAAAAAATAGTAACTGTTGGCATGGGAGGAAAAGTAAAGAAAAAAAACCAACACAAAACTCAGAAAAAGAGAGAAGTGACCTCATGACCTGAAAAGTCTATGGCAACCTGGTGACCTGAAGGCTTGGAATTTCCTATCCAAACTAAGATTACACGACTCACTTTCTAAAACAGATTTTAATATGTTTAGCTTATCTTTATTTTAGCTTATATTTTAAATTAATCTTAATTGATGTTGAGAAAATTAATGCATACTATTATTGCATAGGAAAAGTTAGATTTGAAAAATTAGAAGTTAATTCACCATAATAAATACTTTTACATGGAAGCTGCTTTACGTATTATTTACAAAATGACTAGCCTCCAGCTGACCTTAAAGTCTGACAGCTTGGAGGAACCACTATTTAGAAATGGAAGGATACAACTGCCATACAAAGCATGTCAAGAATCTTTAGTCCAGAAGAAAGCAGCAATGAGTCCCCCGCACTTTGTTCTTTCTGTGTCATACCGTGCATTACATCAGTTCTGAATTTTTCAGCATTTTTCTTACTAGTTAGTTAGTAGTGCTTACTAACTAGTTATTTAGTTAGTTGGTAATTCTTACGAAATTTACTGTTAGTATTAGTGTGATAAGTTCCTTCCTTTACATCTCTAGATACCACGTCCAGCACATGATCACTGCTTAATATTAATTAAAGAAACTTTGTTGTGAACCTAGTATCTTCACATAAGCTAAGAGTAGGAAAACCAACAGTTCTCCTAAATCACCACTTTCCACAAAAAGATCAAAAATCAGCTATTTGCAATATCTAAGCTCCTGGTAGAAAAATCTATAGATATTGGGAAAATGTAGGGAAAGAAACAAATAATTTTTTTTCCTCTTTTTTGTGTTTTGTTTGTTTGTTTGTTTTCCCCCCACTTAAAGCATTGACACAATTCTGTGGTGTGTTCAGCTTCCTCATAGTGGACGCACCTATGCTGCTAAGTAAAAGAGAGTCAGGGAGTGAACTTGAGAACTGAATGCTTGATTGTATTTGCTGCTTAGCTCTTAACTCCCTCTCTGTCTTTAGACTGTTCTGACCTAGCTCTTGGATGAAAAATTTGTTATAGAAGAAATCAGGTCTAAGCAGTGTAGGTAGAAGATAGTAGTATGGATGGGTCAAGCCTGTTGCACTTGACTGCGAGCCCCAGGATTGAAGTCTGTCCCCTTTTTTATTCCGTGGTCCAGACATAATCATTCTCTCTATCTAGATTTCTAAGTGCAGTACCAACTTGAAACTAGCACTTTGAAGGCTAGATGATCTTAGTCACCTATTCATCTTACAGAGACAAACATGTGAAGAAGGCAATGCATTCACTTACTGAGGAATCTTACCTGAAGATAGGTCTTGGGTTAAAAGTTGTCTATCTCTAGTTCAGTGCCTAAACCAAGGTGGTTTGGTTCTGAAGAGCCAGAAGTGATCGGTGCCATACAGCCATCGAGTGCTGGTCCTCTTCCTGGAGGAAGCCAAGTGCTTGGCAAATGCCATAAGACTCTGTTAGAACAGGTTCAAAATCCAGTTCAGAACAAGGATTCTCTGAACCCAGGAAATAAAACTTTTGACAGCCATGCAGGAGATCTGGAAGCCAACTCAAGTGTGTGTGAAGCTGATAAACATCCAGTGGACCATGTTAAGAATCAGCATGTGCAAGGAGCCTGTGGGGCTGAGCAGCCCCTAGCAATTTATGATTGTAAAGATTCACTTGCTTCTATTTTATCATAATATCTCTATTGTCTGCTTAATGGAATTGTAAGTCATGGAAAGATTCCTAAAATATTTTTAATGAATCAAGAAATGGAGACATAGAAAGAGGGACTGTCATTCAGACAATAACCAGGCACTGCATGATGTAGACTGTCAAGTTACTGAATCTGGTTTAGGTGATGGTCTGAGACCAGGGTTATGCTACACAGACTAACAGCACATCTACTACGGTTTATAGCTATATGGGTAAATATTTATCTAAAACTAAATTCTGGTACACTCTGAAACTTGAACGGTGTGGAAGAGTTCTATGTTAAAAGTGCCAGAAAATACATTAATGACTAAATTTATAGTTATTTTTTTCCTTTAAAAGGTAAAGGGTTTAAAATACCAACATGTATGAAACAAAAACATTAATGTATTTCAAGTGTATCCTGAAAATAGAAACATGTATACACTGATCTTCACATGATAATACAGCAGTTCTTATTTTCCTGGTAGAATTTCTGTAAAAAAGGGTAATAAAAACATTCAGTTAAGAAGGATTTTGGAAGTTCAAGAATCATAGGAAATACGCTGCACCTACTATTATGTAAGAGTGGTTCAGAGTAGTAGAATGTATCTATACAATATTGAAAAGATTTATTTGTATCTTCACAACTTTTACTTCCTTTATTGAGGACAGTTTATTAATAGTTGTATGCAGAAGCTTGATGCAGCTTTCCATGCATAACCATCTGGTATTATTTGAGATGTTCTAGAGAAGATGAGACAGTTGCATAGTTTTATCAGCTGTAATAGGATCTATAGGAGAACCAACCACCACCAGAGGACCACATAGGACTAGGCGGGCTGCCACTGGGAATCTCAACTTTTACTATCACCTCTATGTGGGTAACTGAATCAAGTCAGAAATTATGCCATTAAATAACAATACAATAATGAAAAACAAAACTTGGCAGGAGGCAATTTAGTTTCTTGAATACAGATGCTTCATACGTTTTTAGGTATTGAGAATTCTCCCTCCAACCTTCCATTTCCAGAAAACCATAGGTCTCCTATAGCTCTCAACTCAGATCTGTAGTAGATATCTAAAGAGATTCTCTGATGCACGAAGTCAGTAGGCACCTATACTGACACAACTGAATACAACCCCTAAATTTGATGACAAATCATCTCTGATGGCTTTTCTTTCTGCTTCCTCTTTTTTTTTTTTCAGCTGATCAATTACTTATCTGTGTCTATAATCTTTCTTTTGTGAAATGAGACATCTCCCCAAGAAGAACCAGAGGATACATAAATATCCAAACCACTACAAAGGTTTTCAATCTTTCTGTGATTCAAGAATAATAATTTTTAAAAGTATCAAAGATAAAAAAATTAAAAAATAAAAAAAGCACCAAATTTATCTAGAAAGCTTTTCTATTTCATTATCCAAAGAATTTTTTATAAGGATGTTGATAAGAAAAAAACACAGAGGTGTGTGTTTCACATATCAAATAGTGCTTGTTATTCTGTTCTTGAGGCTGCCCCAGCAACCAGTGACCTATGTGAGAACCTGTGCTGACAAGCTCCACAGGTATCCAAGCTTAATGTAGCTCTGGAGTGCTTTTAATAGATAAGCATGCTCTATCTGCTCTGGCAAAGAAAAATAGGGCAGGCAATCAGACAACCCTGAGTGGAATACTTAACATAAGTCAAGGGTAAAGAAAACAATCTTCACAGAACAATGCCTTGAAATACCACTGAAAGATCACTTGCCCTTATACACATATGTGTATATATGTATATATATATGCATTTATATCAATAGGAATACAAAAATAAGAGATTGCTCCTTTGTTTTCTCCAAATATATTACTTTACAAAGCAGAGACCCTTTCTACATAACAGTCTAGATATTATATGTAATACAATGGCTAGAAAATTTCCTTTAAAACCAAAAAAACATAATGATAAAAAGGTGTTGACCCATGAGAAAATGAAGTTTTCCTTAGTCACTCTGGTTGTCTTAAAAAAAACATTCTAATGCTACTGGATAAGATAGCACAAAAAAAGTACTCATAAGATTTTATTTTTTCTCACATTTTCCTTTTTATTGAGTTTTATTCCCCTTTTTATTGCCAATAACAATCTAGAGTAAGATGATTCTAGTGCAATATTGTGTATTTCAAATTCCTGCTACTGAACTGGTTTTTTTTCTTTTTTGTTGATTTATGCACAGACACATCTAACAATAGAGTAATACAGATTTTTTTTTCTTAATTTGTTAAATTTATTATTATTAAGATTTAAGACCTAAGTTCTAAAAATTACCTGTTCATTTTTAAAATTTGCCATATCAGTTTCAGACAAGTTTCTATAGGGAATAAAGTCTAACACCATGAATTTAAAAGACCAGAAGACAGCTTATTAGCTTACAGGTTACAGAAGCTTTAATCAATTTTGAAGTACAAACATTCTGTGAATTAGAAAAAATATCCCCTTGGACCAATGAAGTTGGAGTGCCAATATGCTGATTAAAAGACAGAGAAGTTGTTTGTGTACTCCCATTCTCTCTGAACTGTCATCTCACACGACATAATACATATCTTAGTAACAACAGTTTGAATGTAAGATGAATAATTCTGTGGAAGTGGATACTGGCACCCAGTCAAGTTTTTGAAGTGCTGCTGAAGGAGAATTTTATATGGATTAAAAAAGGAACTATTGGCAGAGAAAGAAGGCATCTAGGAAAGAAGAATTAAGTCAGAATCCTACTGAAATAGACCTTATGGTATAGGGGAAGACTGCACAAACATTCAGCATTTCTGATCCTAAATGTCTAAAAATCATGAGATTGGAGAGCTAGCAAAAATTTCTAATTCTTCTTTGTGAGGTGGGGCGTGCTTACGTCTTCAGAGCTGTGAAGATTAGACACTAGATATGCTTTTTCTCTTTAATGAAATCTGAAATATTTACATAACATCTCTTTCTAGAGTTAGATATTTATGTAAAACATTAGCTATTAAGAGATTTATGACAACAGCATGCAAGCTGACAGTGCTGTCTGTGAAAGTTTGTTAAAAAAATTAACAAAAGGAAAATGATATGTATGAGTTGCTTGAGTTCCTTTGCTGCTGTAATATGAAAATCAAGTGGTAGAAAACAGTGTTCCTTAAACTTACAGTCACTCACACTTTTTAACTACCACACTTTTTTGCTACCATTTAGGAAGCTATCATGGAAAACCAATATATGCTATCACAACCAGACATGTAAGAATAAGAGGTGTGAATAGCAATTTTTTAAAAAAAAAAGTTTTATCTAAATATTACTTAATTTCTTCTTTAGTGCTGTGTTCAGTGAAACAAATTCTGAGATGATAAAACGAGGATAAGTTAAAGATTGATAAGTAAAAGCAAGTTGGAAGTCTGTATCTGTGTTTCAGATACGGTATGTTGGCTCAACTTTTCCCTTTACTTTCTGTTCCATTTCCTAGAAACTGCTATCCTCATCACATCAAGTGAAGCTGATCCTGAACTACTACAGTTTCCAACCTAATGTATAACAGACAGTGGTCATAAATTCAAATTATCTTTGTGTTTATTTCGTTTCTTGAAAGGCAGGGACTTACAAACTTTATGTATTTCTAAAGGCATTCTGTCACAGTACAAATCTGACACCTTATAGATGGAAAACATGGGAGGGCTAGTATAGCTTGCTGCAAAAATAAGATGCAGTATAAACTGAGAATAAAAATTATCAAAAATAAAACATTAAAATAATTATTTTTTTAAACCAGAGAATACTTTTTCTGGTTTTCTTCGCCAGCATCATTTTCTGTTCTGTTCTGTTCTGTCTTACTTGTCTTAAACTATAACTCTGAGGTATATCCAGACACTAAGAAGCCACTTTAGCGTCCAAAATGTGCTGGTACACTATTTGTTATACAGTAAAATCCAACAGTAAAAATCTTCTCATTTTTTACCTTCCATGACATATTTTTCAAGCATAAAGATCCTGAAATATAATCATTGTTCTTAGGTGAGACTTTCAAGGAATTGTCTTTTTACTCATCACTGGAAGCAAGGTTTGGTAGTGAATCCCATGCTGGTACTGTGCTGTTTTCCAGGAAAGCTGTTGCATCATGTTTAAAACAGGGTCTATATACGGTGGATAAATATCCCATGAAGTTTCTGTCAGGAACAATGCTGAAACATTTCAGAAGCTCATTTGCTTATGAGCACAGTGTCTGCAAGGAATGATGAAAGTTTATGTGGTGTGTTGTAAGGGGAGGGAAGCCAGCGTATTTCCACTGCATGTGTTACCAGGCTCTCCATCTCCCAGCCTGGAGTACAGTTCGTTTTAAGATGTCCCTTGTTACCTATATTTTTCTTTAATAGTTTAATTTTAGGTCATCCAGATGTATGTGTTCCTGAGATAAGGCTATATACCATATGGATGAAAAAATATACTAGTTCATGATTACAGAAAGGCACAGTATACTTTCTTCTTCTTTCTTTCAGCTTTAATGAAGGTGAGTGAACAAGATTGATAAGAGTTACATTTTAGGATCCTCCTTGAGGAAAGAAGTGAAAAAGTGAGATTTTATGCATAAACAAAGGGATTAATTTAAAATAAACTAAGCAGAGTTTTTCCCTGACTTACATGGCAGTCAAATATCAACGTTGAATGTTGATGTCTCTGAGTTTTAATAGCATATGATCTTAAGGATTTAAGATTCTTGATGTAAAAATTATGTGTAGTTATTAACAAATCCCGTAGCATATATATTTAAAAAAATACTTTATGATTTTCTTAGGTTATTCTGTAAACTATATGTAAACAAAGAGAAAATACCATTTTACTTCCATATGAGTTAATGTTATTGATGTGATCTGTGGGGCAGAACTGATCCTGGATTTAGATCCTCTTTGTTGTGTCTTTTCTTAATAGTCAAGCAACTTTATTCTGACACCACATAAAAAGGAAGCTGGCTGCCACTGCCAATTTATCTTTCAACTAAATTGCATAGCACCTTCAAATTCTTTTTTGAAGTTCTTTGTCTGCTGGGCCATACTTGAATAGATATTGTCATTTATCTTGCTGACATTAGTGTCCTTTTTGATAAAATGCAATGCATCCTTCTTTGGACAGTGAAGCTAACATAAAGAACATTTTGCCACCATTGCATCCTAGCATTTGAAGATACACATTTCAAGTCACAATGTAAGCCCATTATTGTCAGAAATGGAAATTTATTTTATTTTATCCTCCAAAAGAACTATCCAGAAACTGGTTAGATTATATGCACTGCTCAGTGTGTTCTAAACCATAATAACAACATTTACTTTCTTGTCAATAAACTCCTTCAAAACCATCAAGTTACTCACTTGGAATAAATGATTGGTTGACCTCTGGCAGTTGTGGAAGAAAAATCTATTAACACAAAAATATCACTTATGCCTGAGGAAGTCCCTGAACTGTAGATTGTTTAAAGCTGGGAAAATAGCCTGTAAAGTATGACACTTTACATACTTTTCACTAAACATAATCTACAAGTCATTATTAGGCAAAAGGCCCCACCCCACATAAACTTTGTCCCAACCTACTTCACTTCTGGTTTTTGTTGAGTAATTTGTTCTATTTTCAAATTTCTGTTCTTTTCTTATTGAATTATTAATGTAGTAGCCAGAGGAAGTAGATTTAGGGCCAGTCCAGGAAAAGTAAATTCAAATTCTCTATGGTATGATGAAAGACTAAGAAATACGAACTTAAACTGCACATATTAAAATGTGCATCGAACAATGCTGGCGTTAACACAGTTGAGTACACACAGCAATCTGGTGCTATTTCACATGCCTTAAGGCATCCAGGTCCCCACAAGGGGCTGGAAGATATGTTATAGGAGCCTTATGTCCTTCTAAGTTTGCAACCCAGGGTCAGGGAGGATAGCACTGAAAGGCCTAAACAGCACCAGGCATTTTTAGTTAGGCAATTGCCACTGAGTCTGTAGTATCTTCATGTTGATATGGCATGTCCTTTTGCTCACTTACCACAATAAACTTGGAGCCTTACTCTGCAATCTGCAATTAAATAGTTTCTACCTAAGCCAGATCTTGCAAGTTTAAATGTTTTCCTGGATTTTTTTCAGCTTCATCAGCTTCTGATTACTCTCACCTGCAAACACCACCTCACTTGTATCCTTCTGTTATCACCTCCACAGGTTATTTCAACAAGAGTACTGCATGGTGTTATTTTATTCTCCATGACAAGTGCAATATCCTGTAGTCCTGAAAACAGATTAATTTTTGTCTGTAGGCATTTCAAAGAAGGACAATCTTTGCCAGAGCTGTGTATTTGTGTTAGAGGAGACTGCATGGATCATGGAATCAATGATAAATTTTTATTGACTTTTTTTGTGTCTGTAAAAAGATGATAAATATGACATTATTATGCTGAGAAAGCTATGCAAAGTTTTAGAGACTTCTGATAGCTTTAGATATTTCTATACTAAATAAGGCTCTTGCAATGTTTGTGTTTTTACAGAGAGGAACTTCAGCATATTGTGTAAATGGTTTATATACCTAACTTCATTCCTCTGAAGAGAAAGTGAACTCTATTGCAAATCTGATATGGAGGATTCTGTATTGCATTTCACTTTCTTGTTGAATTTCTCCATGGTTTTCTTTACTACTTTATTGGTTTTAATTGTCTTTTCACTTAGCTCAAAACACCATGAGCTTTACAGCAGAGGGCATCTTTTAGCAACAACGTTGTTTTCATTTTTGCTTGAATAAAAGGTGGCATTTACGTTTTATTGAAAGAAAAAGACCAGAGGATAAAAGGAGGCTTGCTTTGTTTGTTTGCTGTGTTTACATTTGCCAGAGTCCATTCTGGGACGCAAAATATAGAACGCAGTGGTAGAGATTGCACTAACGCTACGTGGTGCATTATGAAAAGCTTTTATCACATTGAGAAATAAAGGAAGGAGGTTGTGTCGCAGTTTAGCGGACATAAAACTCAGGCATCTCACTGTGATTGAAGGAATAGAGTTTACAAGAGCAAGTTCTTCCAGGTCTGTGTGCCATGCTCTCTGCTGGAAACCGTCGAGCACTGGGAAAGAGAATTCATCCTGCAGAGAAGCCTAACACACTTTTATGCCAGTCACCCTGTGGACTAAGGAAAAATATTGAATCATGAGCTGATTTCCTTTTCCCTTTACCTCCTTTTACAGAATCTTTTCTTTTTTTCCCACAAACAAGTAATAATATATTGCACTAAGTCACTGACATTTGAAATATCTGCTGCACAAACAGGGTGGGAGGATATAATTATGTTTGCTCACCCTCTGTTGCTCATATATGGGTAAGGTCAATGATGAGTCAGACCTGGGGATAGCTCTGATAAATCCTGTTTGCTGATGCCAGTTTACTTAATTCTTGGTTGAAAGACAAGCTAAAATTCTGCCTTTTCAGGGCTTATCAGAAGCATTACAAAGTTAACCTCCAGGGCTATTCTCCATAAAACTCTGATAAGCACGTTTTAATACTTCACAGTCAGCTAGAGTAAGACAGTCACAGGGAAAAGCACCATACTGTTTCTCAACAAATTAATGTTCACTGTAAAAAGGCGTCATGGGAAATACTAAAAAACACTAGTATATGGAATTCACTAGTTGCTCTTTAAAAGGACTTACAGTCCATTTTGAGAAAGAAGTCTATTGGTATGTTTATTCACACTCCACCTGCTACTATTGGTTGTGTAGTGCACCACTGCATGCTGTCAAAGAGGGAACAGCTGTATACATTAACATCTTGTTCAAAAAAACGCTGATGTTCTGTTGATGCATTATTTCCTAAAAATTCTACTTTCCAGCTATCTGTATTCTGAGAAGGGATATCTTTTATTTTTTAATATTTTGAAAGGCTTTTCTAGAGAATTTTACAAGTCACAGATATATGCTATCTATTCCGTTTTTTATTCAAAGTCATATTAAATCATCACCAAGTTCATCATCTGAGATTTAGTGTATTTTTGACAGAGAATATCCAATTTTATAATTTTATTTTTTTTTCTTTTTTACATGAAGAATATCCTGCCCTTTATCTTTTTTGCTTTGAATTAATAATTATTTGCTTATTCAGGAGCTTCAGAAACTATTGGAATATCTACCATTTTGTGGGAACAGTAGTTCATTGACTAGTTTTCCACAAGATTATTCTTTTCCTCTTCAGTTATTGAGAGTGTTGTTATGAATGTACCATTCCATTTCATCTGGAAATTATTATTTGAGCATTTTTTAAGCAACTCAGCTGTAAAATTTCTCTTGAGACAAAGTTTGGCTTCCCAAGGCTGTTCCAACATAGAGGATTTTATTCAAATCCTACACAACAGTAGCTTTAGTTTCTAATGACTAATAACAAAGTTAAAAAGCTAAATAGAGAACAATGGGAACCTGACAGCATACAATAACCACAGACTAGTTTCTCACTAACTTTGGGAATGAAAACAACCCTTATTAAAGAATCCTTCAGATGTTAGAGAAGTTCTATCATATGAAAATTAGGAATCTATTTTAATGAAAAGTGAGAAGGTCATAATTATGGGATCTGGAGCATGAAGGACATCACAAATATAGCCTTTTGGTAACTGAACATAGTATTGCCATCCCTAGAAGAGTGGTTGTATGCAATCCTGCTCCTCATCCTACTTTTAGTTATACCAACTTTTGTATTTAAGAATGAAAGTACTTGTGAAATAGGAGGTGTAATAGATAAGAGTTTATACCCCTCCCTGGGTTTAACTTTTTGTCATGAATCTCTAATATTGTCCAAACAGATGCAACATCATAGAAAGATCAGGGATAAAATATTAACTACATAAAGTATTGCTCTGCTCTAATAATTGGCTTTTAGAGTTGAAGTTATATTGATTTTCTTAATATTTAAGTATTTTAATCTCACTTTTTTCCCAAGATATGATATAAACATTTATCTGCATTATCTGTTTGACACAGTATTCTTGTGTTATACTCTTTACAGAGTGGTTTGCCCCTGCCATATCAATATAGGAGATTCAGTTACAAAAATATTGCATCAATAACTGAACTAAGTTTATTAAGTATAGAATATCTCACTCAGTTTTACATTGTAACATTTTAAAAGCTACAAATAAAAGTAAAACCTTTTGCTATTGCATGGGCATCATCAATGATGTATAAAGAGGGAATCTGGTGCATAAAGCCGGTTCATAACATGAACAGCATTTTTATAGAAGTACATAAACTAGGAACATAAACATAAATGCAAGATGGTGCAAAAAAAACCCAAGTAAGTAAAAGTACATTACTTTTAATTTTAAAACAAGTAGTTCTTTTTTCTTGGGGAGAAGCATCAGCCATGCTTGTGCTGTATATCAGAATGCAGTACAACAGCAGCTGAACTAACACAGACCTGACTGACGTTGTTGGGCTTGATGTTACACCAGGTAGACCTAGAATCATGCACCTTAAATGTGCACTGGCTGTACCAGCCTGTGGTTGCACCTTGGCAAACACATTAAATTCATTATTACCTGGGCTACTACCATGTTAATGAGTATGTTGCACGTACAGCTTATATTTGGATGAAAGCTGGTTGGCAAAGCAACAGTTTGGGTTTTACATAGCCAGTTTTACACTGCAAATCTGGGGTATCTTTCTCTACTTTTTGCCAGTAAGACAATAAACACACTGGTCCAAACTGAAACATCGTGTGAAAGCTTTGCACCGAGTCTCAGTGTGAAATTATTGTGAGGTGAGATGACCTTAAAGAACTGGTTGCTCTGAAAAGGCATAAAGCCTAAGTTGCAGCAAATATTTTCAGCTACCAAAATAGATATAGTCCAAAGAAAGGCAATTTTTACGGTATTTTTCTAGCAAATGCCATCTGTGAAATAAACGAGTAATAGAATTTAGTCTCCAAATTCAGCTCAGCCAAGAAACATGTAAGGCAAACCCTCTACCACAGATCTGTTGCAGAAGTAGTCTAGTAGAGCATTTACATAATACGAGCATGGATTCACTATCTGGAGCTTCATTTGTTTATGTTTCATTATATATCCATTTATTTATGTCAACAATCAAACTTATATAGCAAAAAGTTCCTAAAATGGAAAAGTAGTAAAATGGAACATCAGTAATGTTGAAGTAAAACAGTGTTTGTATAATAAACATAAGAAGATTGAGTTAGTGAAATAAAGAAACTAATTGGTAGATTTAAAACAGAAGCAAAAGTAAGGCTTCCTGCTCTGGTTTCTGCCTGTAATAAGCACAGTTAAAACAATTTTGAATTAAGATATTATTTCCAGTTTAAATTCAGACAGAAAGAAAGAGCAATCAGTTGTTTTTACAAAGCAAGAAAGACTGCTTTTTTCTCCTCACTGCTGGGCTGTAGTATTGCTGTGTGTACCACTTCCTGGTTAAAAATGTGGTGGGACCCACTCTTTCTCAAAGGAAACTGTCTTTTCCTTAAACAAACCAGCAAACACAAGCAACTTCTTACTGTGTTTGCAGTCTGCTTTCTGTTGTGTTTCTTCCAAAATCATTACTCCCATAATGTGGGATGTTTCCACTGGGCAAGATGTTGTTGACTGTCATCTACAAACCCGGTCACCCTCCAACGAAGGAAGAAGAGGCCATAACATCCAACCTCAAACATGTGTTCAGATATCTTTCCCAAAAAGAGGAAATGATGATAGCCAAACCACTTCGGTATTTTTCTTTGTATTCATAAAGAGGGCTACTGAAGCCCTCTAATGGAAGTTCTGCCCCATAGCACATGGCCAGCAGTGTGAGGCTGCACTGCACAACACCCTGAACCTCAGGACTGGCATGGATATTGGAGGACATCCTAATGCTCTACAGCTGCCCTCAGATGTGCTTGATATGTTTTCAGACCAGAGTACTGGGCTATGAAGGCAGCTTAAAATCAATTGTGCCCTGGAATAAAACAGGAATGATAATCAAGCAGTGAAAAACATAAAACAGGAAGGTTGAAGTTGACACCAAACAGAGCTTTCTTTCACTCCCATAAGTCCTCCAGAGTGCTGGATCTGCCCAGAGATGTGACAAAACACAAAAGTGGCCACTGCATCACCCTTTCCCTCCCCTGAAACTTATTCCTTAAAGACAAGATGTTGTGATGGATAGATCTTTGGTCTAACCCTACTATTGCCTTCATTGAATTATTTTCTGAATGCAGATATGAGAATATAAGAGCAGTTCCACTGAGTTCATACTCTTGCTTATCTGATCCAATATCTTATGTATTAAGAGTGTCCCTTATGCAAAGTTTAGGTAGATGCAAAGGAGTAGAATTCTACAATGATGCTTGCCTGCATGAAACAGTCCCTGCTTCTGGTGATCGAAAAGGGACTCCAATGTTGTTTCTTAATGCTTATGTGTTTTTCTTTCATTAGTCTAATAATAGATGAGTCTGGAATTATGGGTGCAATGGTTTGTTATTATTTTATTTATATTTTTATTTATATTTATTATCTTTTTATATATATCCTCTACCTTAAAAAATCGTGTTGACTTCACTTCTTGCATTGAAAGCAACTGAATAAGTATTTCCAATTTAATTTCTCAGATAGGTGATTCTATTTCACATTCTTCTCCGTATCTCTCCTTCAATGAGTTCTAGTGTATTTAATTTCTCCTTATATAGAAATCATTGTATAGAAATCTTCAGTAAAATTTGTTTATTTTCACTGTATCTCTTCTAGTTCTGCTGTACTCTTTTCATAAAGAGGAATCAGAAGTCCATACATTCAAGATGCAGCATGTTATGATATTACTTGCACCTTTACTTGTGTCTAATAGTTCTTATGATTTGCTCTTTTTAAACAGTGAATATAGAACCAAAGTGTTCATAGACCTATCTTTAGTAAATTATAGCTCTCATCCCTCTGTGGCAATAGCTGTTTAGAATTAGTCATTGTATATAGTTTGTCTTGTTTTCCTATGTGTACTAATTTGCACTAATCAACACTGAATTTCATTTGCCACTTTATTGCTTAGTCAGTCAATATTTTGACATCCTTCTGCATATCTTCACAGTAATTTTTTACTTTTATTATCCTGAATAATTCAAGATTATCAGCAAATTTTATTATCACTACTTACCTTCTCTCCCAGACAATTAATGAGTATGCTGAACAACAAACACTAGGAGAAAAAGGGACCTAATTTGAATGCCTTCTACTGAGAAAAAGGACTGTTTATTTTAGGGTTTGTTTTCTTTTTTTTTTTTTTGTTTCTGCTGTGACTGGCATAATAAGGGGGGGTGGGTGGGTTATGTGTGTTTTGTTGTTTGTTTCGGAATTTTTTTAAATAGTCTTTCTAGGATACTCTGAAATTTATCTTTAAAAATTTAAAACATAAAATCCCAATCTTTGTTTGATTGCAAGATCTCCTCCTGCTTGTTGGCTTATCCCTGTTCAAACATAGTTTTGACTGTGATTTTCATTAGTAGGCTAGAAGAGAACTCAGCTGTATTGATTTATAACTCTGAATCATCTCTGGTTAAAAAAAAATGGAGTTACATCTATCACCTTCCATTCTTCTAATCCAAATGGTCATTTAGGGGTTTGGGTTACACACAACAATCAATAAGTGGATTAGCATACTGAAGTCCCAGATATTTGTTAGTACTCATTTTGTCAATTTTTGCTAAAATTTTTCTTAGGATTCTCGAGTTCGGCAAACTTCTTCTGTGTTTACTCATAAAAAAGATGGAAGTGTAGGCATTTGCCTTATTTCTCTCATGGTGAACGTCAATGTAGTGTATTCACTTAGCTTCTCAGTTACTGCCTTTCTTTTTTTTAGGCATAAATTTTTCATCTTGCATCAGGGCTCCAGACCCCACTTCTTGGTTTTGACTCTATTTATAGGATTAATTAATATATGGGGAAAATGCAAAATCTAAGATTCATGCTTTTAAAAAAGATATTCCTCAAATAATTTTGGCTTACCTTACTATGTGGGTTTTTTTAAGTTATTCTCTTTTTCTTTTCTTTCTGCAAACTCCAGGAAGAATCTAGCAGCTAGCTCAGATATACACATTCAGCCTCTAGAGACAGGATGCAGCTCCAATTTGTGATTTATAATTAATGGTTGTCTAATTAATATAAACACTAATACCTGGTGAGTTGGACAGTACACCAAATTCCCCCAGATCTGGGCAAGCTGAAAAACCTTTGAGATGTCCAGCTTGATTCAATAGCTCACAGAACATCCTCTGTGAAGTTAAACCCTACCATAGATATTGGCTCAAAACAACTTATGTTCTGGGATACTCCTGTTTTGTCCATGCAAGGTCCTACTGTTATAGTAACTTTTCAAAACAACTGAACCTTCAGTTTTCACAACAAAATGTTGGACAAAAATAGTTAACAATTATGTGACATTCAAGGCTTTATTCCATTGAGTCTCAACTGGTTTTCTAGATATAGACATAGATACATAAAATGATTCAGTTTCAAGACTACCATTTTCTGAAATAACACAGCAATCTTGTAAGTATAGACACTTCTTTCAAAATTTGCTCATCACTTTTCATAGAATCATGAAATGATTTGGGTTAGAAGGGACCTTAAAGACCATCTAGTTCCAACCTTCTTGCTGTGATCATGAACACTTCCTTCTTGGCCAAGTAGTTCAAAGCCCTATCCAGCCTTTCCTTGAACATTTCTGCGGAAGAGGCATCCCATTTGAAGGATGGTAAATTAAGCAAAGTTCATTTAATGTAGGTATCCACTGGTATAACTACTGAATACAAGAAAACCATATCACAAGATTGTATGAAGCTATGATTTACTTCTTGACAAAATAATTCTTGAACACCATCAATAAGTATAGGTAGCCATGCACCACAGGAGAATGTTACTTCTAAATTTCTTTGTACCTTTACTAGTTGTCTGCCTTAAGTGGCAGTATGTGTTCAATCTTTGCAGTGAAAAGAAGACTGCATTTGTATAGATACAGTCAGTGTACTTCTAAGTGAATGAAAACCTTTGCCTGATTAAACCCATATTTGCTTAGTAAACACTCAACTATTAGGAAAAATCTTCATCTCAACGAGGAGCAAAAAACCTCAGAGGGTATTTTCATCCCCTACAACTGGGAAATCAAACTGAAAAAAAAGAATGCTATATTAGGGAAAAAGAACCAAACACATAATTGAGTTTAAGATTAGTGAAGTGCTGGAATAGGTGACTGGGAAGGTTATATAGCCTCCATCACTAGGAAGCAGGCTAGACAAGTCTGTCAGGAACTATTTAAACATACTTGAGCCTAGTGTGGAGAGAGGGCATGGACTCTATGGTTACTTGCATTTCCTGCCAACTAATTTTTTTCTGATTCTAATGCATCTTTTAATCACCACCAGTGAGTTCTATTTTTTGGTGTTAAAAGTAGAAACATTGCCTTAAGATAAACAATTTAGTAGCATGTTGACAGGGACCATATGCATGTCACTGCTTCTTCTTTAAGAAAACTGTGATTATGTTACATCTTCTATTTGTTTTGAAGTTTATTTTTTTAGCACTTGTTTCAAACTGCATACATCAAGCTTCAGAGACTTGCTCTGTGCATAAGCAAACAAAGCAAGAGTTTTATTACACAGCTGGAAATTCAGAGACTCATTTTAGATTTGCATGTTTTGCAATATTTGCTCACAATAATAGACTGTAGAGTTCTGTACTGTTTCCACAGAAAAGGCAATCCAAAAATACAGTTCAGGTCATTTTGCTGAGGGCTGAGTTGTTACTCAGATAAAACATTTACCAAAGTTAAAACTTTTCCAGGATAAGAAACACAGAAGTCTTTTACTTTGCATTTCTCCCTACTGGTTTCAACTAGTATATCTCACTTACTGGGGCATATCTGTGTAACTTGGCTCAGATACCTATATTTAGTTACCTAAATAAATATGTCATATGATATTTATATGTCACAGTGTTTCTAAGACACCCACACAGGTATGGAAAAAGTGACACATGTTCGATGGGAGTTCTGCACCTTTTGGGTGCAGCAGCTGACAAGCCAGGGACATGACCTTAGCCCATCTAGAACTGTTAGACAGCTATGGTTAGACATCAATTATCTGACAATAACTGAGACACGCTGTCGTGGTTTCAGCTGAAATCACTGCAACCGGACCAACAGATGGCCCTTCCCCCCCCCCCAAACGAGAGGAGAGGAAGAGATAAGGAGATACAGAGGTTTAGAATGAAC
>BJBW01001097.1:5499-62950 GCA_004320125.1 Scolopax mira
GAGTTGGACTAGATGATCTCTACAGTCCCTTACAACTCTAGAAAAATTCAGTGAAATTCAGTGAAACCTATTTGCAATTGAAGTGAAGAAAAGAGCAAGAAATACCTGAAAAGCTTTATATACAGTAAGTTATTCATCCTTAAATATTCCCTTTAGCTTTTTCTTAAAATACAAAAGAATGTGTTCAGAACTAGAGCAAACAGGCACTTGGTATGAGACTTATGTAATTCAGAGAGACAAGGAACCACCCAAATACAAATCCAACTGTAGAAATCCCCTTCCCAGATTCTCAATCCCTGTAATAACCTATTAATTGGTACTACATACCTGTGTTAAAATATAGTATCTCTGGGCTTCTTCTATGACCACTAGGCTGGCATTGATATAGTCATTCTCAGCGTTCTGAAGTTTTACACGACTATGATCATCTAAAATTCAAAGAAAATTAAGAATTAATGATGCATCCATCTTGATGAATGTTTAGACAAGGTTAGGTCTGACAAGCAATTAGAAATAAATTCTGCAGTACTAGCCAAATGGCACACTACAAATATATGTGAAACTAATTTCTCATGTAACTTTGTTAACTGCCTGTCTCATTCTCCCCTGAGCACTCCATCAGAATAATTTCAGGCAGCTGATAATAGAAGCTTCTCAGAAAACTGGAATACTCAGTTTTCTTTAAAAAACAACCAAACCAAACAAGCCTCCCACACATGCCAAAAGGCAGAGGTAAGCAAAGGACTCCTTTTAAAATTCTAACTTTAATATCATAAAGATTGTCAGACTGTGATACTAAAACAATGTATAATAATAATAAAATAAAAAAATCACTGTGGCTGTTCCTAGAAGCTTTAAGTATCTGATTTATCACCCTCTGGGATACATTTAGGCAATCAGACTTGTTCGCTGTAAGTAATCCTTCAGCCATTTATAACAACTGCATTAAATAATTTTTAGCACCATTTTTAGCTTAAAATCTGTACACAGCTGCATGTCAGGAAGTGAGATCCAAGTCACTGTAAGCCCCCGAAGCCCAACTGACTAGATAGGCTGTTTATGAGAAGAATAAATAAAAAATGGCAAACTAAAATGAGTTGAAGAGACTTCCACACATTTCAGGAAAAGATTCCATAAAGAAACTGACAGAGATGGGAGTCAATTAAAATTCAATGCCGTTTTTTAACCTAGCTTCACCTAGTCTAACACAGAAAACTCATCTGGAATACAGACTGGTGGCACAGCTGCTGTTAAAATGTCAGTTCACTTTTCCCTCTCCCATCCCTACACCAGAAGGCTAACTTGCTTTTAACAAATATCTTGAGAAATGCACAAAATCTGTAAGTTTTGGCAAGTAACTACCAAGTATCACACCCAGTGCAGCTATAATAGCTGAACTCCCATTAAGTCCCAGAATCACAGCCTGGGCTTATCTAAGAAATTCATGAATATGATCCCAAATAGGCAAAAAGCTGATGGGAATAAAATAATAGTTACTGAATTAGATTCTTGTTCTATGGACTGCTGATACAGCTTTATAAATGTAACCCAATGTTTTCTGTATGTTTGGAAACCTGTGAAAAGTACATTTACTGAGTCTTGATTTGCTTTCACATTCTTCCTCTTCTATCTGCTATTGGCAGCTGTCAAAGAGGATCTCACTGAATTCAAGGAAAGAACTCAGCAGTAAATTACTACTTTTTTATTTTTCCTGAAGGACTGAGATTTGAAATTGTTATCCTATCTTCTTTAGCTGCTAACTTTTATATGCAGTCACATACAAACGTGTTAAGAACAGAAATATGATGAAAACCTATTTTTAATATAAAAGTATGAGAAAGTTACTGGTTTGGTCTGTTTTCATTAGCATTCCAGCTGCAAGACAACACCAACCTGACTTTCAGGAGTATTAAAACAATTTATGATAGATCTGTATGAAGAAAAAAGATATTATCAAAACTAAGACACAGTAAAATTAAAACATATTTTAAAGTCCTATATATCTCCTGGTATTATTTTGTCTGGATCGGAAAGCGTTACTTTTTCCTTTCATGTATCACTTTATCTGAAATGTTTCTACTGGAGAGAAACCAAGACCTTTGTAAATATTACATGTCATTTGCCAACAGGAAAAACTTAAGATCTTGTTATAGTAAATCACACATACCGGTACTAGTGTTCTCGGAAAGATGACGTAAGCAAGTACTGTTAACAGTTTAATCACCCAGCAGCAGCTGCTGTATTGCTGCCAGTAGCAGATAACTGCCCAGGCCCTAACGAGGTTTCCTACTGTAAGCCTTACACACCTTTTCAGGCTTATTTTACCCATCTTATAAATTTTGCTTTGTAAACGTGACAAAATTGTTCAAGCTTTTTTTTTTAAACGTCCCTTTAACAACTAATTCTATGCACAGTCAGCCTCCCTCCTCCTCCCCAACCAAAGCAGAGTCGATCCTGCAAATACACTGGCTTACACTCCACAGATAAAAGCAAGCCACTGGAATATATTGATTTCCTTTCTTTCAAGGGAAGGGATTCCTAAAGGACGCAATGACCTAGAAACCTCATTCAAGCCCTGGCTTGCTCTTCTGAATTAAATGAAGCAAGCCAATTTTTGACAGTGAGTTAGCTGTAACACATTTCCCGCATGTAAAGAATTTCCAGTTATAAAATACTTCAGATTTATATGAATGATAAACCTATCTTAAATCTTATCTTCAAGATTTATCTTAAATGTTTCCATGCCCACAACAGTTAAAATATAGTACTCATTTTCTGAAGTGCTAATTCCCCTATTTCAACAAACTATACAGCCCAAAAAGGAAGTGGAAACCTTAAAAAATGCTTTTCATTCTGGCTCCTGCACTAAAAAAAACCTACTCCCAGAAGAACCCTGTCTGAGATAAGCAACTGTTATTACCCACTTCAAGCGAAACCCTGTCCCACTGACAACACTCCTCCATGTCTCAAATAAGGTCAATACTTCACATTACACATCACTTTACCCACTCTCTGCTAAAAAAGAAAGTGACATATCCAGTTAAAACTGAGATATGAAACGTTTAGCATTTTACATCATACAGTTCTTGCAGCTGGTTAACGAAAGGTTTTTATTTGAAAAAAACTGCTTCTAATAGTGAAACCACTGTATAACTTAAAAATTATCTTTTATCCAAGAGATGTCTCTGGCTCCCCAAATACAGAGCTATTAACAATAAAGGAGGGTGAAATGCCACTTAGTGGATTAAAGAAAGTCATAAATAAAACATGTAGCCATAAACCATCCCAGTGACCCAGTCTGACCCTTTCCCACCTACCAGCAAATCCCCTTCATTTCACTAATCTAAATCTAGTCTGAGCTGCTAAATTATTCAAATTACAATACCCCATCACTAGACTTACAGTCTCAAGTTCCAGAGGTAGCCTAAAGCAAAGGAAAGGCAAAGTGATGTTTTCCCACCCTGTCACTGGCTGTATGCAATGAATGCCATTCTATCAGTCATGGCCTGGCTCATAACTGAAATGTATTCATACCAAAATATATGCATAAACACTGCGCAGGATCATTACACATTTAAGCAGGACTCTGAAAAAAAACCTTATGATACTGATGTAAACTTTATTGTATGTTCTATAAAATTCCCTTTTTCCCCAACCCCATCAAAGAATTATCTCCAAAAGCAGCATGTTGAGTTCTTTTATACCATGTTTCTGGTAACAAGATGCTTTAGAGAATCATTATATAACATCATAAAAATCAATGTCAATTTCTTTTGGATAGAACACGTCCCTGTTCTCAGCACATACACTTAAATAATAGGACAGAAACAGAATGCTTTTGCAATAATAATTAATCAGCACTAAATGCAAAACCATCCCTATCAGCTTGAACTCCGCTCCCTGTAAAGCACAACAATCTTCATGTTCCTCTCCCCGGGTACATACTCTATGACATCTGGAAGCCAACAGCTGAAAGGTCCAACACAAAGTCTACTACTGCCCACAAGATGAAAACAGGAGAAATCACTACCTCTCAAGATCCTGCAACAGCAAGGTGATCTATCAAGTGAAAATGTTCAGATGACCTAAAATATTGGGCTACACATAGTACAAAGGAAGGCTAAAGACAAAATTGCATAAACCCCTATCTACCCTCAAAAGGAAAAGAAAAAAAAAATCCTGCCAATTTTGCAGAGGGGATTTCCTTCTTGACTCTAAATTTGGGAACACAGTAAGCAGCTCTCTCAAGGTGTTTACAGTCAATCTGAGACACTAGACTCCCCTGATATCAACTAAGGATAATATTTGTAAGGAAAGCAATAAAAGAAATCTTAGAGTTTCATTAAAGTTATCAATAAAGAATAATAACCTCACAAGTTATTTTCCTCTTAACAAGGTTTTCTGAGAAATGGTTTCATCTGTCAGGAAATGACTGGCTGTCAACCCAAACCTATTTCAGATTAACTTCCTGTTTCAATAGTACTACATAGCCAAAATATTCCTCTCCATATTCTAGACTAATACCAAACTGGTAGACTGCTAGGCAGTAATTCGTGAGGGCTTGTACCCTAACCAAACTTAAGCACAGCATAGCTCTTTAGCCAGCAAAACTGGACACTAATTAAAATATTTATGAAACTGGAGACAACGTGAAACTCAACTGTAACGGGCAAAGATAATTAGCATTCCCCAGTTAAGAGAAATCAACTTTTACCTAGAAATGTATGTAATGGGCACAAGTTGGTTTCAGTATACCTGTCCTGCATATTACAGTTGAAATGGGGGAAACCAACCCAAAACATTTTTTCCAGCACTTGTAATTGACACCTTTTTCACAAGACAATAATCTTTGCATTTCCTCTTGAGGACATACCACCTCAGATTTTAGGCTGGCTTGGCCACTATCTAGATTAACAAACTATTTTCTCACTGCCAGGGAGAAATAAAACATTTTCATCAAATTACGTCTTATAATATGTTTAAGTAGCTATATCTTAAAAGTTTAACTGCTAGTTCTGAAGGCCTTTGACTATCACAGAATATTAGTATCATAACTCGTTTTTCATTTAAACTGCTCTACTATTATAGAGCAGTAAAATTTAAAAAGTGATAGACTGAGATGTTAATATTGTGTAAGACTGAGTTGTCTAGCATTTCTGCAACACCAGTCTAGCATTTCTGCATACACACACCATGATTAAATGTGTTCACCACAGTGACCAAGCTGCACAGCTCTTACCCCTGCTGCTTTGAAATTTATATACTGTGATCTCGGAATCATATTTATCATATATTCCCTTCCAGGTCTCTTTCTCCTTCCAACTCTCACTGTCATTACAGATACAATTAGGAATCATGTTTGAAAACACGCTATTTAAACAGGAATTAGTTCAAACACTGTTCTGCGCTTTCTCCTCATACAGTCTTGCTCCTAGTACCCAGTTCTGAAGGCTCAGTGGCCCAATTTAAACCTTCTTTCTATCATAAATACTAGAAACTAAGCATGCCTCAAAGTTAACCTTCTTAGTTCAGCCACCATGTTATAATTCATGTCAACTAGCATGTAATAACTCTAACCCTTTCCTGAGCACAACTACAACTTCATGACCAGATTTTATTTAACTGTGTCTCTGCTCTTGCACAGGGTCCAGGGATTAATACAATCACATAATTATTTTCCTCCTGGCTAAACAAGCATTTCAGAAGCAGGTTTTGCTGTGATCACACAGAGGGGCTCAGTGCTCTTTATCATTGTAAAAGGTATGCTACAATTAAAGAAAATTTTGAGCTCCAAAAAGCTACACGAGATGAATACAGCTCATGGGCATTATCAGATGCTACTTAAGTAAGACAATGTCTTTTTATTTACTTATTTTAGAAACGCTATTTTTAAAATGAAAGAAAATCACAAAGATAACCTGCCATTCTCTTTTCAGTAACGCCCAAGAAACAAAATCCACAGATGGGAGAAATGGTAAATGCATGAACGTGGCTTCTGCCACAGAAACTGCAGAGGATATTGCACCCAGGAATAGAACTTGGGTCTCAAAAGTTCAAATCCAATTTCCTGCCTTCTCTGCTTACAAGCCCCATCCCAATTTAGGTATGAAACAGAAAGTGAATAAAACATGATCTGCTTTACCACCGGTGAGATGCTAATGCTGTGCTGTAACAGGACAGCAAAGCTGGGACACGCGTAGATCAACCTCCACACAGGCCAACAAAGGTCCAGGAGAGGCCTATCTCCCTTTGCTGAGCATACAGCGGAAGATAGTAAGCCTTGACTAACTTGAGGTATCTTCTTCAGAACTGTAGAGTCTGAAGTTCATTTTCCTCAGATTCAGCATTAAGCCAGACTGTGAACTGGCAGTGCAAGTGGAGCGAGCAGCAAGCAGTGCTGCATCTCACCAGCGTGACTCAACCCGAGACCCTTCCCTGTAATTTTGAGAAGTGCTATGCACACGCTGTTACCACAACTTTCAACTGGAAACAAGGAGTCGAGCACTTCTCCAAATCTTACAACAGGTATTCAGATCAGGCTCTCAAACAAAAAGCCCCAATAACACCAGCAATCCTTCAAAAATTCTACATACAATAACAAGAAGGGTTCTCAGAGCACCAAAGACTCAGAAAAACTTCATACTAGAGAACACACAAAGCTTTAACCTGTTCCAACTTCAAAATTTTGTAGAAAAATTAAGGCTGTGCTGAATATTTTTCCTAGCCCTTTTGAAAGTGATGAGAGATTTCTCCAACTATAACTACATATCAGTAATTTTTGCACGTGTATTTTTATAATTATTTTCGATTACAGTTTCTAAAGTAAATGCTGTTGAAAAAGGTCCACAACACTTCAGTGGCAAAGCAGCTGGTAAAAAAAAAAGAGCTACCTTCACTTGAGATATGATTGTCACTAAGACCATTTTATGGTAGTTAGGAAAACACAAAGCACTCCATACCATACCCACTTGCATTAAGAAAATTAAAGAACAACTCTATGCATACACTCTTCTGAACAGACAAGAATAACAAAGTTTCGGGTATTTTTTTAAAGCAACAGCAGAAATTCAGTGGCATTGATCCACACAATCTTGTAAATGTGCAGAATCACTCAGCCCAAAAGGAAACTGTTTATGTTAGTCAAGGCTTATTAACTCAATTTCTGTGCTCAGCTGATGTTGAATTTTCTTTTGACAGGCAATATTATATAAATAATTTCCTTGCAAGAAAAGTATCTTTAAAGGATTACTTTGCAGCTCACAAACATCTACCTATATACTAATAACCATGCTTTGCAATCATCTCTCATTCACCATTCAGCACAATTAATTTAACTGGCAGACTTTTCTCCCTTCTGTTATACACACTTGTGTATGTGCTACAAAAAAAAGACATTTATCACAGGATACATGTCTATAGAAATAAACAAAATATAGTGTCCATGATTTATTAGCTAGGATGTTTAAAAGTAAACTGGGTGAGTAAACAGTCTAAAAAATTTCCTGCAATGATTACAGAAGAGATACTTACAGGGACTAACATCTCTGTATCTGTTTCGATTTCTGTTTTCTGGATATTTTGCAACTCTATGAGGGTAGTCACTGGACTTATGTCGAATTTCCTTTAAAAGACAAAAAAATACAATTTACTTATAGCCAGTATGACGATACAATGATTAAGGTTCATGTTCTACACATCCTATTGGAAGGCTTCCAAGCTTATTAATTAGTCAAGGTTATTCATTATTAACCTCTACTACACAGTGTAATTTTCACTCAGAAAATGTGTGTTTCGTTCTGGGCCAAGCTCTTACCATTTAGATCTTCCCATACAGAGCTAACGCCACCAAACTAACATAAATGCAACCTGGTAAGCAACTGATGTAGCAGGAACAAAGGGTGAAAAAAACCCCAGATATTTATTATGCTTACAGTTTACCTCAGACTCGCACATTATCTCCTACGTTAATAAGAGACTCAGAGAGAACTAACAGCAGTATAACTGCTCTTTTACACCGAGTGGCAGCAGAAATCCCCTCCAAGGTAACTGAACTAGGTAAGGATTTTATGGCTGCTGTTAACAGCCACAAGATAATTCTTGGTGGTTTGATGGTTCAACCCATATAGCTGTAGTTAAACATGATTCAATACAAAGGAACAATTCTAGACTCACAAATACCAATATGGAATCACGGCTGCCTTCTCCCCAGGCATTAATACAAACCTTTCAATAATCTGCATTTGGAAGATATTCAAACATAATCATTTACACACCGTTTTAAGGAACACACTGTTCAGATTTCTGAATGTTCAGTTTTATTATTTTTTCTGCCTCTGAGTGTATCTTTTCCACAACTTCACTAAGATGTACACATTTACCTTATGTAGACAAATGAAAACACAGCTAAAGTGCTATTGATGAGCAGCCTCCAATGAACTGAACTATCGCCCCATACCTCTGTATTGATGCCATCTCAGCAGACACATTGTACGATACAGAATTAACAATATTTTACTTGGAATTCTCCTTTTGTTGCTACATGTGATCATTATGTCCCAAAGAACACGTAAACTTCTCTTTACAATTAAGCATTCTTTGGTATTCTCTGTTTCCATTGTCTGCTATGTTTTCTCAAACTTTCCAAATAGTCTATATATTCCCAAGACAATGAACGCAGCCAAAAAGGACTTCAGTGGAAATCTAATATACATAAGGAAGCTCCATTTTTAGCATCCGGCGTGTAACATTAAGTGCAATGCCAATGTGTAAAGAAACAAAACCACAAAGTGGAGCAGCAACTGTCAAGCACCAATGCTCTACATATTTGTATAAAAATGTCTTGACCTATTAGACAATCTTTTTTTTTTTTTAATTTTGATTCAACACGTTGGAACTTGTTGTCTCCTCTAGCTTCTATGGCTTACTAGCTTTGGGAGCAACCACATGCACAATGAGTAAATGCATCCTGAAGGCACTCACAACCAAGTTCCCACAAAATGTAAATTCTGTATTACTTCATAACAGGATACAACATATTTTGCTTTTAAAAGCACTGGCACTCTGTGCACAGAAACAGACTTGTAATTTGGTCAAGAAACATTAAAACAGCTAGAATCATTACTACAGCGGTGGGACAAGGAGCTTACTAAAAAGAATTAAAACTAAGGAAGCTTAATGACTAGTTCTAAAATCAGTTTTTCTACATACAATCCAGCCATCACAAACTGGAAAAACAAACCAGAAGACAGGTGTTAAGTACAGCATATTATACAAGAAAAACGTGCATAAAAAAAAAAAGTGAAAAATCAGTACTATTTATACAGTCATTAATTCAGAATGGACAGGAGCTCCAGGAGTCAGCACAAATATTCCAAGCTTCATAGAATTTTACCTTAAGTCTTGGCAAATTCATGGAGCTGAAGGGCAAATATACAAAACTGGTCTCAGCAAAAAAAAAACCCACCCCTAATGCCCAACTTTTATTTTTTCTTCAGAGAAACTTACACTTCTCATGGCAAGTGTGTAGATTTCTTATACAACACTAGTATTGGAAAATACCTTCCTAAACAAAATCCTCCATATAAAAACAAGTAGTCAGCAATTAGGACTATTTTCTGTAAGTTTAGGCTATTAAAAAGCATCACGTGTTTCCCCTTTATTTTTTAAGCAGATCTTTATTCTCTGGGTTTAGTATAACACAAATGTGTTAAGTGCCCTGAGAAAAACCCACGTTTGCAAAATCCACAAAGTCAGGAAAACATACAATTCTAATACAAAAGAACCTTAATTTTATTACAGCAGTGTTTTAATTTTTTTTTTAATAAGGAAATCCAGATACAGAATTTACTAGTTAATTTTCTTTTCAGTTTACATCTCCAAGCATAATGACTTGCGAAAGCTAACTTAGTTGTTCAATCTGGATAAACCAGAAATAATATGCACGTGTGTAGTTTTTAACCTCAAGAATAATACTGGCTGCAGAATTCTTCCCATAAACTGCACTAAATTAATGAGATATTTGCACGTGTCCAGCTATCCCTAGTTAAATTCAAACCACAGCCCTGTTCCATAATACACTCCTAGAGAGAGTGTATTTGAGAATCACACACGTGCATCATACTCATCTAGCAGAGAAAAAGTACACTGAAGTCAGTAAAAAAACCTTCGGTTTTGGGTTGGTTTTCCTCGTTTGTGAAAGAGGGCTGTAGAATACGCACATCTGCAAGGAACTGCTCTAGTATTATAAACTTATACGTGAAGCCTATTTTGTGGAAGTGACCCAAAGACCACTGCCGTACCGGTCAGTAAACGGTGTCGTTTCCGGGAAAACGGGTAAACGGTGTTTCTGTGCTGCAGAGGCCAGGCGGGCGAAGGCGGCGGACAACAGGAGGGCGAGCGGGTGCCTGAGGAACCGCGGCCCTTTCAGCGGCAGAACCGCGCACCCGGAGCCGACGGCGAGCCTCGGCCGAACCCACCTTATCGGCTATAACTGTCCGCTCCGCCGGGACACCGCGGGGAGCGGCTCCCTAAAGCGGGGTTTTAGCACCCCCAGCGCCCCGCCGCCCGCTCCCGGCCGAGGGGGCCGGCGCATGCGCAGTTCGCCGGCGGCACCCCCGCCGCCCCGCACGGCGCTTGCGCCCCGCCGCCCCCTCCCGGGGAGTCGCGGCGCCCGCCCGCCGGGAGCATGCGCGGCGCCCGCCCGCAGCTTCGCCTGCCTGCACCTGAAAACCGGCCGTGGCCCAGCGACTTCCGCTCCTCCCCCCCCCTCCCCGCGCTGAGGCGGCGGCAAGTACCGGCAGCCGGGGCACTGGTTGCTGGCCGGCGGCCCTCTCCCCCGCCGGCAGAGAACCTCCTGCTCACCTGATAACGTGCCTGCCAGTCGTTAGTGGCATCGATCTCCTGGAACTCCTGCTCGATGATGGCAGACATGGCGACGGCGGTGGCGACCGGAGCGCGAGCCGGTGGGCAGGCCGGCGCGCTGCCGGCCCCTCGCGCGCTGCCCACCACAGGGGAGCGGCGAGCACGCTCCGCCCCGCTGCCGCCGGCGCCGCGCGCGCACATACGCTCGCAGCGGGTCCTGGCGGCCGCCGGGCGCATGCGCGCCCTCTAAGCTCCGCCCACCCGCCAGAGGCCGAGACCACGCCTCCGAATGGGAGGGGAGCACCTGGAGTGACGTCAGAGGAGCGGGGCGGGGCGAGCCGCCCTCAGGTGCCTTGGGCCCGGAGCGGAGAGAGGGTGGTGAAGGGCTGCGCTTCTCTGCGGTGCTTCGGATGGCTGCAAGGCGGCAGATGAGGGCAAGGCTCGCCGCCGGTAAAGCAGCAGCCCCTTGGTTTGGAAGGGATCTTAAAAGTATCCTCTACTTTCAACTCCGCCCCCGCCATGGGCAGGGGTTACCTCCCACTAGAGCAGGTTGCTCAAAGCCCCATCCAGCCTGGCCTTGAACACCTCCAGGGATGGGGCATCCACAGCTTCTCTGGGCAACCTGTTCCAGTGATGGCTTCAGGGCAAAACCCCCTGAGGAAACGGCTCCGCCAAACGGTCCGCGGAACTCGAGGTGAAGCTCGGCCTTCGAGACAGGCAGGCTGCGCTTCGCACCTCAGCACAGGCCTCGCTGTATGACCCGCGGCTGTAATTAGCGTCGGTAAAAAAAAAAAAGCGTCGGGCTCCCTTCTCCTACCCCAGAGACAGCCCCGCCGCCTCCTCTAAGCAGGGTGCCTCTCCCAGGCACGACTCCGCACCCTCCGCCCGCACGCCCCCTCACCAAGCTTTCACCGGGAATATTTTTATCCGCCCTCCAGCGGCCTCTGCCTCCTCACAGCTCCCCCGCCTCAGCCGCCCCTGGCGGTTAGCCCCGCCCCCTTCACCACATAGCCCCACCCCCTCTGGGGGTTGGTCACGCCCCCTCTACTGCCCCCTGGCGGTTAATCACGGCGGCCATGGCTTGCGGTGCGGTTGCCCCGCTCAGCTCCAGGGCCCCTCAGCCCCGAGTCCCCTCAGCCTGCCCCGTCACCAGGCTCTTCCAGGCGTGCAGGGGTCGAGCGTGGCCTCTGCTGTTCCCTTGATAGCCAGCTGCGCGGTTTCTGGCCGTACTGCCCCCGCACCTCCCTGCTGTGGCGCCGGCCTGGGCCTGGAGTGATTTCTGAGGAGAACTTGAGGTGAGGAGGGAAGGCCGGCAGAGCGAGGCAATCACACGGTTAGTGTGCCGATGGAATTAGGTCAATAAACTACTGAGGAGGTAGCGTGCTGGCTGCCGTTGAAGCAGCGCGGTGTGAAGGCCCCAGTGGCACGATGGCTCCTGGCACGAGCGTTGCCCACACCCCATCTCAAGGCCGAAAATTGTGTGCTGACACGTAGCCTCAGCGCTGAGTGAGATGAGGTTGCACCCTCCTCTGCCCAGCTGTTGTTACAGCTAGGAAATGCACGGACAAGGGTCGCTCAGCATGATGCAACAGATATATGTGTGGTTACGCAGGTAAGGCAAATATTTTTGGAACAAGACTTCTGGCTTTGACATCCAAATACTTATCATCGGCATACCTGTCATTGGCTGTTGCATTTCCTTCCTGTCTGTGGGCTGCCATGCAGTACGGTGCTCCAAATCCACCTGCTGATGTGCTCCCTCAAGTCTTACAGTGAAAGCTGGCATTTTGTGTAACAGGGGATTGTGTGCTGCCCTCTGAAGCACAGCTGATGGGACAATCACCAGCACTAAGTTCACAGCATGTTTTTCCAGGCAACTGAAGGAAATGTTGCATAAGACTTTCTTGAACTATGGGTTCAAACTTTGATATAGGGAGTAGTTTTTCTGGGTTGTTTTTTTTTTGCCTGCAAGTCTGAGGGATGGGCCATGTTTGTAGTTCTGCAGGTGTTCTGTAGTTAATCAATGTGCTCAGTTGTGAAAAAAGTAAATTAAGACAATATCTGCAAATTATGTTTCTGATTTAGATTCTTATCTAAAGATAAGAATCAAAGTGCCTATCCTCAGGGTAATGATTCTTTTTGATTTAAAATATGTTTCTTTGAATTCATGTTTCAATAAACAAAAAGTGTTCCTAACCTCAGAAACCTGATCTTGCACAGTCTGGGTCTAAGAAAGTAAAACTGTCTGCCAAATAACAAGTTTTAATTAAAAAAAAATACAAGTTCTGCACTTATTTTAGTCTTCATCATGAATTTCTCTGGATGTAAACTTGCTGCCTGATCTGTATTTGTAGCATTTGTCACTGCCCCTTTTACCACTTGCTGGAGTTACCTGTAGGTCACAGATATCATGATGCCTATGAAGCCATTCACAGCTAAAGGAGGCCCAGTCACTGTCCTGTCAGTCCAGGAAGCGATGACTTCCCAATGACATGTCACTCTAGTGCAAAGGCCAGGGAAAACTTGGAGGTTGCTGCCCCCGGAGCGTGAGAAGATGTTGTGCTTGAGTTCAAAGACAGCTTTGTCAGTGAAGGAGCACCCTGTGTGTATCAGCTGAGCGGGCCATTGAGACACCAGTGTGTGTTAAGCGGGACGCAGGAGGAGTGACAGTTTTAATATATAAACATAGGAACATGTCTTACACTCTTCTCATTAGCAGCTGCCATGCATATGAGAAGCTTATCTTGTCATTGTTTGTGATATTTAAGGATGTAGTCCATATTGGGAAAGCAATGTACTTGTGTCATTAGGAGAGGGAGTTTTATGGTAGCATCTATGTTTAGGATCTGTAACACAAATCAGTGCCTAGAGACAGCTCATGGAAAACTAAAAGAAGTGTTAATTGTGATTTACAGTTGGCTTAGGAAAGGAGTAACTGGTAAACCAGAGGTTTCTGGAAAAGTTGCCATTGTTTGCTTTTTGGTTGGTGTTTTTGTACTACAAATATGCTGAAAATGTTGTACCAATTTTCTGGCTTTTGGGAACTGAGCCCAGGATAGGCCCAGGACTACAGTTATAATGGTCTGAGGAGGAGAACTGTGTACACAAAATAAACCAAGTACATTCATTAGAAAACTTTATTTATTCTATTGCCAATAGTGTATTCCAATTCTGCATTAGCTTTTTGGCCAAACCCAGATGAACTACTACAGATGCTCTTAAACCCTTGAAATAGCATGAGACATATGCAAAACAGGATAATGGAGTTGCTGCAATGTGTGGTATATTGTAAGTGTTTTCTGTCTTAGTATAAACACAAGTAGTTTGCAATGTTTTCCTATTAAAATGTCTGATAATTTGAGGAGCCCCTTGCGGTGCTGACAGAACAGTCACCCCAAGGTAGCTGGTATCCATAGCAGTTTTGGTCTCAAAATTAGTTTTGGTGCCCTTGCTAATCTGAATGAAAAAGACCAATCAAATGGTGCTTCTCCTTTGACCTTGGCCAAACAATTAACTTTAGTAGCAGCCTGGAATGGACTAAGTGCTTGTTCTTCCGTGTGTATGGGCTTTTTGGGTCATTCACTGGAATTACTTAAGTATCATTTATTGGAAATGATCTGGTCCGTGCTGCTTTTCTGAGAACCATTTTGGATATTGGTAGATGAAGAACAAATTCTTCCCTGAGGTGTTTCTTTTTAACAAATACCTTCCACTTCAATCTGTTTTAGCTGTTAAGGAAGAAAGCTGTAATGTGCTTAAGCTTGCCACAGTGTGTGAGGTTGAGAAAACATCATTTCTGATGTATTCTTATATGTTGTCTTGTAGCCCAAGGCCTAAAGGAGAAGAGCATCCTCCCTTCCCCCACAAACTGGAGAGGACTGGAAATTCAGAAGGGCTGGCCATTCTTCTGGCATCTGTTGGGGAGCAGGAGAAGCTGACTGAAAAGTCCAATGGTCAGGATGAAACAGGCTTCATTTATTCTGTGCCCTTGCAGTGGAGTCTTCCTATTCCAGACTTTTAGGGACTGTATTTCCTGTTCAAGTGAACATTAGAACTCCTATTACTGTAATACCTGTCCTCAGCTATATCACTGATTTCCTTCCTCTGCCCCAAACTGTATTTTGGCATACAACAAAAAAAAAAACCAAACAACTTCAAAATGTATGTAGCAAAATGCAGGTCTTTGTAGCAGCAACAGTAGGAGGAGGAGCTCAAGGGGCCCTAGGAGGTTGGCATTCAGCTATGGAGGTCTGTCACATCAGACACAGGTCCACAGCAGTGGGATTCTAGTGACCAATGTCTGAAAAAAAATGGCTGGGTAGTAAAAGAGATGGAATGATGGAAGCTGTAATTATGCTTTGAAGAGAAAGACAACACAGCCGTGCCCAGTCAAAATGATTGCTCTGACACTCTAGTTTGGAGTCCTGGGTAGAAGAAATTTAAGGCCAAGAAAGAAAGGAAACGTTCAGGTCTATTTAGGAAATCTGTTTTCTAGTGCAGAGATCTGTGCCCATCCATGCTGCCCCGGACTCCTACAGTGAAGCTGAAATCTTTGTGGAGTGTGAAAAGAAAATGGCAACTGGCAGAAGTGCTGTCAGGAGTGAATGGACACCAGCTAGCTGGAAAGGCAGCCAGCCAGGATGTCTGATGAGTAGAAAAACTTTAGGCTCTGCTGTGGCTTTCTGAAGCAGCCCCTTCCAGCAACCTACGCTGGGGTGTGCAGTCAGCCACAAAACCTAATGCCTCTGAGTCAAAGCAGGGGTGTGGGGTAAGGCTACAGGAAAAGGAGAGCCAGCTGCCAAGAAAAAGATGGCTCCAAGTTATTATTTTTATTGCTTGTAGAGAGGATCTTGCTTGCTGGGGATGGTTTGTATATTTATATGTATATGTTTGTATATGTATTGTTTGATTTTCCGTCCCTCTTTGTGTTTGACCCCTAGCTACAGTGACATTCATTAAAATCATAGTTTGCAAGTGAGAAAGTCTCAGTGAGTGTCCAGAGTGGCTTGATGGTATTCAATGTTCCTGATTAGAAAGTAATTTTTTACTAAAAGCTGCATCGATAGAAACTGCCTACAGGTAACATAAAGTTTTCACATTGAAGGTTTACTGAAACCTGCATTTATTTGAAGATCACTGGTTTATTATATTTTAAAATTGTTTTCCTCACAGACTGAATAGAGCTGTTTGATGCTTAGACCATTTCTGATCTCACAGTTATTATTTCAAAGCATCACTTTACTGTATAATGGTGTCTAAACTGCAGTTTTGGAAACAGCTTTACATTGCCCAGTGAGTTTTTAATTCACAATCTCTCATAATTTTGAAATCATGTTATCATGATCTTGTAAATTTACTATAGCACGGATTCTGTATGTTAGTGGCTTCCATGCTTGATATATGTATTTTCATCTACATTCAAGCTTATCTTTGAAGTTAGAAAATTAAGGGCATTATCTGAATTGCAGCTGAAAAGGTTGCAATGCACGACTCATACCACCATTATCTGCTAGATGTTCTTGTAAAAAATACTGTTTAAGCACAATAAGACTTTGTACTGAGGAGTATCGGTAAATGTTATAAATGTTTGTTCTCAATTTTATGTCCCAGATTTTCTTTGGATTTCCCAGCATCTCAACAGAGCAATTATGCCTGTTTTCAAGGGTGTAAAAGTCTCCAAATTGTGTTTGCCTTTTTTTTTCCCCCACAGTATTTTGAAATAAAGTAATAAAAGTCTTTTTGGAAATGTGATTTAGGTTTGCAATCCATTTTGTAATTTATGTTTCTGCATTAGAAAACCTGAAGTTCTAATAATAGGAATGAGTTTTCTTTTACTACTAGCTGTAATAATGATTTAAAAAAATCTTACTGTTACCAACTTCATAGAGACTTAAATCTACCATGTGGTGGTGAGCCTTCAACGTGTATTACAATAATCACTTCTGTCTTTCCTGTGCTAGCAGAGGTAGATCTGTGCAAGATTTGTGGTATCTTTGTTTTTAAGTTGACATTAATATATCTGATTTCATAGAATTTCCCGTATAAGCTCGTCCTACTGAGATAATCAGCAGCCCTGCAGGAGCCACATTCTCTGAGTCACTGGATGGCAGGGTGCCATGGATGTGTGGCTAGTTTTGTCTGCCGAGATGTCCTTTGGCATGTTATCTAGAGCAAGGTGTTCGTGCTCGTGTCAGCGTGAAAAGGCATGGAATCTTGTAAGGACCATGGAAGACTAGATCAGGATTTGCCTAGCTGCATTTACTCAGCAAGGCAGGGTTGCTGTAATCGATGCGCCTCTCTTTTTACCCTAAAAGTAAATCAAAAAGCAAGGAGGAAAACAGATTGTGCCTGCATGTGGCAAAGAGCCATGAAGAAATAGTTATTTTTTCAGGCAATATGATTTGCTAACAAAAATAAATTAGTAGTGCCTATAAAATTTATCTTACCTTTTTTTCATTGACAATGCCTCTTATAAAAATGGCTTTGAAACTAATCTACTAAAGTAGGAGTCTTAAAAAAAGTCTGCTTTCATAACAAGTATGTTACAGTTTCTGAATGTATGCTATGTATGTTTTCTTTGGTCCAGACATTTAAAACCTCAAATTCATACCCTTATGGCACATGAATTGCTGTAACTGCTAAACCAATTTGTTTGTTTTCTCAAAGAAAAGAAAAACTGAGTATAATGTACTGAAAGAGGGATCCATAACACAAGTTTTCCAATTGGAATGCTGTCAAGGTCTTTAACATCTTATTTTAGGCAGTGGAACAGTTCCAGCAGCTCAAGTCATGACACCGCCACTTACTGGAATTAACAACCTGGGAAGAAAAGAGCCCTTGTACAGAACGTGTCCAGTATCTAAATGGGTGTATGAAATTCTCCACATCTTTTGAATTTTAGGTCTTTTTTCCTACTGTCTCTCTGCATGCAAAGAGATTATCTCTAGTCATCAAACAATATTATTTTCTTTTTAAAAAACCTTGTGATACCACTTCTCAAACAGACCACTGCAGCTTCTTTAGTGGCAGGCAGTAGCACCCTCTAAACATACTGGAAGTAATTTGTCCCAAAGGAAAAGCTTAAGGTGTCCTATGACACCATTTTCTTTACTTCACCACAGTTCTATGTTAGAAATGTCTTGATTGTGTGTTAGATCGCTTAGAGGCAGATTCTCCTCAAGATTTAAGAATAAAATAATGCATTTACTAACACAGATTTGCAGTAAAGGAATAATGCTACAAAGAAATAAAGAAACAAAGTAAGTTATTAATGTTATGTTTGTCAAGAAACATCCTCCAGGGTCACTTTAGCACCTCAGTTAACTTCTAGCTTGTATTCACTTACACTAATTCAGAAGCTCTATTCTCTTGAAATGGATTTTCTTTGTCCAAGCTGGGTGTTTTCTTCTTGCCAGGCCCTCTTAAGCACTGAGCAGGAAAGGTAAGACTGAGAGAAAGCAAAGGATTTTTTTCAATGCCCAAGCAAGACAACCTTAGTTTTGCCCTTTGTTTTTCTTGATTAAGGGAAGAATATTTGTTTGAGTCTGGTGATTAGATTCTTGAAAGCGATTCTGTGAGGAGGGGCTTAGGACATCCGTGTGCCATAGGCCTGTATCTGCGTGCCCCAGCAAGCTGTTATACTAACATTTCTACCATACTCAGTATGCTCCTGATTTCCCATTGCTTCTCAACACATTGCTAATACCTTATGCATAACGTGAACAGAAGTTACACATGCACAATTTCTAGATTCAGAATATATTTTGGCTGGTGAATACCATATAAGGAATGAATATGACATCATGAATAGGGAAACGAGAAGCTGGCTGCAGTAGTTGTGAAGCTCTGCCATGCAGACACTCGCGGTTCTAGGGGTTTTCTCTGGGGAAGGTTACAAATCCTGTGATGCCAGTATTTCTTGGTTCCGTAAAAAGTGGTAAGGATAATTCTCCCTTAATTTCCAAAGTTTCATCAGCCTTTTTCCTTCCTCAGCAGAAGGAAACTGCATCAGCCATTACAGTTAAATCTGCTGTCAAACATGCATCAACAGTGGGCAATATGAATATAGTATTTACACAGTTCTGCCACAGACAGTGGAATAAATCCTTAATATCTTTGGAAAGAAGGTTTGAGGAAAATTACACAATGATTATGTTTTTAAAACAGAAATATATATGCCTTTCAGGGTGGCATGAAAACTTTCGCTTCTCTTTGTTTTACCCGTCACTTTCCTGAGAGAGGAAGTAGTTGGGAATGCTTTGTTCACACAGAGGAGTGATTAATTAATAAGTTCAATAATGAATTAGATTAATGAAATCTATTCTGCAAGTTATACCCCCCAGTTACTCTAACTGGAAACTTCGTGCCTAGCATTTTATAAAACTGTGTTACGAGTTGCATATAGGTATACATTTAAATCTACCAAGCGTTACCAGATGTGAAATTAAATTGGCTAGAGTTACCAAGTGCTGAATTATATTTTTCTCAAGAATTTAAAAATATTTCTATAAAAAGTAGGGCAGATGATACTTTTAACAATCGTGCAGGTAACTGCATGATTAACTCTGAAGTTTACCTCTTTCAACAATAGAATATAACATTATTGGGGAAAAAGGGAAATAACACTTTCTTTTGACTGATCTGTGTAATTGAAGAGACAGTGGACAAGTGAACTCCATGCACATTTCTGTTCATTTCTGTTCAGCATTTCATGCGTGTGTTTATGCACAATACTTGTGTATATAAATATCATCTGTTCCTGCTGCACTCCCACAGAGCACTGCCTGTTGTCTCAAGGACATTTGTTTGGCTCAAAAGTAGTGCTCAGCACTTGGGGACAGTGCATCAGCCACTCACCAAAGATGCACAAATCCGAAAGAATTATCTTTCAGCTTGTTCAAAAGCAGATAATTTTTGTGAAACACTAAGTTGTGTCTGTGGAACTATGTCTGTCAGGCATACATTGTTTTCTCTACAATATGGCATGTGAGTTACCTTGGGCATGAAGCAATTGCTGTTAATTAGTGTCACTTATCTGACCTTTGCTGAAAAGAGTATTCACTGTTTAGCAGTCGCTAATGAGCCTCCCCAACACTGCTGTGTGGCAATGTTCAAAATGCCATTAATCCTCAGGCATGATGTGAACATGCCTTAAAATACTCCAGTGCTCTTTTCCGTGTGTTTATCTGGTGGGTGTTCTCTTAGCTTTGGACTGTGTTTGCTTTGACACGTGGGTAGGGTTTGCAGTTGAAATATCTGCCACAGCACAAACAGCCCTTATTCCTGTAAGGCCAACTACCCCTGCTAATTAGTACAAGTCTGCAGAAAAAAGACTTGGCGATATGCAGCCCTAATTCTTGTCTGCAACAGTGAAGTTAAGAAACCATTTAATTGAAAATGCGTTAACATAAACTATGACCATACAGTTTATGCAATAACAATTTAAAATTATGTAAATGCTTTGCTGCATCTAATGATTGGCCCCTTGGGTAATCTGCACTAATAGCAATTCCCGTTGAAAATTTGTCCTTGTTATGACTGATCTAACAGTAACTCTGGGTTGAGACGTGATGAATAAAGTGGTCAGTGATGAGTATAAAATTACTGTACAGTTTCTCTTCGAAGGAAGCAAACCCTTGTAACTGACTGTAAGGCAGCATTTTTGTTAGTGAGAAGACTTAAGTGAACACAGCAAAACATTTAAAAAATTTCCAGTGAATGGGAAATTAGCTTTTGTAGTCATGTGTCTTCCAGAAATCCAAATATGCTTCCCCTGGAATTTTTTCTGGGGTTTCATTACATGTTCCTAATCCAGATGTTTCAAATGCTTTGGAAACAATGAACTATTATTATTGTCAGAATAAATTAATCATCTTTGGTTTCAGAAATGTCAGAGGGAGGAGGAGTTTTTCGCAGACCCCCGAGGAGCTTTTTGGTGTTTTCTCTACTGGAATCTGAAACCTTCCTAGACAGATACATTTAACTTCTCCTAATGGTTTTCAAACTAGAGAATTACTCCATTTAACATTTGCAGATATATATTATCTGGACTATGTCCCCAAACTGCTCCTTAGTTAAATTAACTCCATCTTGTTCTGTCTCACAATGATCTAAAAGCTATATATAACATATGGCATTCATAAATAGGTTATTCCAAATCTATTACATAGTCTACCCACATGGCATATGAAAATTTGCAATCTGAGAGAGAGACAGGGTCTATTCTACATTAGAAGAGATCAAAGTGTCTTCTAGCAGTTTGAAAACCTTGGCTGTGCCCTTTCACATTACCCTTTCAACAATATTCTTGAAGTCTGAAGCTGGCTGTAAATACAGGCACTTGCCCTAGCTGGGGTTCTTGTTAGCACTGGAACACGTAACAGATCGTGATTCCTTAAGCACTTTACTTTTAGACACATGAAACTGGCCCCAAGGATTATTCTTTTGCTAGAAATCAGAAGTATGAGGCTGCTTCCAGGATGGACCCTGCATTTGTTAAACTGCTGCCCTTGCAGATGCAGAAATGTACTAATCTCCCTGCTTAAATAACTTTTTTTTAAACAGAATCCTGTTCGGGTTTGGAGAGTATGTGTTTTTCCTAAAACATTAATTTCAAAAGCTCTTTAGCCTATTATGTCTAAATAACATTGTAATGAAGCACGGTCATTACACTTACTGACACTTGATCATGTAATAAGAGTAATGAGCAAGTTACTTCCATAGCTAATACTGCAATGATAACGTTGTGGTGTTGTCTTCTTTCAAACTGCATCGTACCTCCTCTGCTGCACTAGAAGTTCAGATTATTACCAGTCAGATGTTCAGATATGATGCCCTAATACAAGCATTTATTCTTCTTTTTCCAAACGAGACAAAAATGTAAAAATCCTTAAAGATGTTTATTTCTACTGAAAGGCAATGCTGAAGTTTCCATTTTAACTTTGGAATCTTTGTTTTATTTGACTAGAGAGCAGCAGGGCCAGGTGCAAGGCCAGGCAGTGTGGGCAGGTCACCTATGGATGCAGATGTTCAGGGTGGCAAAACGGTGCCAATGAAGAGCAGCCGTGCTCAGCTCCTGCCTCTGCCGAGGCCTTTCCTCCTGTGAGAGGGAGGCACCAAGTTCGAGCTGTTCATGGTACATGAACAACAGACTTCACAAACTCTCTCAGCCCGAGTAATTTATGCTTTTATACTGTCTACAGATGTTATAGCATATTCATATGTGTTTTATACTCACTCTCAGAGCGTGAGGTGAGCATGCTGACTCCTCTGACTCAGTCCCGTCTCTGCCCCTTCCCTTTACAGGAGCAGCTGAGCCCTGGCAGCAGTGGAGCAGAGGTAAATGAGGACTTGTTTGCTGTTTTGTGAGCAAGGAGAGGCACAACCTCCTGAACCTGCAGACTGGAGGGATCCAGTGACGGACAAAGAGGACCTCTTAATTCTACTCCTAGTCAGCCAAAACCCCACCGAATCTGCTCAGACTGTCTCCCTGCACCTCCCTCTTCACTCTCCTGCAGACTCTTCTTCATGCACCTCCACCTTCCACAACCCTTGTGTTCTTTTTCATACAGACTCAGACTACAACTGCTGCAAAATTAAAATTTTCCTGTACATGGAGAAGTCTTGAGTCAGCTCCAGTAAGTAACCACTTAACATTTTCCAATTTAATAAGCAGATCACCTCAAGTTGAATACTCACTACTAAAATGTGAGAAAGGAAAATTCCAAATGAAGGAAAAAATAGTTATTACCTGTGGTAAACAAAATGAAGTCTCATTCAGGATGGATGGCATCAGGATGTGCATGGGGCATCAAACAGTAACCCTGTGAGAAACCACCTTGTGTACCATCCCCAGCCCTGCTTTGTGTCCCCACCACAGCGGTGTCCCTGCCACCCTAAGTGGGAGCATTGCCCCTGCAATACTCCCACAAGAGGATGGAGCAAGAAGCCCAAGAGAAAAGGCTGTAAGATTTCCTCCTTCCCTCAGCAGCACTGCTCTTCCCTCCTGGTGAGCAGACTGCTGAAGGAAATGAGAGCTGGCTCAGGTGGGATGTCAACGAGACATGATGGACTCTGTCACTGAGGGAGACAGACACGCCAGGAGGTCTTCCATCAGAGGGGGACAGGTGGGACAGTTCAATGTACGCTGCAGCTTTTGGCACGCAAAAGAGCAGGTCATGTGGGGAGAAGAATAATTAGTGGGGTTTGAAGAAGGTCCTTCTTCAAACACATGGTTCAGCAAACCATGTCTGACCCCGCTGTCCAAATGACTATGATTTTGGTATCTGGCGGTGCTGTGACATCTTTTTTTTAAAGTAGTGAAAGATTCATGTTACCATCTACCAGTAAAGGCGTTAAAGACTGCCTTAGCTTATCAGCAAAAATAAATACCCATTCTGTAAACAACAGCTTTAATGTTGCATTTGATACTCAATCGTAATTGTAGTCTGCAAAAAATTGTTTAGTTTTCAATATTTTGTCAGCAATTTATATGTCTTTTTCTACTTCTGCTATTTCTTTCCATACACACCAAAACAGATGGAGGAAAGCCACTGCTGCTAAGTTTAGAATTTTCTGACTGTTCTTATTGTGAAAACTCTCAGGGCCAGCTATTTTCCATTTGCACTCCTACAAGCTCTGTTTCTGTTTCCCAACCCGAGATCATTAGTTTAAAGATAGCTCTGATGTAGTTATACAATCTGAGATCAACCTTTGTACGTGTCCGTTATGGAGCTACTAGCATCTCCTTCTTCACTGCCAGTTATGTTGCTTGTTAGTCTGTCATCCCAATTTTCCCTTACATTTCTTTGCATGTTCATACGACTGAGAACAGTTTTCCATCCATAAGCCGCTCACTTGTGTAACATCACTTTTGCTTCCCCGTCACTCATCTTTTATGGGCTGCCAGCACTATACTTGGTCATGACTGAGTAACTGTTTGGCTTGAATGGCATTTCTTGGGCTAATCAATTATAATTTTGCTTAGTCTTCCTGTACTCTTTTCTACATAATGTGGTAAAACATAATTTTAGGGAGTGGGAGCTTGTTTTGCATCTTTCTAATAGTCCTTTTCAAGGTAAATAGTAAGTTTTAATTTCAGTTTGGGACATGTTCTCAATTTCCAAGCAACAGAAATAATAAAAGCTTGTAAGTGGAACTCTGATTGCAGCAGCAACGAAGCTGGGTGGCATATAGAGGTTCATAAGAGAGGTTCACTCTTCTGCTTTCTTTAAATGCTTGTAGGACTTTCACTCTCAGTTTACTCATGTAAAGACTTGGGGAATTTATTTACCCTCATTTTTGCCCAAGAATATAATTTTGCTACTATTTTTTTTCCATGATCTGCCAGTTGTGTCTGGCAAGGGATCCTCTTAATTTGATTTACCCTTCATAACAATAATGCTGGTATTCTTTTTCCTTAACAGGAATTCATCCCGTATCTTTCACACACTACTGTGACGATGAGTGATTTCCTCTGAAACATCCACCTTTAGACTTCTAGTTTTTATGACACAGTATGTCACAGTATGACACATGAAAGACCACTTTCTGGCAGCATGCCTGACATTTTCAAACTCTTTCTAGTCGTTAAGCTTCAGATTCTCAAAGCTAAGCAACCCACCTAATGTCTGGCTTTACCAGATTTTTTTTCCTGAATATAATTCCTTGACAATACCACTTTGTATTTCCACAGTGCTTTAATACAGGAATCTTGAAATAATAATAAGATATTATTTTACTCCCTATGGAATATTATCAGTTGTTGGGAATCCAGTTTTTGAGTTAAGGAGAGCATGGTACAGAAAAGTGTATGAACTTCACAGGGTCAGGCAGTTCTCCCCTATCAACAATGATATCTTTAAACGTTGTTGGGAATGGACCCTGTAACTACACTGTCAGTGTTGTTAATCCATGTTGCTGTCAGTGTGATCATCCATGATGGTCCGTAACGGATCAGCTTCTAGTGCAGATAGGACCAAAGCATATGATAGAGGTAGCCATGTAGGACAGGCTTCCTCACCCTCTATCCTATGCTGATATAAACATCTTTAATGCATACAGCTCATGATTTGCTTTCTTTTCGACAGGCCTTTGTATCATTTAAAGTCTCCCTCTACAGGCAAGTGCATGACTTTTACTTGAAGAAGGTAGTCAAAAGGGAAAAAAGGAATGTACTAACTACATTTTTAATAGTCATTTTGGACATCTCTACCAATGCTAATTCAGTTACTTTGAACTTCCAGCAGAAGTAAATTGAGTTGTACAGGTTCATACAGTCAATTTGAGGACAAAATTGGTCCACTGTATCAAAAAGTGAAAAACTAACCTTATTATAGATTTCTTTTTTCTCCTATACTGTGGTTCAATTTAATCTAGAGATAATACGGAACCCAAATGTTTAAAAATATGTATCAAGATTGTCATAAGTCAGTGTGGTCTTCCTCTGCACGTGATCAAAGAAAGAGTAAGGTTAAAATACAACTGTCATTTCCCCCTTGTGCACACCATCACCATGAATCAAATGTTTTTCTTTACGGTTCAGCTCCAGCCGTAAGAGGAAGTTACTGAGGTTAGCTAACAGTGCAGTCCTAATTCATGGCTCAATAACTGGAAGCTGCAAATTTCCTGGGGTTTCCATGAGTTCAGGCATGCTTCCCGTTATCTCGCTAGGCGGCACGCAGTGTTCTGGTTACCGTCAGCCATGAAGGATGCTTATGCCCGTGGCCACGCTGGCTGCCTGCCACCGCCAGGGAGCCCTGGATCATCCTGTTGGGCACCAACTTTTCTACCCTCTGGAGAGAATAGAAATGCAGCTGGGAGCTGCAGCGCTTTTCAGCTCTCGGTGCCTCGCTTCCCAGGTTTGTTACACCCTTCCAAAGGGAATGTCTGGAATTCATTCTTAATTTCATCTAGATTAAGGTAAAACAAAGTTTAATTTCTTTAGTACTTGAAGTATTTTTTCACAAGATTAAAAACAGACAAAAGAGTAACAAAGGTTTATACCAGACCTAAGTGAGGAAAGAAGGACATACTTTTTTTTAAAAAAGAAAACCATGTAAACCATGCATACTACTCACATTTTTTCCATCTGATTTGCCACACTACTCTAGATGTCAAGACTTCTGTGGTCCTAGATATCTTACACTCCTGTTTCATCATTGGAAAATCTCTCTTTTGATGTAGCAAGTTAGCTTTTATAGACAATTTCTTTTGTAGCATTTGAAATCTTCCTGAAGAGGTCCAGAGAGATCTGATCTTACTAAAAAAAATTTATTTTACTTTTAATCCAGGATATAACCTGGCCATTTAAAAGAATTTAAATGAGCATTGTTTCATTTCCCAGAAAATGTGAATGCCTCTTTGTTAGACCCAATGTCATCTGTTCTACTTGATTGTCTATTTAACAACTGCTTGCCTTAAGAAAGGGTGTATCTTGTCCCCTCATCCCTGTGCTAATTTTGGTGTTTCACTATGAAACGTTTCCTCTACTGAGGCTTAGTTATTTGTCAGTCTTTCCACTAACAGAAAACACCTGATACCAATGTCTGCATGGGATAAACGTATTTATCTTATTACTGAGTGTTGACTGAAATCAGACACAATGGAAAATTAACATTCTGGGATCATAATTCCCTAAATATTTCCTGTAAGCTTTTTAAAGTAAGTAAAGATTTTGGACACATTTTCTAAACAAATGCTAACTGACCTACCTGCACAGAATCTAGAGAAAGGACTAGATTTTATTTAAATGAATAAACAATTGTGTATGTTTATGTGCATTAAATAAAGATAGGTTGGTTTTTTTTTTTTGGCTTACTGACCAATGTAAGAAAAAAATTCTAGTCTTGATTTGAAGTGTATGATTTTTGTGGTCTTGTAAAAGAAAATATACATTTTAGGTCAACCGAAAATGTGCACTTGTACTCCATTTAAAATAATTATATATTATTCAAATGAAACAGAGTGATGCCAATTATTTATGAATCTGACATTTTTGCCCTGCTCCAGCTATGTAGATATGAACGGCTGAAGAAATAAACTAAGTTTATGCGGGTGAAAAACATGAATTCACTAGTCATAACATACCCTGAATCGTGACAAAATCATTACATTACTAAAAATTGCAAAAGAATGAGTTTTTGTCAGTCAGCTGAACCACTGACTGGAAACAATTTTTCTGAAAAAAAAAGAAAAAAAAAAAGCAGCACAATGTTTTATAAATATAATCAATGGTTTACAGTAAAAGACATTTCCCAAAAATAGCTAATAAAATCAAGCATTCAGAGACACTGCCATGAACTACAGAATTTATGAAACAGCTTTAGCGTTTTTATTAGGCACTGTCTTTCCAGCTATTTGAATGAAGCAATAACTGAAATTTCAAAGTATAAATGCCTCTAATCATGCTGAAAGAAGGTAAAAAAATAATCTCCTTAGCAATTCAAGTAAGTGCATGAATATTATTTGTTGGGGTTTTTTTGTTTGTTTTATTCTTATATATGAGTGATTTCCCTCTAGCATGAAAAAATTACTAATTACAGTAGTGGAACTATCAGGAAACAATCAATCTTGCTTGTTTCTTCTGTTGAACTACTTAAATTTTAACTACTATTTAGAACTGAAATTTCAACCTCCAAAGTGATTGCATGTGATTGGAGCGGGGGGCAGAAGGGACAGATAAGTTGACCATGTCCCTACAGTCCACAGCGAGGTTCTCTCTAGGAGAGGAATTGTGCAATATCAGTTCATCTTCAGAAACAAGAAAATGTTATCCCTTCTGTTCATTAGCTCCTCATTTTTTTAAATGCTTGACAAATTTTCTGTGTTGTTTACAAACTCCAAACCAAATTCTCCGCTGTTATAAATAGGTAAAACTCAGATGTCTTAATTTTCTTTACAACAAATTGCAAATTCTTCAACTATATCTCATGTTCTCCGTTAAGCTCTAGTATTTAAAAAAAAATCAGTTTAAACTATCATTGGACAACTTAAATAAGAATGTAAAACCAGATGGTAATTTTTCTTCTAAATCCTTATGCAGTTTCCATTCTCTGTAATTGAAAATGTTTTTATCATACTTCGTGTACTTAGGTAACAAAATATTTTATTAACATGTTAAGTTTTCCTTACAATTAAACCCAGCATCTTAATGCCATAGTGTCCCTGCAAGTCCAAGTTTGTTGCCATTTACCTTAGTCTTCTATCATTAATATATTATCATTCCTTATCAAGTTTGGGTACTAGCAAGTCTAGTCTTAATAGAAGGTACTAATGAAAGCACTAATGAAAGCTACTAATGAAGCACACGCATTAGTGTGCTAAATGCTTGCATATTAAGTTTACTTGTGTAACAACAGTGAAGTGATGTCTATGTTATGTGACAGCAGCAGCTCCATCAGTTGCTATGGAATGTAGTTTACAGTTTGTAAAAATAAAAGCGCTAAATACCAAACCCAAGCAGTTTCTTTACAATTCTGTTAAGTATCTGGACATCCCTGAACAAATTCTCTTCACCAAGTGGACAGAATTTGACTCCTTATTGCCATGACCAAGTATGAAAATCTTACATGAGGTGGTGAGATTTTTACCATTTTTACTGTTTACTTTTTGAAAATGGTAAAACTAATTTCCTGTTAAAGGTGCAGATATAAAAAATATTCTAGAAAAGATCTGAATCTGATTTGAATCAAGACAGTTTGAATATATCTGACTTCAGGAAAAATTACATTTGATTCTTGTCCTTAATCACTTAATGCATGATTTTAAAACTTTGCTATAAGGCAGCGAATGTGTCCTAATGGCTTGAGTACTGTTTTGGAACTGATATAAAGTACAGTAAAATACAAGTATGTTTGCTTTTATTTATTACCACATCATCATGTCATTATTATTGATTTTTGTCTCTATTAACTGCATTTTTACTATTTGGATTGTAGTAAATTAATTGTTGGTTTTCTCTCTGTGAATACTTATCAGTGTCCTGGTTTCAGCTGAGATAGAGTTAATTTTCTTACTCGTGGTTGCTGTCTTTTCAGATTTAGTATGGAAGGAATGTCAATAATGCCTGTTGTTTTAGTTGTTGTGAAGTGGTGTTTATAGTAGTCAAGGACTTTTTTTCAGCTTCCATAGAAGCTGAGAGGGAGCACAGACAGAACAATGGGATGTCCAATGGAATATTCTATACCACAGATGTCATACTTGCTATATATATGGTGGTTTACCTGGGGGTAGGGGAGAATCCATGATCACTGTTTGGGATGAGCTGGGCAATCAATTCACCGAGTGGCGAGACTGATTTGTATCTTGTATATTCTATTATTATTGTTACCATCATCTAAATAATTTTAATTTTTCATTATTGTTCTATTAAACTTCTATATCCCAACCCACAAGGTTTTCTTTCTCTTTCCCCTCCTTTTCTCCCTACATTTCTGAGCGGGGAAGAAAGGTTGAGTGAGAGGCTGCATGGGCCTAGTTGCTGGCTGGTGTTGAACCACGACAACCAGCTGCTGTAATTAGCCTCAGAAGAGCTAGTGAACAACACAGCTTATAGATCAAACATTCCATAAGAACAAGACCACAGTATAAACGATTAGTTTACTACGTTTGTTCTCCAGTGAGAGATGGGGCACTTGAAAACCCTTTATTACATTTCAGTTTTTACAACTGGTATTTCTGTAGACCTGAAAGAAAAAAAAAAAGGAAAAAAAAAAACCCCAACTCTTTAGAAAGTCACGGTACGCAATTCATTACATTACAGTTCACAAACATCCCTGTTATAGAGTATTATTCTCAGGGCTCATCTGACAGTACTTGTTAGTACAGTAAAGCATTCATAAATGAAGGAAATCATACACTGCTGTGCTGAATTTTACCACTGCTTGCTTATTGAATTGCATTCTTACAGCAAGCCCCCACGTTGTAAGGCAGGTAATACCAAGACTTAGCAGTGCCTGCCCGGAGAGGGAAATGGCAAAGGCCCTGGCAGCAAGCGGGGAGAAGAGCAAAGCCCTACGCTGACCCGCGGCAACTGGCCACATCACATACACCTTCACCAGACCGAGGGGGGCAAGAGACTCTCCGCAGCCCACCTTGGGGCAGAAAAGGCCCTAGAGGTGACACAGCCCGGGGGAAGGCCGTACGTCCTGGGGAGCAGCACGACCACGGCTGCGGAAGCTGCCAGGGCCCGTCTGTCCCTGAGGGCAGCTCACCCCGCAGGGCGTTATTACCCGAAATCTCCCTCCCGCATCCCTCTCCCTCAGCCCCTCCCGCCTCCCCTCGAGCGACGCGCATGCGCAAAGCGGCCAACGCGCGCGGCGGGCTCCGGCGGCCGTTGCCCCGCCCCGCCGCGTGAGGAGGGCGCGCGCCCGGGCCGGGCCAGCGAGCGAGCGAGCGAGTTGTGGCGACCGCGCCGCCGCGGGGGCGATGTTCGTGGCGCGCAGCATCGCGGCGGATCACCGCGACCTCATCCACGATGTCTCCTTCGACTTCCACGGCCGGCGCATGGCAACCTGCTCCAGCGACCAGAGCGTTAAAGTGAGCGGGCAGCTGACGCGGCCTTGTGGGTTGGGGTTGGGGGGGCGGTAGTGCGGCCTACCGGGCCGCCCGGGCGGGCGGAGCAACGTTCTGGGCTCCACGGAGCGGCGGGGCCGGACCGGGCCCCTGGGAGGGGGAAGGCTGAACCTCGGCCCGGCTCCTCCAGCCCGGGGAGCGAATGGCCGCATCCCGCCGTGTCCGACGCTGAGGGAAGGAGCCACTGTTTCACAACGAAGTGCCAATAAGCAAAAGAGGCTGAAATGTTCTGCTTGTGCTCTGGCAGGTTTGGGAAACCGTAAAATATCAGGAGCCTTGATTTTACATGCCTTTAGAGGAAACGGCAGTAAATGGGAAGTTAATTGCTTTTTCCTTTTTTTTTTTTCCCCCCCCACATAATGAGAACATAGACGAGTTATGCGGTAAGATTTAAGAAATGTAGTGTTACAAGGGCAGGTAGCAATAGGATGAGGAGTAATGGCTTCAAACTGTAAGAGGATAGATCTAAATTAGATACTAGGAAGAAGTTTTTCATTCTGAGGGTGGTGAGGCACTGGAACAGGTTCCCCAGAGAAGCTGTGGATGCCCCATCCCTGTAAGGGTTTAAGGCCAGGCTGGATGGGGCTTTGAGCAACCTGCTCTGGTGGGAGGTGTCCCTGCCCAGGGCAGGGGGGCTGGAACTCCCTGATCTTTAACATCCCTTCCAACCTAAACCATTCTATGATTTTAATTTGCAGAGAACAGTCGTATATTTTGTTAGACCAGTTAATAGGTTGAGAAAATTGCTTTTTCACAGAAAGTTGTGTCAAAACATAGGTCAGGCTTAAAAACATGCAAGTAGACACTTCTCCCTGACCACGTGTTAAAAAGCAAACAAAACAAGAACATCTTCACCATCCCCCAGAAAGTAAGCCAAAACCATGTCAGTCTTTGATCCGGACCGACTAAATAAAACTTGCAGCCTAAAAAGAACGTTCTTAAGAAAGATGCCAAGAGGTAGGTAGAACTCATAAACTATGTTCTTGAACAAGGTAATGATACTTTTCAATCATAAAGATATGTTACGCGACTCCATTAAGAAATCTTACTCTGAGCATAATTTCACAAGAGCAGTGGTATATCTGGCCCATTCTCACTGGTTGGGCCCTGCACAACAGCAGTCAAGGAGGTTACAAATTTGGGCTGTGATGATAACAACCAAGGTTGTATTAGAGATGCAGAACGGCAAAAGTGAGTTAACTTTCAGTAAAGTTATATAGTGAATGAGTGACAAAGAGGAGCAGATGCCATGTCTCCAGAGGTTTCTTTCAGCTGGTTGCGTTTGTGAATTCCTCCACAATGACTTTTCCAGAAAAAAAAAAAAGTCATAAAAATGATTGATGTGTGTGGGAAATCAAGAGGAAGGTTAAATGACTTGTGCCTGGGTATAAGTCAAGACAGGAATATTGGAAACAGAAATAAGATCTGTTTCCCCAAGAGCTTTACTTTCTTTTTGTTGCCCTGCTCTGTGTGTGGGATGGTTGGTAGCAGCTGCATCAGGGTGTTGTGACCAGATCTATGAATGTGTCAAGGTGAGGACCGTGGGGGCTCTAGGGTGAAACTGCTTAGTGTACACACGGAGCTGAGTGACCAAAGTTGAGAATTGTAATAGCTTATCTCCTGTGAATAACTTATTGTTTAAAAAAAGATAGACTTCGTACCATAGTGGATTTTGCAGGTTTATTTCTGTTCTTCCTATCTGTAGTAGGGATATTGTCAAGGTTGAGTGAAGTGCAGTTGTGCACTGAGCCAGGTAGAGATTTCCAGATGAAAATGTTTAGTGGTGTACATATTACGTATTTTTAATGGCTGTACTTTGTAGTACTGCTTTGTAAACTTTATATACAAAATGTATGATTGTATTTTAATTTTTTAATAGGTCTGGGACAAAAGTGAAAATGGGGATTGGCATTGCACTGCCAGCTGGAAGGTTTGTATTTATAACAATTACACAGTTATAATTTGTGCAGAAACATTCTTAGTTTTTGTTGACTTGCAGAGTAGAGATATTTTTGCTATATTGTAAATCTCATACTTGTTATGGTAAAACACCTTTTCTCCACTCTTATAAAACATGTGATGCTCCTCACATGCTTGCATGTAGTCTTATATTATTAGTACTTGGTTATGCTGGAAGGCTTTGTTATCAGTAAACGTAGCAGTAAATGGTGTTCAGGGAGTTGGAAAACAGTGCCTTCATTTTTAATTAAATATTTCTTTTTTTGCCTATTGTAAAACTTTGGCGGGGGGGGGAGATGGCTGAGAAAGGAGAACAAAAAGAAAAAGGAAGAGGTATGGATATTAAATGTTCCGACATCTGACCACTGGGTTTTTGTTTTGTTTTTTTCCTCAAAAGCTGTCTGAGAACTGTGTTATATAGAGACTCTGCTTCATCTGAATAATTAGTGCATTCAGCTGCTGAATTATCCTTAAACTTGTATTTAATAGGACCACAATAATCTCTGTAAATGGAAATGCAAGTGAAGCTTTTGAATTCCCCCTCTCTAAGAAAAGAAGCATTAGATTGACTAGGTATGAAAGAGGAGTTTAATGTAAAAAAAAAAAAAAAAAAAAAAAAGGTAAGTAATGCTCTGCCTATGCTTTGGACAAGTACAGGCAAGCTAGGAGGAAACAGGGTAAAGGCTGAAAACTGAAAACCAAGCTGTACTTTTTCTTTGAAGGCAGAGTCTTAGATTGGAACTTATGGTTTAAAGAATAATAAATAATGCCTTAAAGTACACTTGTAGTAAGTACTTTTTAGCCATTAACTAGTAGCAACAAAACTTTGCAGTGCTTGTAGGAATAAACAAATGCAACAGCTGGTGTATTACTTTGAGCTTTTAGAAAACAACATGGGTTTCAAAGGAATAGTCTTCCTGCTTCCTAGAATTTACTTCTGCTTCTGCAGAAAGTCATAAAAATGTATGATTGCTTGGACTGATACAATAAGTATATTTTTTGTATCGTGTTTTGGTGTTATCTTGCAGACACATAGTGGATCTGTGTGGCGTGTGACATGGGCCCATCCTGAATTTGGGCAGGTCCTGGCTTCCTGCTCTTTTGATAGAACAGCAGCTGTATGGGAAGAAATAGTGGGAGAGTCAAATGATAAACTCCGAGGCCAGAGTCATTGGGTGAGGCTTTAACATGTTAATTATAGTTTCTGTATGTTCTCATATAAACAGATTCACTCTGCCTTGTTGACATGTTTGCTTGTCGTAATGGACCGAAGCTTTAAACTGTTTAAATTTCTGAATTAAACAGAGGGCTGCACATGAGTATTGTTCTAAATACCGAGTTACTGGACACTTCTGGTTTTGCAATGTATTTTCTATTCATGAAACAGAAAAAGTACCCCGTTTTCTTCTGCTAATATAAAGTGTTCCTGATTTTGCTTATGTTTTGTTAATTTGTGGCAAAATTCCAATGTTGAATAAATATTTTTAAAGCATTTGAGGAAAACCCCTAAATAGTAACATTCAGGCCACTGCTATTAAATTACTACAATTAATCAATTACAGTGAACTCAGGCCGCTCCTGATGGTGTTTCTTAATAAGATATTCCCTGGCCAACAGCTCACAGACATGAATTCCCATCTACAGGTGTCATGGTTTCAGCCGAAATTAAAGTTGTTGAGTTTTTCTTTTGCGACGGGAGCTCATTTGCAAATTTTATTATGCTGTTCTTTTTTGTTTTTCAAACAATAGATCAGGTTTTGGGGGAAAATAGTTTGCGCAAAAGTAGATTTTCTGCGTAGCCTTTCATCAATGGAATTTTAGATCTAAACATTATTTTGCAGCACAAATTACACATATTTTATGTGTAATCTTACATAACTTTAGAGGCAGGTATACTGAGTTTAGTTTTTGTTTTGGTTGCTAAAATATCTGCAGTTTTCTACTTTTGCCTAAAATTTCCTAACATTAAAATACATAATTGTGAAGAGTTGGGTTGTCAGGATCTCAGGCACCCAGTGGCATACGAAAGCTGACTTCTGTGTGCAGGAGGCAGTTGTGGTGCACAGTTTTCAGCTCAAACTCGTACTTTCTTGGTAGGAGAGGAGACGACCTGAAAAGCAAATGTTAACATTTTTTTCCTTTTTCACATTAGTGAATCTTCTTATTAAATGGCTGCTGTATTCACTCATTCCTTTGTCAGAATACTTTTTTTGATGCTTTTGTTGGAAAACGCCTTGTCATAAACTTCAGCAGCACTGAAATTATAAAATGGAGCATTGCAGCTAATAGTCACCTGTATGAATGAAGAGGATGGTTTCAAACTGCCTGTGGCCAGTACTCTTGTATTTTTTGCTTATCTTACATATTGGGTTTGGGGTTTTTTCCTGAAGAACATAATCTAAACAACTCTATTTTGTATAAAACTTTGATACCACTGTGAGTATCTCTCTCGATGTTTGAAAGTGCAATGATCTGCCATTTCTCCAATTCACTGGTGTATAAAGAGACTACTTTTTTAAAGTTTTTGATAGAGCAGGTAAGTGATCCTATGAAGCGGTGTTGTGAGACTTTGATTAGCCTTCCTTAGGGAATACATCTTTGATGAAAATGGCTAGCATTTCCTTAAAGGATTTCTGCCTTTCTTTGCAGGTAAAAAGGACCACTCTGGTAGACAGTAGGACGTCTGTTACAGATGTGAAATTTGCTCCCAAGCATATGGGTCTTATGTTAGCAACCTGTTCAGCAGATGGAGTTGTAAGGATTTATGAAGCTCCAGATGTGATGAATCTCAGTCAGTGGTCACTGCAGCATGAAATCTCATGTAAGCTGAGCTGCAGTTGTATTTCTTGGAATCCCTCAAGGTATGTTATTAAAACGGTAGGTTTTGCTTTATGATTGTTTAAGCAAAAGGTCCAAAGAGTTAGTTCTGAAATTCTGTAGAATATATTCTAAAACACACCTAAGAGAAAGTGCTTATAAAGACAGAATTCCTTGTATCTTCTTTCCTTAAGTAAGATGTTGCAATAGGTGATAATTTTGACTGCTCTAACAAGGACATGCACTCTTGCCAGTGCACCAGAGTACTAGGAACCACCAGAGTCTCCTTAGCACAAATACAAAGCCTAAGAGTCCTTTTAGTTACACCCTCGGGGGGCAAGTGATACCCTTAACCTACTTGAACAGGAAGGAATTGGAGAGGAGTTTGGTGGGATATTCCCTACCCAGAAGAACACGCACAAGCAGAGGTTCTCCTGCACTTCACATCTCACGTCCTCCTCAGCAATAACAGGAAGGCAAAAACCATTCAGGGCTGAACTGTTTTGAATTCTGTTTGTCCAGAAGCACTTAATGGCTTTCCCTATAGATGTATTGGTCTGTGTGTCCTGCTGATCCAGTTATTCTTCTGTTAATTATTAGTAGCCTGTGCTGGAGGCTCAGAATACAGGCTTTCACTTTAATGCATCGATGGGGTTAAAAATTGATATAGAACTCATCTATGTTTAGCTTTTGTAATCTGTCTTCCAAAACCTGAATGAAATCCCATTAAATCATTAAATGTACTGCAAAGAATGCAGACTCTGCCATAAAAATTGTGTCAAATACTTGAGTAGTGATGAATGTATAAAATCAATCCTGTTCTCTGGAAGCATCGTCTTGAGTTGCCAAATAATGTTCCCTGGTGATTTATCTTAGTGGGTGCATAAAGTGGACTTTCCAAACAGTAGAATGGAGATAGTACTGTTAACTGTGAATGACCTTACTTGTGTTTCCTTTTGATTGATTTTTTTTTCCCTTGTGATATTTTTTTGTTAGTGTTTTGCTTTCTATATAGGCAAAGTGCCTAAAATTTAAAAAATGGCTTGGTGTACTTTCTGTGGAATTGTTTGTAAATACAACAGTATTTATTTTCACCTTTTAGCTCTCGAGCACATTCTCCAATGATAGCTGTAGGAAGTGATGACAACAGTCCAAATATATTGGCTAAGGTTCAAATTTATGAATATAACGAAAATACCAGGTATGCTAAATAACAACATATAACATTTGTGGATCTTAAAGTAGTTTGTAATATATGTCTCTTATTTTATTTCTGTTATAAGATGTGCAGTGGAGTAGTAAATAATAATACCTTAATTCTGTCTCTGAGCCATTTGATGGGAAAGGAGAGGGAGACCAGAATGGTGACCGATGTTCACAGACACGATACTGAGAATATTGTTCTATCTCAGTGCAGAAAGGCCAGTGTTCTTATCAGCCTTTTAAAGGGAGAGTTGTTGTTTCGGCTTCTACTCATTGGTACGCTTGAGTTTGCACAAGGAATCTGTAGGGCAAAGTTGAATTTTGAATTGTGTTGCACTAGGCACTTGCAATGCTTTTGAAAGCATGTTTATAATGACAGAAGGGCCTGTGAATTACTGGCATTCTGTAAAAGCTGAGTTTGTACAGTTAAGAATTCGGCGCCAGAAAAGGCCAGGAAGCTCGTGCACAAGCACATTCAATTAAATGATGGCAGTGAACTCGCATTTCATTCAGGGTAGTTGCTGTGGGAAAAGAGCCGAGGCGTTTTGTGGATTTATGTCAGGATTCAGACAATGTTCTTTGTGCATTAACAATAAAGAAAAGCTGCTGTAGCTTATCTGGTGGTATATAGAAAATGGAATACATGTGTGTCATACAGAGAAGGAGACAGATAGTGGTCTGCTTGCAAGCACAGAAAATTTAGTAAGTTACGGAAATACAAATTCCCTTGATTTGTGAGTGGAAGATTGTTTTTGTTTTCCTCTTGCAACTGTGGACGTATGACTTTAGTGTACTGTTGTTACTGTACAGTAGTTACTGTATGTAGTATATTCAATTTCTGAAGAAATCAGCTTGTAATCATTATGTTATGAAAATCTTTATTTTTGCAAGTTTCATCATGTATACTAACCCTTTTTTTGCGATTCCCCTATGACTGGCTTGTATAGTTTGCATCACTAGCAATTTTGATGGCACTAAAGGTTAATTTCTTATGCTGTATAGGAAATATGCGAAAGCAGAAGCTCTGATGACAGTCACAGATCCTGTACATGATATTGCATTTGCTCCGAATCTGGGAAGATCCTTCCACATCTTAGCTGTAGCAACCAAAGATGTACGAATTTTCACACTAAAACCTCTAAGGTGAGCTTAAAAGGAATATAGTTTGGTATGATGTGGTGCACACTATGAAGTTATTTTAATAGTATCTGCAAATCAATAGTAGTAACTTCATATATATGCAGGATTGCCTTTTAGCAGCCTGATGACAAGATTGTGAGTGAGTCTATACTTTTGTCTGAATACCTCCTACTACTCTAATATACTAACAATTTTTATATAAACTCCTTGAAAAATGTGGTCCTCTCTCTTCATTATCATGTTCGAGCCCAGACCTTTGAACAGTTGTGTGCAGAACTGTCACTTTTCTCTTAAACAGGAAAGAGTTGACTTCATCTGGAGGATTAACAAAATTTGAAATTCATATTGTGGCCCAGTTTGATAATCACAACTCCCAAGTGTGGCGAGTGAGCTGGAATATCACAGGCACAGTGCTAGCCTCCTCTGGTGATGATGGCTGCGTTAGGCTCTGGAAGGGTAAGGTCACCCACCTGAAATAAATTAGCTGTTTAGCATGATGAATGTACTCGAGGAATCTTATTCAACAAATAATTTTGGAGTAAAAGTTCGTTTTAGTTTTGGGAGGGAGGGAAGGCCATTAGGGGTCCAGCATCAGAGCAAGAAGGTCTCTGGGCCACCACCATCAAGGGAGAGAGAGGTATGCAGCAGACTTCTCTACTTTATGTTGAGTGTGATGTTTGTGGTGTGAAACAATCCTTTTGACCTGGCTGGGTCAAGTGACCAAGTCTTGCTCCTTCTCTTCCCTGCACCTGGCAAGCCTCAAAAATACTGAGACCTTGAATTCCACATAACTTATCTGGCTATAATGTAAATATTTTCATGAATTCAGCCACTAGAGTCTTCTAAAAGTGCAATTTTCCCAAGCGTTAAGAGAGAAATTAGTCCTGTGCCACTCCAAAAGAAGTAACTTCTTGTGCTAGAACACTTGCATGTTTTAGGCTGCTGTGAACAGTTATTACTGTACCCTCAAATTGTTTCACCAGACTAGAGTTATGTAAAGTTGTAATTTTTAAAATTAATGTACGTGCTGCATTATTATCTTTGCCTGCTGCCAAACCCAGAAAAATCTATGTTCAGTCACAACATTCAGGCAAACTGGCTTTTTCTCTGTTTAAATTTCTAAAAACAACAACAGCAAAAAAAAAAAATCAGTGACAGTTTCCTCATCTATTCTTATTTTTTCCTCAGTATTTTAATAAAAGAAACTCATTTTTGCTACTGAACAGAACTGAGTATTAAATCGTGTATAGGCAGAGAATGTCAGACAGCTAAACGGCCAGATCCTCAGCGGTTTGGAATTCATATATTGTATTGAAGTTTAATTCTCAGCAGGTGCATAGCAGTTGAAACATAATAGTTATATCAAATGCAGAGCTTCAGAAGAAAAACTAACAGGTTTTATATATTTATTTATATTTGCAGCTAATTACATGGACAACTGGAAGTGTACTGGTATACTGAAAGGTAACGGGAGTCCTGTGAATGGTAGTTCTCAGCAGGGAATTTTTAATGCCTCTCTAGGTTCAGCCAATACAAGTCTCCAGAATTCACTAAATGGATCGTCTGCCAGCAGGTAGGTTAATTAGCGGAAAGACTGAATTTCAGTCTCTTCTCTGAAGCTTCTTCATGTCACTCAGCTTTCATGTTTGTTTTATAACTTTTTTAAAAGTGCAATGTAGTTTATTGCATGAGTGCTTCTACAGACTCTTCTAGTTTTGCTCTGTGATGGTGTCTGTTAAGCCAGTGTTTACAGGAAAATGAAGAAAACCATAAGCTGTGCTGAATCATTCTGTATAAATGAGCACTGTAAACAACTATTTTCACTTATAGTCCTTCCACATTATTAAAAATACTTTTTCTGAAGTAGTTTCAGACAAGGATAAACTTCATCATACTGTTGTGTGATTGCCCTTTGGTTTCAGATGCATACTTAAAAGTGAAGCAAACAAATTCTGCAAACAAAGCCAGCAACAAATTCTGTTTTTCACTGGGATAATGTAGTGGAAGGGAAGGAGGAAAAGATGCTTCATAATGCATGGTTTCAACAGTCATACACTAGAGTTACTTTACTTGCATTTTTGCAGATGTAACACCAATTGAGTAAAGTTTTGTTTTTTTAATCTTCCTCATATGGCATTCTTGTAGCAGATTAATTTGCTTTCTTCTGTAGTTTTTATTCTGTAGTAATTGCTGTTTAGTAGGTAAATTTAACTGCCTCTTCTGGAAGGCATTTGAATTTGCGCGCACTGAAATCTAGAAATACACTGTACACGCCGTGGTACAAATGCAGGACTCGATCAGCTCAACAGGATGTGTCCTATGTAAGGACTACGTGTGGCCAAATTCCATCACAGCAGCTTCCAAGTTTTGTGGCCACGTTTACTTTTTTTCAAAATGTCCTGAATGGCAGTTCTGGCTTCCTGTCCCTAGCTGTGTTAAACAGATAAGGGCTTCCACATTTTCCTCACAACATAAATGGGAGAGGTGGTAACGGGACAAGTCTCCAGCAAGAAAGGAGGCCAAAATTATACCGATCATCTGATTCCAGGTGCTCCTTACAGCGTAGCAGTAAATTGCTGAAATACAGTTCTGTCTCGGAAATGTGATCACAGAATCACAGAATGATTTGGGGTTGGAAGGGACCTCTGGAGATCATCTAGTCCAACCCCCCTGCCAAAGCAGGTTGCAGAGGAACGTGTCCAGGCAGGTTTTGAACATCTCCAGAGATGGAGGCTCCACCACCTCTCTGGGCAGCCTGGATATAACTGCATTGGCTTGGGCTCCTATAGGGAGATGAGGCTATTTTATGCTGCTGTAGCATAGGGTGTGGTTTCACAATCTTCTTATCTAAGACTGGCTGCTGCCAGCAAGACTACCCTACCCTGTTGGTTGTTCTCCCCTCCCTGAAGTTCATAGTAAGCCCCTGTGAAACTGAAACTTCTAGCATTATTTTAGACTCCCTACGTTGCTCTGTATTTTGAAAATTTTTTTTTGTTCTTATTTTGGTTTTAATAAGTTATTCTCAGCTCCAATATGGAATCGATGTTTTGTTACAGAATTAAGTCTGTGGCTGTGGAATTGCAAAGTATGTGGTGTCTTGTCCTAGGATTGAGACTTACTATAAAACAGATGCACTTAACTACGTGTTTTCTTTTGTAATCACATTGCATTAGCACAGTTTCCTAACTTTTGTTTTAGTGTATTAACACTTAGAATAAAGATTTCTGTACTGATATTAGACTAAATTGGTACGCTACTATTTTGTCTGTGACTGTAGATGTCATGTTTCACTGTCTATACATTTAAACACTTAAAAGAGCTAAAGTATAGCTAGATCTGGAAAAGCTTGTTAAAGCACGATCACCACACTGGATTTGTACTCAAAGTAATTTCAAACAGATGATGTACATTGTTGGAGAATAAGTCAGTAGGGCTTTATTGTTATGTTTATGTAATTGTGTGTCTCAATTTATGATACAATTTCCATTCTCCATTTGTATTATGTCCTTTTTAACAGAAAGCAGAGCTGATACCAAGCTAACTGGAGTAACTTTGGTGTTTTGCTGCTTGTTGCATGCACACAGGAATGGAAAACGAACTCCTTTTTCCCCTCCCCAACGCCGTTTGACCTCTCCCGAGACACCAGCATCCTGCTAACTACTAAATGCTGTTCAAAAAGCCTTTTTAAAACACGTTGTGTACGTTTTTGGTACTAGCCCGCACAGTTTGATACTGTTGGAACTCCCGATAGAAAAATACTTGGAGAGGCTTCTTGTTTGGAAAAAATCACACCCACAAACAACCCAAACCCCAAAACTTCCAATCAAAAGATTTTTTTTTTTTTTTTGAAAGTTGTCAAATTAAAAGACTAGTTCATGACTAACAATGAGAATTTTTGTCCTTAATTGGGATGGGAGGAGGGAAATGACCATTAAAATAATTTTCATTGAAATTATTTTGGTAACTAATTTGTTTTGCATTTCGTAGTGTTCAGTATTTGACCAAGATTTCTAAACATCACAAGTTTGTAACTGCTTTGTAATATATGAAACTGTTAGTTTTAAAGGAGTAAGAAAACTGTGTTTTGACAATTGTACAGATGATAGCTTTTAATAGTTTGGTATTGCTTCATTTATACCTTGGTATGACTTCAAATAAATGTTTTGTAAGTATTGTCATACTTTCTTCATCCTAAGAGAAGTACTTTTTCTGATATGTACTTGTACATTCCTATAGTAATAATTCCATGGAGTAACTAAAAGTCTCTAAGCATAGTATCCTAAAAAATGCAAACATTTGAGCCATAGAAAGACTGAAACCAAAATGCATCTTGTGAATTGCCCTATAATTTCCTTAGTTGTATAGCTGTTCCTTTATGTAAGTCCACAGACCTGTAAACAGGACAGAAAATATCTGTAGGTATCTGATATAGTTACACTAAAATGCACAAGTATTACGGGTAAGTTATAATAAAAATATCACTAAAATGACATGAAATGACATAATTCTGAGTCTTGTATTCACCAGGAATTTTAAATTTACTCTGAGGATAAGATGTAAATACATGCAAAGACTGTATTTCATTGGAAGTAGTTAATCTCTGTAAATGTGTATTATTAAATTTAAAGTATTGTAAAAACAATGATGTTTTTACATCTATTCTAGAGGTGCTGTGAAGTTAATCTGAATTAGATGCGTATGCAGAAAATGTACTTGGATAATATTTAATGTATATTTTGTCACAAATGAAGCGTTACTGAAAGCTCTGTTAACAAATGGCAAGAGTTCTGGGAGAAGGCAAGCCTGCTAATAGCTGTGCTACATCATCCTTTTGATTCCCAAAGCAATCTGTTCTTTTGTAAAAATGTATTCTAGGATTATTATTATGGTATTCTTTCCTATGAACCTCAGTGGAAAAGACTGTATTATTTTCTTTTAAAGAACAGTTTCCGGATTTGTCTTGTTTTGAATTACAAGCCCTGATTTCTGCTGTTATGTTCTATTGGTTTTGGCATGGATATACTAAAGCCTTTTTATTTTTTCCAGCATGTCTTTTCTCCCCTTTGGTTCTCCTTGTATTTACTACCTTTCTCTTTTCTTTTTTTTTTTTTTGTTGTTTGTTTTGTTTTGATTTGGTTTGGTTTTGTTTTGTTTTGGTGTTTTGTTCCTTTCTTAATTGTTTCAGGTATTTCTTTCCCCCTCTGGATTCCCCACGGGCTGGATCGAGATGGTCCAGCCATGCCCAGCTCCTTCCTCCTCCTCCTCTGATAGAGCACTCTTGCGATGCTGACACTGCCAACCTCCAGTATCCTCACCCTCGCAGACGATGTGTATCTCGGCCTCTTAATCTATTACCTGAGAATGAAGGGGTTTAACATGTTACTTTAAATAAACTCTGAAGGGCCTTATTCTGATGTTTGTGGATGCTTCCATTTCTGGCTGCCTTTTGTATTTCTTCTCTTGTATGGAAGATTTTAAAAAACTTGGGAACTTCATGCATGTTTTACAGAACAAACTATACCATTTGGAAGATGTTTCTTATGTTTGTGTTTCAAAGGAACATATTAATGTGTATCCTTTGAACTGTGGCAACACATACAAACAGTATCAACCACAAGTTATTTATGAGTAGCAGACTTCAATGTGCCTGTCCTTTTTTAGTGGTTTTTTTCCTCCATTTCTTTTTTCAATTGATTTAATGGTCTTGAATTATTTCTTTTTGTACATTGCACTGACAAATATGAAATATATTCTCAAAATTATACATGACTTCAAGAAGTTGTTGAGTAACTAAAGGGTGATATTGGATCAACTTGTAAAAGAAACAAACCCATTCCTGTGTATACTGCAGCAAAATAGTTTTTTGAGTGTTAGGTTACTTAAGACTTTTCCATCTTGCTGTATAAATATTTAAATTTTATAATTGTGGTTGACTAATAAACTTATTGTAAAATGTCTGTATTGTTATGCTTTTTCTTGTAATAGCCTTTTTTTTTTTTTTTAAACAGGCTCCTGATCAAGGAGCTTTTTTTGATTCAGGCATCCATTCTCCTAGCTTTGCTTTTGTGAAGTCATGCCATTCTGGGTGTGCAGTTGTGTAGTACATTTTTGTGCTACACGCTGTGCTCTGACTTTTCTCATGGGTGTGTTGAAGGTCGGCAGAGACTACTGGAATTGTTGGGTTTCAAAGTATCTCTTTAATGTTTTATGTCAGCGCAGGAACTTCCATCGCTGCGGATCAGCACGTTGGCATTGACTCAAGCTTTGGCTGCTGTGAAACGGGCGGGAGGATAAAACTGGACAATGACTCCATGGCATTGGTAGGGAGCAGCGTTACCATACAAGATGCAACTGCTGAACTTGTTCTGCAGATCCTAAGGGGAGGAAGGAAAAAAGTGGCCTCTGAGCAGCAGGAACCCTGAATGTAATACTGTATTTCGGTGAGCTTCAAAGGGGCTTATGCTGCTGCCTGGATGACACCATTAGTGTAAGGTAATGGAGAAGGCAACCTGCATTCTTCCACAACACTCACAAAGTCCACAGTACTCCAAAAGCTTGTATTCCAAAAATTTGATTTGCTCAGATACACCACATTTCTTTTTTGATTTTTTTTCTCTGAGGAGTCTAGTTTCCATTTACTAAAGCACCGTGAGAAATAAGGATGGTGTTAGGGGTGATTGTTGATGGTGTTTGAAGGGAGGCTGCTGCTATTTTTCATCCAGCAGGAACAGAACTCTGTGTTTACTAAACTCAGGTGCTTAGACCTTTTTACCAAAAAGATAATTTTTTATAGCCGCGCCATACTCTGTATGCATGTATTTTCAGAGGGCTATGCCACGGCCCGGGCCCCGTACACCTCACTGACGGCCCACCTCAGCAACGACGCGGTGGCCTGAGGGGCTGCCGCCACTCCCCTGGAAGACTCCGCAGCGATTCGCACTTCGCCGGCCCGTAACCAAATACCTCAAAAAACCCATTCCATCCTTCTCCTTCCCCAAACCGCCCCCGCCGCCTCACAGCTTAACGGACGACGGGGCGGTGAGGGGCTGCGCGCCCCTCGCACAATCAGCGCCCCTCTCCCCTGCCCCCTCCCCAAGCTCTGCCCCACCGGCCAATCACCGCCTCTGGCTGGTGCTCACCCATTGGCTGGCGGCGGGGCGGGGCGCGGGCTGTGGGCACGTTTTTGGGGAGGAGTGGTGTGTGAGAGCGAGCGAATTTGCGCATGCGCGGTCTCGCCCGCCCTCCAGGGGGCGCTGCGCTGCGCGGCCGTGTGGGCGGGGCGAGACCGGACAGGGCAGGGCGGCGGGTGCGCGGGAGGGCGCGCGCGGCGGGAGCGGCGGTTTGAAGTTTTGGCGGTTGGGCCGCGGTCCTTCAGTCTCCTCTCAGGCGAGTAGCGGCGGAGAGGGGTACGGTGAACACGGAAGACGACCGGGTTCCTCGGTCTTGTCTGTAGTGGGAAGGATAGGGCTGGGCCGATCTCCTCCCGTCTGGGGAGAAGGGGTTGTGGGCTTGGAGCCGCTTCCCGTCCCGGCTTCCCCCGGGCCGCGACGGGTGTGTGTGTGAGGCGGGGGGTGGTGGTGCCGCCGCCTGGATGGAATAATGACGGGGAACGAGGCCTGGGTATTCCTCTGCTGATGTGGGTAGTTTTAGGCTGTCGCCTGGCCAGGGGCGGCCTGGGAGGATCGCGTCACGGATTTTGTACGGCTCCCGCTGCTGTAGAAATGGAGGAAAGGCCGCCTGGGTCCAAGCAGCTTTAGAGGCTAAATATAGGTTGGCACACCGTGCGGCACAGGTGCTCTTTAACTTGCGGGAGTGCTGCTCTTTTTAGAAAGTCCAAGGCTGCTCTGGAGCCCTGTGGCCCCCAAAAGGCTTAGGGGGAAGAGGAGATAATTTTTTAAGCTCTTCTGTGGATAAAGCGGGGTGAGTGCCAAAGAATGTTGGCTGGGATGTATAAGTAACGTGTTTTTGAAAGCGTTACTGTGGCTTGCGTAACTGTATAGTTGTTTTGTTCCTACTTGCAGATGCTGCTGGACCAGAGCTGATCGTGTTGCCAAGCAGAGTGCTATTTTAAGCAACTTCTGTAGGATGATGGAAGACTTCAGAAATATTGCCGATGAGACGTTTCCAAGCTTCTTGGGCCATTCATTGAGTAGCAGTGAAAGTGTCATCTTTGAAAATATTACTATTTCCTCAAACCCTGGCTTACCTGTTGCAGCTTCAACTGTTGCTAGGAATAAAACGGGTTGTGGCAACAGGTGAGACTATCAGTTAATACTACTTAATAATATAAAAAACAGTTGACGGGTTTGAAACATTTAACTTTAGAAACGAAAAACTCTTTGGAAAGATTATTTGGTAGATGATAGAACTTATTAGTAGTGAAATAATCTGCATTAAATTAATTACTCATGAAACTGAATTTCACTGAATTTTTAGAGTTGGAAGGGACCATAGAGATCATCTAGTCCAACTCCCTGCCGAAGCAGGGTGGCCCATAGCTAGAGCAATTAACAATTACCTTGTATTAAAATTACCCTTTAAAAATAGTTTGATTTTTTGACTGATAAGTTAAAAGAATCTTAATTGTTATATTAACTCTTCAGCGTAGTATAAACAAGTTTTAAGACATAAAGAGAATAATATATTTCTTCCATGGGTGTTCTTTTAATTCTTTTAACTGTTCATTTGTCTTATCTGGATCTGGCTTGTTTTAGAAAGGGTGGTGTCAAAGCTAGTGTTATGGATATGAATTAAAATTTAACACAATTTATAACGATTTGTTTAGCCAGGGGTAGAGCAAAGAGTAATGATTATAAGCCTTTGCTCATTTAACTGATGTCCTGTGGCTTAACAAGATCACACTTTATGCCCTGTCTTTCCAGAAGTGTGTGTTCCAAATAGAACAACACTAGTCACTAAAAATGATAATGTGGTATTTCCCTAAAGAACTACAGAAGACTGGAGAGGATCACTCTGGGTTCTACTCTGGGTACCAGTAGATACAGACTGTCTAGAAAATGCTAAAATGTTCAAATAAGTGAACTTACAGAAGATGAGTGGCCATCAATATGATTATTCTCTCCCATTTCTTTTTTTTGGCAAATGGGAGAGATGCATTTAGAGTGATTCTGTTGTGTGTTTTCCCTCCCCACCTTTACAGGCATTCGGATATCTGTGCGTCCTACTTAGAAGGGAAATATTCCCCTCCATCAGGATCTTCTCACAGTAGTCAGTCAGATCCTGAGCCAGTGGGGAGATTTGCCCTCGATTTTCGTGATGACACGTAAGTGAGATAGTTTAAAATCTAATTCTGTTTAAAATATGCATACCAGTATGTAGATTCGTATGTACTCTGAGCTAATTATGGAATACTTCAGAATGTAACTGCTCAGCAGCAGCTTCTACTACTGGCCTTTTGTTGGCAGTCACTGGAGATTTCAGCTGTGCATTAGCCTGGTAGCTTACAGTGTTTGGCAGCCTGGGCAGCAGCTTTTCCTACTGGAACAGCTTCTCTGTGTTTTCTGGAGAGGGATAGTGTCAGGGTGTGCAGAAACATCCCGAGCAATGCTACTGCTTAGACTGTACAGCCCTACGTGAGCAGTGTCCTGCTCTTTAATTGAATAATTTGACTTCAGGTGCATGTCAGGAATGAATCTTTAGAAGTTTTTTTTTTTTTCTTTTAAACTACGATGCTTTGTTGTGTTGTCACACTAATTAAGAATTTCCTAAGCGTGATTAATTAATTGACTTATTTGAATCTGGCATGTATTTACCTAGTATAATCTAGAATTAAGATGATGTTTCTGGTTCATGTCATGTGTGTGAATAGTAGTTTGCACTGATTTAAGTCTGCTCCAAGTAAGTATCATGCAGTTTGCATCCAGAAAGGAAAATCAATTTCCATCAAATTTGGCTTCTTTGTAGCCTCAGTGTTTGCTATTTCTTAGGAAAGAACTAGTGTTAGTGAAATAATTTAGAGAGTGTAAGTGGTAGAAGCTGTTGCAGAGCTTATTCTAACCAAGACCAAATTTGTTCCTACTGTTGCAATAGAAACTGCAATGTAAATCTTTCTCACTGATAAAATTGTTATTAGGCAGTATGTCCCTATAAAAACAATGTAAGATTTAATACAGGGAATCTGCTTCTTGATTGTATTCAAGTAAAAAACCAAACAAAAAAAAACCCCAAAACAGTGAATATATAAATATAAATATAATATACATATAAATAAATATAAATATATATGTAAATAAAGCTGACATTTGAAATACTAAAGTGAAAGTATGGTTCAGTTCACTCAATGTGGAAATTTTAACATCTTGCATTGATTAGCTTATCTGTCTGTGTGGATGTCCTATGAAACCAGAAATAAAAAATAACATTCCTGCAGAATTATAAAAAATGTTATTTAAGGGAACTATATGCAATTTCAGTAAGTCATGTTCTTGATGATTTAGTTCCTAATTTAATGTTGGAAAAGGCTTGCTGATACTGTGGACTTAGGAGAATCTTGTCTACTTGCTCTCAAATGGATCATGGAACTTGCCTGGAATACACCCTTTTCTGATTATACTTTTCCCTCTTTTTGCAGAAATGAAAACGAAAGGAACATGCAGAAAAAAAGTAGAGAGGCATATGGTCCATTAAATTTTACTATTTGTTTCACAGAGTAGATTGTTAAACTGAAGCCCTTTTAATCTCGATATTTATTCCTTTACAGGTAACAGCCGAATTTCTAGAGACAAAGGGATTAAAATTGGAGAATTTACTACATCTTTTTATAGAGAGATGTTGTTATCCATACTAACATGGATGTATATATCTCACTGAGTGATTTTTCATTGAAATAATTCTCTTTCTAGGGAAGTTGCTACACAAGTTAAAGAACCCCAGCCAACTTGTGTTAATTTGAAAGAATCCCACTCGATATATGGAGAGCAAGATCAGAATGCCACTGAGCGTTCAAAATGCAGTCAAGATACCTTATTTGAGGTATTGCCACTTGAACGATTGGAAGGTATTAAAATTTGAGAAAAATTGTATGCTTATTCTCAATGTAATTAGCTTTTTGTGGTATAGATGTCTTCTCTTGGCCTTTCCTCTGTTTTATGGCATAGTGTAAATGGATTTTGAAAAAGGATCTCCTTGATTTGAACAAACTGAAAAGAGATAAAGATTGTGGTTGACACTGTATTCTTAGATTTGTCCCCAAAACACAAATCTAGACAGGAAATTGATGAAAGTAGTGTTTGCTATAAAAACTCTGTAATTGGAATGCTACTAGGAATCTGAATTCATTTCAAGAACTTTACTTGCAGAAAAGGTGTGTATAAATTGTCTTACTCTGTCTTACTCTTGGTGTATGTCTATGAGCTTATATTTTAACTAACATCTCTTTTCTTGCCCTATTCCAGCCTGTAATAGGTGATAACTTTAAGTGCAGTTACAGAAGCTGGAAACCTACTTGTCTAGCAATAAGATATGTGAAAAAGTAGTTTGGAATACTTGCTGTGAAAACTATACTTTTTGAAGCATGGATAGAGTAGTGGAAGCAATGTAATATTCTGTAACTTATTTTAAAAGTTGGCTAGTGATATTAAACTTGTTTAGGTTTTCTTGCTAGTGCCAATCCTGTGATTAAATTCCACTCGTTGCTTAAAGTTCAGTAAATGTACTTAGTAAATATATAATTCCAGTAGTTACCTTTTTCTAAGCTTCGCTTGCTTAGGTTTTTGTGAGGTAAATATTAATACTTTAATAGAGTACATATTCAATTAGAAAGTACTGTGGTTTGTAATCCAAATTAGTCCTTATAAAACATACTTCTGACAGTCAAGTGTTGACTTCAGTAACTTGTTAGTGTAGTCTTAAAGAGGCAGTAACTATGGCAACAAAAATCATGTTTTGGAAAACTGGGACTGCCCTTTGTTTGGATCGATAGTGCCTGACTGCATTTAGTTAATTAGTTTTAACTTGCTGTTTATTCAATGTTTAGAACTCTAGTCTGGAAACTGTCTTTTATTCCCATATTTTATTTAAGAATTAGAAACCTTTTTTGCTAAATTCTGTATCTGCATGTCTAAAATATTCTCTGTCTTGTGGTACTTGCAATTGGATATAACAGAAAGATAAGAGGAATCTGCTTACAAGTGATCCAAAGAAAACAACTGGTCCAATAGGTGAAATGCAGCAGTGGATCAGAACATAACTTCTGCTAGTGCAGCCCAGGAGTCATTACTTTTTTTGCACTGCTTTGTAGAAATCCTTAAGACAGTAATTGTCTTTCATAATTTTTACAGTTTTAGCCCTGATGAAGCCCTGCCTTTTTAATTACTCCCAGATACTTTGGTCATTGTTATGAGAACATGTAAAGCTTGGTATTGTGATAACGTGTTTGCTTCATGTTTTTACGGTGTATGTGAAGACCTTCAAGAGGCTTGGTCTGTTATCTTATAGGATAGATAGCACTTAGTAGCATAACATAACATACTGATTACACTACATTCTTTTGTTCCAGGTTTGTCCACTGGCATATGTGTTCTTCCGGACAGTAAGAATAACAAGGTGAAACCTTTTCTAAATACAGTGAAATTAAAAAAAAATTAATCTTGTATGAGACTTAATTCTGTGAGAGAAGGAAGGAGGGGATTGAACTGTGTTTATTGTCTTATGTTGTGTATCCCTTAAATTTTTAATGGTGTTAGCAGGTTGAATGTGTTATGCCTCACTTCGTTTCCTTTCTGCAGATCACTTAACATAATTAGTACCATGGGAATATGACTCCACCTAATCTTTCCCAAATGTGAAAGTTGTTGTTCACTACTAGCCTCTCCTCTCTTGTAGTTTGTTATCCATGTAAGGACCCTACATTTTATCCCAATTGTAGTTTAGCTTAGTAAAAAGCTGCTTGAGGAACTTTTTGGAATGTTTTTGGAGTAGATGACGTCAACCTGATTTGAGTTGCCCCTTACTTGTTAATTACTTAGAGGAATGTTAGTTCAGATGACTTATTCAGTGTCCTCAACATTAAAAACTGCGCCCTTTGTAAGAATATAACCATCTTGCTGCCTCTGGCTGGTGGGTTTTTTTTGGTGTGTGTGTCTATCCCAGAACTAGCAAATAGCTGCTGATATTGACAGGTGGGACTATGCTTCAGCTGCTTTATCTACTGTATTAGAGAAGCTGACAATTACAGGTGGAGAGATACAAGGCAGACAGGAATGGGAGATCTTGTGGTTCTCAGAAAATATGCCTCATGCTGTATGTGTTACTTAATGTGTCAGCTGGTACTTACAACATTGATTTAGCTTTCTTTCATTTGATTTTTCTAAGGGCCACAGTGGTCAATGAGTTGCAGTTGAATGCTCATAGACTGTCACCTGAAAACCACAATTCATACTTTTTTCGTTTTGAACTTTGACTTTTTTGCTGTCTGTCAAAGGTGATCTGTTTGTCACAAAGAATGTGAGACTAAATCCAAAACAGACATTAAATCACGCCATTTTAAAAAAAAATCATTCAGGTATATAAAAGGTACAATATTTACAGTTAGCTAGATTCAGCTGAAATACTACTTTATGAGTAATTGAGCATGTTCATTTGAAGAAATTATCAGCAAAGAGTTGATCTAGGTGTATGATTTCTGAAGAAGCAATGTTCTAGCAGCATAGGAAACTTGATAGTTGTCTTTGTACTTAAAAGTTGTGATTGCAGCTTAATGAATGGGAAGGGCCAATTTTTTTAAAGTGTAAACTCTTTAATGCAATGGTACAGTATTTTATTTTTGAGGTTTTTTAGGTTTGGTGTCATGCAGAAGCTTTTCCCTCTTTCCACTTTATGATTTCTGTGTTTCTTTCATGTATCCATTCTGGAAGCTAGCAGGCAAAGCTCAGTGAAACGAGAATGTTTGCTGGGATAAGTAGGAAAAAACAAAAGGGAGGAGGAGAGTTTTGGAATATTACTAACCTTGTGTTTATTATTAACTGAATTCATATAATATCTAATCACTCAAAACATTTCTGTACGGATGCTTTTCACAGGTTGGTCCATCTCAACCTACTGAAAAGCTGATGGAAGGCGAAATCTCAAGTGATCATCTTAGCAACAGCCTTTCAAGTTTTTTGGAAAATGAGAAACTCTCATCTCTTACAAGCTCAGAAGAAGCTTCCACTGGTAAGTGTTTTTATAACTCTGGGTAGCTGAGTTTAGAATTCTGGCACAATGGTATTGCAAACTTGAGAAGAATTATATCGTCTTACTGAAATATTTAGCATAGGATTATGCTTGATCAAAAAACAGTATTAGGAGTATTATACTGGCTCTTTTGAAATTGGTTATGCAATTTGTCAGAGAAAATCACAATTGGAAATTTAATCTAAACAGTTCTCAGTCATTGTTAATCAAAAATACAAGTAGAAATGTGGGCATTCATTTAAGAAACTGGTGACCCCAGCTATATTTTCAGTTTAGATTGATAGACGTAAACTTTTATGATGAACGTGTACAAGCAGTTAGAATTAACTTTTGCTTAAGTTTCAGTTCTTTAGATGCCACACATGCACAGTGACACCCGAGTCAGAAGTCTAGTTTACACGCAGGGTTAAAAGTAATAGCTTGAGTTCTGTATAAGTAAACAAAGAGTTTTGAAATTTCTGTGTCCTTCCAGTGGCTGCTGCTGAAGGACAAACATGCTCTTCTTTATTAATGCAGTTGACTTTGCACATAGCACAAAAGATGCCAGGGTACGTCCTCAGATGCACTAAAAATAAGGAAGGCAGTATAATAAATAGTTTTATTGCTGTCTTAAGATCAAGCAGCCCTGTATTCCTGTAGGGTTACTAGATTTCTCCATGTTATATCTACTGAGATATGTACAGATGTCATGACTGTCCTTTGAAGTCTTTTTTTATTGCATAGCTTCACTTGTGCATTAAGTGTATAAGAATGCTACATATATTTTACTTTTAATTTACACATAGGTATATCATTTGCTAGTTGGAATGTGGTTATGTACAGATCATGTGAAGGAAGATGAGTAACTTGACAGCCTGGGAGCTGACATGCTAGCTTACAGTCATCTTGTGTTGCTGTATATCACTAGTCATGGAATAAGACAATTACATGTTTCTGTGACCGAATTATTTTAAGGGAAAAACAGGTAATTCCCCTCTGACTGCGTGAATGTATTGTGAGACTCTGTATTAAAAATTATGGAGTTGCTTTGATAGTATGTCAGGTGATATAAAATATTTGCAGAAGGTGAATAGGATATTTTCTTCTGTTTCAATAGATGATGATATTGATGATGAAGAATTCTTTGATAACCAACTAGAAGCCTATTTTGAGCAGATGATAAAACCAGAAATGACAAGAGGAGGCATCGACATACAGAAACTCTCAGAATGCTCTACGGCGCTGAAGCTTTCTGAGAATGGCTTATTTCAAGTAGGTTTAAAGTTCAAAGCTCAGCATGCCCACTGGCCCTTAAATATGGTAGCATTCTTGATGGTTGTCTGCCAGGGTGAACTAGGTTTTACTTCTTTCCTGACAAACCCAAATACTGACCAACAAATAGCCTGTACAGCAAAGAATTGTTTATAAATTTAAGGGTAGCAAATGCAGCTCTAAACTAGCAACAAAGGTGTTTGAATGAGCTTCTTCTGTTTGCTCTGCAAGGTTTTACTTGGCAGGAGGGAGGGAGGGAAGAAAACAAAAGGAGCTAGGTAGCTATTTTTGTATTTATTTTCCTCTTGCAGAGCAGAGCTGGCAGCCAATTCATCTGCTTGTTACTGAAAGTCTTGCTGTTAATGAGATAAGGTGGAATTAGGCTGGCTGTCCCAAGAGGTGTTAGTCAGAAAAAATTGCAGCAAAGCTGAAGAGTTTCCTCTTATGGTGTCCCCTTTATTCAAGTCTCCATTCAGGCTTTGTACCTGTCTCTAACCCTGCTCCTCACACTCCTCTTTGTGCTGTGCGTAGTCTTTTCCTTTCTCCTGATAAGCAGCTCTGGTAGAGAACCCTGTACGGTCATTTCAGTTACTCTGTCTTTGCAAAAACAGACCAGTCCCCAAACTCTAAGACTTGATTTCTGTCCTTTGGGATGATGGAGACTCGTCCTCAAAGAAATCCTGTAATAACTAATATAGCATCAGTAGTATTTCCTGAATAGCTGTTTCCTGATTTTTTTTTCTTTTTTCTTTTCTTCTGCTGGACTGCTAAATACTACAATTCTTAATTCTTACTACAAAAGTAAAAAATGTTTTTAGAGTTTTGGATTGTTTATGCTGGTCATAACTTTACTGTATGTCTTGCATGCTTTAAGGTATGAATGTTTCTTATACACCTTGCTTCCCCTCTTAGCTTTCTAGTGGTGGCTTTTAGTGTTGGAGATAATAAAATGTTTGTAGAGAAGCATTTGGGATGTTCTCAAGTCCATTAAGGAAAATAATATTCTAGGTAACTAGGATGAAGCCTCTACTGATACCATTGTTTTGTGGTGGCATGATTTTAATTTTGATTACTAGCCTCTGAAGGCAAAGAATTTTTGATGAGAGAGAAATCTCCATAAGCAAGCTAATACCCATGAAATGCTTGCTTTACCCTATCCCCTCCAGCCTCAGCAAGCCGGTCAGCTGAACTGAATCTAAGTCCACTTGTAACTCACTTGTAACTTGCTTGTAATATCCAGGAGATGGGCCTATTGTCTGTCTAGGAATTGGTTAATTTTAATCTAATGGTTCTGTGACAAAACTACTTTCACTAGTTTAACTTGTTGCTGTTCTTAATTAGAGTTACATATTTAACTGCAACAAAATTCAAAGAACAGAATGGAATTTTCTTTTAAGGCATGAATTAAATTTCTTTTCAATGAGTTTAATCAGCTACTGACAAAAGCTTCTGGTTTTGTTTCTGTAACTATTAAGGTAATGTGCTGGCACTTATTTTCCATCATGCAATTAGTTTATAAAATCTTTGCGATCACTACTTTATTAGCTTGGATAGCAATTTCCAAAGTTTTATTAAGCCTGTAGTAATGCAGAGACTTGTTTTTACAGGAGAGTAGATGAGTCTCTTAAATAAGTGTTCGGAGTGTGAAAAGTAAGTGTGTAGAGGAGCAACTGGCTGGGCTTGTGGTTTATCTTTAAGCAACAGTTAGTTCCGTTACAAATGGAGTGCCAGGGATTAAGTGCCTCTTCATTTTCTTGGCTTTGCAATGATGGATGTGATCCTGGCAGTTGCATGCTTGACCAGAATGGGAGTGTGATTGATTTAAACAGTTAAACGAACTGTAGCTTCTGAAATTTCAGGAATTTCCCAACTGATATCAGTTTCCAAGCTGTGCAAAGTGATGTTAACCTTGTAAAGGCAGTCTGCATAGAATGGCAGTTGCTGACCTATGGCTGTACATGAAGAAGGGGATAGGTGGGGGTTTGAAGAGTGAGAATAACACAGTTCTGCTCTCTGACCTCAGGTCTTTGCTACTTCTGTAAGACATTACTGCTTCACTGCCATTGGGGATAAGGGGTGGGGGAGATACAACAGGTTCCGAGTTGGATTTGGAGGCCTCATCCAGCAGTAGGTCAACCAGAAGGGGAAAAGCAGCAGCATGGTGCTACGCAGAAATGGAAGTGTGTAGTAGGAGTAAGACATCCTCCATCTTCTTGCTGTGTGTGCCCTTGGAGGCAGATGCATGGATTGGCATAGGCAGGAAATAGTGTCTTTAGTGATGGTGCTAGCAGCTAGAGATGTGCAGTGGCACATGAGCAAACAAAGTACGATACTATCTTTACTAGAGAATTGTTTAACATTGTAAAAACAACTGTAATGTTGATTTATTATTTTTTTTTAGTGTAACTTTATTTTTTTTTAAAGGAGAACTTTCAGGTTCCCAACACTTATCAGGCTGTGACAGGAGTAGACTCTGGAAATGCTAGTGATGAAGATTCACAAAATCAAGGGATACTTGGATGTCCTGTGCAAAAAGAAATGCTTCCCAGAGCAATACAGCAACTGGTATGAAATTGTCATTTAAATTTCTGTTAAAGGTATAGAGTCACATGGTAATAGATGATGTCAGTATGTTTGAAAACTTGTTAGAGGTTGAACTAACAACCCAAACTTTGTTTATAAAAGAATGAATAACATGACTTTGTATTTTAGATAAATTTTTTCAAACCTATTTAACTTGGACTGTTTTATACCTAAAACTGTTAACAAATAGTTAACAACTGCATTTCTGACATTTATCAAATTATTATCGTTCTGTAAGGAGTCCGTGACTACTGGAGATGTGTTAGATCCCCGCACCACTCCCGATCTGCGATTAGATTCCATGTATCTTCAGTGTATGGGCAGCCATACAGCAGATGTGTCGCAGGTCCCTCCACAGCAAGAAATGCAGACCTCTGGGTGTCAGGCTGCTGCTCCTGCTGCAGAAGTGCTCCACACAGCAAGAGGATTGTTGGGGCACTGCACCACTCCTAAAGGCGTTCTTAGTGCAAGTGCACCTCAGACAGCTGCATCTGAAGGTGAAGTTGGCCTTGCTGATACTTACCTGTCTCCAACTGCAGACAGCTGTGAGAACATAAGTTTAGCTACAACAGACAAAGGTAGGTTGCTTTAGATATAACCCATCTATTCAATTCTTACCAGACCCTGTATGGAAAATGAAATAAAATAGTAAGTTATACATTTTTCTTTAGTTGTGCAAGTTGGTAATAAAAACCAATATAACATGAATACATTTTGACTTGTTTTTGTTTTAAAAAGTACAGTGTTGTATATTGCATTAACTGTTGTTTATTTGATGATGAAACTAGTTTAAGCTTGCAGTTGCAGCAACTTGAGCTGTGTTGCTTTCATATTCCTTAAGATTAAATTTAAGGGACTTTGCCATATTCCTTTTTATTTCAATCAACAGCGTAGCATTTCAAATATCTTTCAGGTGATTTACCACACAGCATTGTCTATCAAAATGAAGAGGGCAAATGGGTGACTGATCTTGCATATTATACTTCGTTTGATGAAGAACAAGATTTAAATCTGAATGAAGAGGATAAAATAAATGAGGAGTTCATTACTGGATGTATGTAACCTTTTTCCTTCTTGGTTAGCTGTTATCTGTAATAGTGTTAAGTAAACTTTCTTCCTTCCTCCCCCAACCAAATCAGTATTTGGTGTTGCAAAGCTTACAGGCTTTAGCTATAACAAATAATTTGGAAGATGATGTTGCTAGTAGCTTACGATGATGTTATCATTAGTTATAATTGATAGCATCTTTCCATGTTTCCTACTCTTCCCATGAAGTGTCTTTTGTTTTGTTTCAAAAAGCATTCTAATATGTCACCGATAGCTACTGTATGAGCAAAAGTAACTACTATAGTTGTCATTTGCACAGTTTTTCCTTTTGACTTCATTTCTTGTTATCTTTTCTTTCGAGAAGTAGGAACAGTATTCATTCAATACTACATGCTGGTTATAAGACAGGAAGTAATTGTAAACAAGAAATTACTACAAAATCAGTTAGAATGTGAAAAGAGCTGCTGAATTCACTAGCTGGTGATTTTTTGGGGTTTTTTTTTTTGTTATGAATCCCTTGGGGAGCGTCTTGATGCTGACAAATGCTACTGGTAATGAAAAACGTCGGTGCTTGTTGAGGGGCTTTATTAGACTCTCACCTTAAACAAATTTCAGGCTTTATGAACCTCTGTTTAAAGTTTACTTTCCTTAAGCTATCTCAGACTGATCATAGAATAGAATAGGGACACCTCCCACTAGAGCAGGTTGCTCAAAGCCCCATCCAGCCTGGCCTTGAACACCTCCAGGGATGGGGCATCCACGACTTCTCTGGGCAACCTGTTCCAGTGCCTCACCACCCTCACAGGAAAGAATTGCTTTCTGGTGT
>BJBW01001098.1:16627-63082 GCA_004320125.1 Scolopax mira
GGGGGGGGGGGGGGGGGGGGGGGGGGGGGGGGGAAAGATTTGGGGATCACAAAACAATAGGTTGGGCACCCTCCTCATTCCGGGCTGGGGTGAATTCAGCTAAACTACAAATGAAGCTATTTTCTCTGAATGGGAGGAAAGCGTACGGGCCCCGGGAATAGGTGGGGAGGTTGGGGGGATTGGGGGGACTCTGTTCTCGGGGGGGCTCGCTGGGCTCGCTGCTGGCAGGCCGGGCCGGGCTCTGGAATGAGCAGGCCCGGGGCTGGAAGGTTCCCGGCCAGGGTCGGAGAAACCGTTCCCGACACCGTTTTGCTCTTTTTCTGCATCTTCTTGCCCGGTACCGGAGGGGCGATGCTGGGGGGCAGGCAGCTCCCCCCCCTCCCGGGGCAGGGCGGCGGAGGCGGCGGGGTCGGTACCGAGCCCGGCCCCGAGCCGGGTCCCCCTTTTTCGTCTCTATGTTTTTAATTAAATCAAACAACCAGAACCGCCAAAACACCCCAAAGTCCCCCCCCAAAGGTCCCTGGCACCTGAGGCGCAGCCCCCCCGCCCCGCTCCCCTCGACGGCTCCCAAAGGCCCGGGGTGCGCGGCCGGGGGTGCGTGGTCCCTCCCGCATCGCATGGCTGGAAAAGCCAGGACGCGTTTAAATTTATAGAGAGCACGATGTCATTGACCCGGGACCAAAGGGACGGGGAAGGGCCACCCCTCTGGGGTGGGTTTGGGGTGCCCGAGCAACCCCTGTCCCAGGGGTGCCACCCCCGGCCCACGGCGGGGAGTCGGCAGGCAGATAAAAAAAAAAAACCCAAATCAACAAAAACCCGCAAGAGGCGCCGGAGAAATATCATTTGAAGGTCAACCTGTCAGTGCGGGTTAATGGCGGGGACTGGTGGCCGCTGGGCCTGCTCATGCCCTCCCTGCCGCGGCCAGGGCAGGGGGGGCAGGATCGGGCCCAGCAATCCCGAATTAATTGCTGCCGTTTGGAGGTTTGGAGGAACCCTGGTTTGCGTTACTGTTATCGGTAACGAACGCCTGCATATTTCAGGCATGATAATCTCGCAGCCGTTGTGGATAGAGAAAAAAAAAAAAAGAGAGAGAGAAAGAAAAAAGAGAAAGAAAAAAGAAAAAGAGAAAGGGAAAAAAGAGAAAAAAGAGAAAGGAAAAAAAGAAGAAGGGAAAGGAAAAAAAGAAAAAGAGAAGGAAAAAAAGAGGAAAAATAAGAAAAAAATGAGGAAGAAGAAAAAAAAAAGAAGAAAAAAAAAGCAGGGACGAGAAAACGCCAAGACACTGTCCATTCCGCAGAGGCGCGATGATTGGCGGTAGGCGCGGGACCCGACGCGTTTTACCGCTGCATGTGCAAGCAATTATTGGAGGATTGCTTATATTTGTGACCGAGGATCCAGAGCTGCATTGAGAGCCTGGGCGGGAATCGCGGAAAGAGAGGAAAATCACAACGAAAAGGCCCTTCTTTGCCCGAAGAAGGACCTTACGAGCCCGGGCACAGGCTGTCTCCGTGGGGTTCGCCGCACATCTGTTCTACCCGCACGTGTAGAAACACGCGTGTCGATGTACACAGACACGCACACGGGGAGGGTGGGTTGGCTTTGTGTGGTTTTTTTTTTAATTATTATTCTTTATTATTATTATTCCCCCCCCCCCCCCCCCCCCCGAAATGTTGTTTGCATTCCTGGGAAAGAGCATCTTCAGCCGCCGCGGAGCCGGGCGCTGATGGAGCCGCCGGCGGATGCAGTCCCCTTCCTCAATGAACGTGTTGTCCCGCCAGCATCTGAAGGGCAGGAGGAAGAGGAGGGTAGGCTGGCATCCTCTGGGCTAACAAAAATCAACACGTCCTATTGTCATTCTCCGTGGAAAGGCTCCGTTTAACGAGGCCGGGCTTTGAGCGGCGTTCATAGATCAAAGGCAACCTCGCTTGGCTTAAAAATAAAAAAAAAGGGGATTGCGGGGGGAAAGGAAAAGGTCCCTCAGGAGCAGTGACGATTAACTGTAATTTCGACCTAACCGCACGCCCCAAACGCGGGTGTCCTCCCGGCAGTGACACCCCTTTACCCCCCCTTCCCCTGCCCGGCTGCGGGACGGGAACTCCCCGCAACCCCCGTCCGGGTCCCGCAACTACCGGCCCCGCACTTGTCCGCGGCATCAGCCCCGCACCGCGGTTCCTACGCGGCGTGTCGCGGTGTAACCGATCCCGGCGGAGCGAGGTCTTTTCGGTAATTTGGATACAGCGAGTCTCCAGTTAATGACATATAATCAGCCTGTGGGTCACTTGGTCATTCTCTTATTACAAACCCCTCCTGCTCCCTCTGATCTCCTTTCAAACTGAATTTCACACAAACAAATAAAGCAAGACAGGGACAAGTCCTTCAAACGCAAGAGCGAAATATCGGAGGACTGCTCCTGGGCAACTATAAACATTTTTTTTTTTTTTTCAGAAGAAAACCCGAAAAGATAGGAAAGAACATCTTATGGAGAGAGAGAGAGCGTTGTCTACAAAACGCGGAGGGAAAAACAAAACAAAACAAAACAAAAACCACCGGTCTGGATTCTGTTAGAAATGACATAAAATTAAAATAAAAAAATAATTACAAACAGAAAATGGCATAACGCGACCGGAAAGGAGGAGGCTTCGCTAGAGACGCGCGGCCGAGCTGTGATTTGTTCTTGCAGATGATACAGCCGCAAAATGTTTATTTGCCTCACTTTAGTCGGAAGGAAAAATAAAATTAAATAAACCAAATTGTCTTTTCTCCTTAGGAAAGTAGCTGAAGGAGCCGGCAAACGGAGAGGCGGGTGTCGTGTCCCTCCTCAGACCTGCCGGGAGACGCGGCCGCGGCCAAAGCGCGGGGTGTAAATGCGACAACAAAAATAAATAGTTTTCCTCCCGGCGCAGGGCCGTATTTTACCAACTCAGCACGTTGTCTTTCTGCTTGGCTTTGCTTTTTTTTTTTTTTCCCTTTTTCCCTCCCCTCTAGGAAGAGACAATGCTCCCTTTTTATTAGGCATTCCCTAGCAGATCAGTTTGATCTCCGTCCAGGTGTGGATGTATATATCTGTATGTATATATATATATATATATTTATATACACAGAGCGGGGCCGGGCGTTGTTGGGGACCCGACTGGGTTTGTCCCAGGGAGAGTGGGGGACATTCCCATAGTGCTCAGGCTGGAGGAAGAGGCCTGGCAGAGGGATCAGTCCCCCCCCTCCCCGCCAGGCGTTGTCACCTCCCAACCCACCACCGGCGTGCGTGGAACGCGGGGGTGCGGGCACCCGGCCGGGCCGCAGCACTAGCCCGTGGCCACCGACGGGCCGGCCGCGGGTCGGGATGCCGCAGGCCGATGGGGGGGCGGCTGGAAAGGGTTAACCCTCCCCCCCCCCCCCCATCCTTCGCAGCCCCCCCGCCTGCCGCCGCTTCCCTCTAGAGGTCTCATTAGGGAAACCCTCGCTGCTATTTCCAACGTTTCCTCAATCAGCCGCCGTTAAATGCAGCTCCACAAACAAATTGGCAGCAAAAAGCCCCGATCTTGTCACGGGCGAGGCCCATCCAATATTTCACCCTTGTTTGCTTTGGAATTAGGGCCTGGCTTGTGGCTACCTGCCCGCCGGACCAGCTGCCTGGCCACCCCCCCACCCTCCCACCCCTCCCCGCCGCCCCCTCGGCCGCTCGGCCAGGGATCCTCGGGGAAAAACAATATCAAAATCTCACTATCAGAAACAGAATCTCCCTTTCCAAACGCTGCCCGCTAGTTTCTTTTTTATATCTTTTTTTCCCTTTTTTTTCTATTTTTTTCCTTTTTTTTTTCCCCCCGCGAAGCCAGGAGCCCCCCCCATCACCAGAGGTTGCCCCTGGGAGCCCCCCTGCCCCAGCCTGTCCCCCCGCCGCTGCTTCGCTCCCCCTCTCCCCGTTAAACCGCTCTTATGATTTGTTTGATTTGTTATATCTATATATTTTTTTTTTTGCCGCAGCTGCTAACTCTCCTTTGGACTGTTTGTACGAAGCCGCTTTAAATCTTCGGCAGGAAGAATAAAAGTTAGAGGCGCTGGGGAGGGTTCCGCCAGACTTGCGGGAGGGTGCGGGTCCGCTCGGTCCCCGCATCACCCCCGCCTTCCCCGCATCCCCCCCATCCTCCCTCCCCCGGCTCCGAGAGCCGCCTCACTGCCCCAACCCCCCCGGAGTCAGGGAGAATAGGAGCTAATTCCATTCTGTCTGAAAGCCGGGGGGCAACGGGGGGGAAACTGCGGCGCTGGGGAGCTGAGCCGCTATATTTGCTTTGCCATAAACCGACGGGAATATTTTATGATGGAGGGGAACGGTACAACACGAAAGGGAAATGTGACAGTAAATCTCTTTTTTATGGATTCTCTCTCGCAGCAAAACACGAGGATTCAACGGTTTTTACGACTCGGCTATTCCGCAGGTACCTCTGAAGATGCCTACGCAGAAAAGAACACCCTGTATCACCCCCCCACACCCCCCCACCCCGCTCCATCCCCTCCCGGATCGGGGACACCCAGCTCCGTGTGTCCCGTCCCACCGCCCCCCCCGCCGCCCCAGTCCAACCGCGAAACTCCCAGTGGGAGCCGCGCTGGCACAGGAGCGGGCTGCGGGGACAGGCTGCGGGGGTCTGCGGTGCCAGCGGCGCTACCCTGCCACGGTTTACTGACCCGCAAACCTTTGGGGGGGGTGGGAAGCGGCGCCCCGCCACCCGTCCCGTCACCAGCACATCAGGCGATTTTCTTTCTAGTTGCTCCAAACCCCTTAGCGTTTGAGATCCTGTACCCGGCCGTGGAGCCAAATTGCAGCTTTAGTTTCACAGGGCCAGTTTATTTCGAGATGCTCGCAGGCTGGAACAGAGACAGGTACTTCCAGGGGAGGATTTCGAAGGGGCAAAGGGTCTAACGCTCCCTCCCATAGGTGCAGGTTCAGCCTACAAATCCCGTGGAGGATGTAAAACCCTGTATACTTTTGGGAACCAAACCACTCGGCTCTCTGCACCTCAATACCTTTAAAAAAATCTGCTTTGTGGAAAATAGACTTTTTTTTTTTTTTTTCCTCCAGCATCCTGTTCCACTGTGAAACAGCGTTCTTACTTCCTAAAACTTTTGTTCAGCACAAGCATGTTTGCGTCTAAGGTGCTGGGGATGTTTTGTTGTCTGTCTCCTCTTTTGGTCCTTGTTATGCCTTGTTTTGGTCCTTTCTTATTATCAGGTCCCGACACAGTGTCCCCTGAGCACCCAAATCCGGGGCTCAGTCAGTTAGAGAGTGGGGAAGAGCTGGTGGCTCTGGTGGTTTGCTGCTGGGCTGCAGCGGTTTGGAAATGCAGGGTTTGGAACAATTCCTTCCTGGATAATGTCCCGGCGCAGAGCTTTTCCCATCTCAGCACACAGGCACGGCTCTGGAAGCCACCGGCCACCGGGATGCTCTAGGAGAAAGCAGGGTCAGCACACGCAGTTAAATGTATTATTTCAAACATAAGTCCTTTCAGGTAAAAAATTGTCTTATATATTGCTGAATGAAAGCCACGCTGCCTTTTCCCTCAGCTTTTTTTTTTTTTTTTTTTTTTTTTAATAGAACAGGCAAGTGAATTTGTTAAGAAAGGCTGAAGAATGATCTGCAGTTCAAATCTCTGATCGTGTACGTGTTGACCAACAACCTCTAAAGCAGAGATCCCGTACTGAACGACACCTATAAAACCCATCCGTGGGGAACAGCAAAGGTCACACAACCTCGCAGGGGCAGATCCCAGCGGCACAAGCTGTGCTTCTAGTGCATATATGTGTTTTCCTATGTTTTCTGTACCTATCCTCATGGATACAGGGTGCCCAGTGTCAAGGGAAGCGAGGTGTACCTGCTGGAGCTGCCGTTCCCGGGATTCCATAGGAAGGCAGAGCACAGCACAGGCTGAGTTTTACTCAGTTTCTCACTATTTTGCTGTTGCAAAAGGCACCCCGAACCGTGCTTTGCAGCCTGGGACCTCTTCCCTGGCACGCAGCCCACAGGAGAGACGGAGGAGGAGTGGGAAGAGCATCCATCCGTGCTTACCTGGAGGCCAGGGGCTGCACCCTGGGTGCCCCGGAGCCCTCCAAGGGCTTCCCCTGGCTCCCTCCGTGGGACCGGTCATAAAGAAGTGTCCTAGCCTGTAAAAAAAAGCTCCGTGCCTGCGCCGAACGCCCCGTGTGCTCACACATCTGGGCTGCACGTGTGGAGAAGTCGAGGCGCACACACCGCAAACAATTTTACATGTGCAATTTTCCAAGCACGGGTCTACGGGTCTCAAAAGCGGCGTATCTACAGCGCGGAAAAGGGACATTCCTCTGCACAGGAGGGCATTTTTCAGTGACTTCCAAAAGAGGGGGAAAAAAAAAAAAAAAAGATAATAAATATGCAGCATGATTCTCGGTAGCACAGTTAGCAGCAGCTTGTTTCTCCTGGTGGCTCCTGAATTTTTCCCCAAACCCACCAAGATGGAGTGTTACTCCCAAACAGCAGCTTGCACACAGCAATCAGAATATCTCAGATATTCACTTCTATAGGCTGATGTTATTAAAATTAAAAACATCTGCTTCGAGGAATGCAGACTTTTTTTCTGGATGTAAAGGCTTCTCCACTCCCGCAGTAGATTCAGCTGCTCGGGGAGAGCAAAGGTGATTTGGCAAACAGTGGTCACCGCATTATTTGGCGCGGTGGCCGACGGAGCGATGCCACCCTAAACGTTGTTGGTGGTGTTCCACCAGCAGTCGGAACTGGATAATGGCTCTAGAGGCTCTCAGTGGGGGACACTTTCCTGATATCTCTCTAGGTGAAGGATTCCCATCGTGTGCTGCCTCCCGCCCCCTGCTCTGGCCAGAGGTTGGCCCTCCCATCGCCCCCAAAGAGAGGAGTTTGTGGCTGTGATGAGTTTTGTAGCCCTCGTCCATTATCAGCTCCCTGGCAGAGCTGGGGGGCAGTGGAGAAGGACCCCCCCCTCCCCCCCCCGCCACCCGCACATCCAATCCCATCACCTTATCCCCACCAGAGGCACTACTGGCCATAAACTCCTCCTGCCTCACAAAAATCCTGGGGAAGAACTTCACTGCTTGTGTTAGTGGCTGTTTGGGAATGCCTAATTGCGTGTGTTGATGAGGAGCACAGTGATGGCTGTGCTGGGGACAGGAAGCTGCACTGGGGGGCTGTGCCACGTCCCTGGGACGTGGTGTTGCTTCTGCCATTCAGGCTCTATTCTCTAAATAGAGAAAAAGAAGTTGCAAATGGGAAATATTGGTCCTGGTGACTTGGGAATATAGGACGATGGAAGATAATCCATAGGAGGATGTTGCCCCAAAGCGGAGGGAGGTGAGAAAGCATGTCGTGACACAGGACAGGTGCTACCCAGAAGTGAATGGTGGAAGTTAGTGGAAGTCCTCTTCTTACTCTGATGCCTACAAACCTGCCACTGAGTAAATCTGGGGGTTTCAGAAATGACGTATAGATGGAAATTTAGGCAAAACATGGCATTAGTGTAAACTAAGTAAAAAAACCCCACCTTGCTGCCCAACATGTCTTTCAGAAAAGAGTATAATACATCCAAATACTTTTGGGTATTGGGAGGAATTGATCCTTCCTTTGGCCCGTAGGTAAGAGCCTTTGGAGACAGGTTCTCTCCCAAGTGGTCTGGAAGAGCTCCAGGCCACCTGAGACCCCCGTTGCCACCCCACCTTCCTGCAGCTCCTGGCAACGGGAAACCTGCTCTTTGTGGGGTGGGTCTATGAAGTTATAAATAACACCAAATCAGGACTTTAAATTCTAATATTGTTTAAATCCTGTCTAAGTTGATGAACACGCACCCGCACCCGCACGCAGGAATTTGAAAAAAACAGGATTTAGTAATTTCCTCCCAGTATTTACATCTTAAACCACATTAACCAGTGTTCTAGTTCAAAAGAAACACCGGGATCTGGCAGGATTAGCGATATTTGAGAGCCATCCAGCTCTTGAAAAACCCTCTGATTCTGCTTCCTGGGGATTCTCACAGCCTTTTGTGGAGGCAGGTGTCCTCCTTCCAGCTGGCCATGGGGAGCTTCACCGAGCAATGTTCACAGGCAGCGCTTCAGATGCCGGTCCCCGAAGAAATGTAAACTATGTGGGCCTTCAGAACGGGGGATTAAAATAACGAGGAAAAGAAAGTAAAATCCATTCATTACATCTGACTTGAAGGAAATGCTCAAAGAAGGGAAACAGCTGATCGCGAGACAAATCTTACAGCTGTGAAACACGGGCTGCACTTCTTGCTTGGAGACAACCGTGGGTTGGACACCGAGGGCAGGGGAGCCGTGGTTTGTGTCCCTAATAGATGGAGAACAGAATCATAGTTGTCCCTGTTGACACCTGGCGATAGATCTGTAGGGGCACAGGAGCACAAAGGTCCATTGCAGTCCAAGGGATGCCACCTTGGAGGATGGATACAAATCAAAAAATAAATAAAAACTGGAAAAGTCTGGTGTTTTTTTTTTTTTTTTTTTCCCCCAGTGACTTCAAAATACTGCAATTAAAACCACTATTAAACTAGATAAAATGAAGCGGAAATTTGCTTTCAGGTTTTAAAGCCAAGAATGTTCTTTGTGCCTCTTTCCATTTCTGTGCTCCACGTACCCTGTGCTGTTTACACAAGGATTATCTTGTTTATTTTACAGTTATTATGCTTCATAGAAACTAATCAAGCGAATATTTCTTTTTTTATGACAAAAAGTGGATGTTGAATTGCTCGAGCTGCTTTTATACAACATTCTTGGGCTTGCGATAGTGTGATATTTAATAAAGTGTTTATAAAGGCAGATATAATAGTTTATCAGATCTCAGGCAGTCATCATAACAAAACTGCCCTCGGCCTGAGTGCTATGCACTGCACTTCATAATTTACAACACGGCACTTTCTAAATTACTTCACGGACCAAGAAAGTTGCCTACCAAAGAATTAATCTTATAAGAGCTGAGAAATCTGTTCCTAAATATTTTTTTTTCTGTTATTTGGTCTCTGTACAAATCATTGTTGATAGCCTGGACTCGGACTCCCCCTCGCAGCGGGCAGCAGATTTCTGTGCCTTCCCATCTGGCTAAATTTCCAGTGGAAGGGACCCTTTGGCTGAAAACACCACGTGCCCAAAATGCTATCCTGCACAAACAACGGGTGGGGTGAAGGGAAAAAAAAAGGCCAAAAAAAGGAAGCCGAAGACCCTACCGTGGAAATCTAATGGGGAAATTGGGCTGGGAATTCATAGTTTATGAGAATGGAACCTTTCATTTCTGTGTGGTGGGTCCAGGTCCCTCCCAGCTCCTCCCAACTTTGGTGGATTCACCGTAATGGCACGTGCTCAGGCTTCTTCAGCAGGAAATAAAGCCCGGGTCCACCGGTCCCCTCTTCCTCTCTGCTGGAGGACCTGCCCTGAGAATTCCTGCCGGCAAACAGCGGGAGATTCAGGTGTGTGTCCCAGGTGGATACTGGCATCTCCTCGTTCTTCCCCAAAGTCCCACTCTCATTATTCCCTATGCACAGACTGTCCCCTGTCACGTGGAAAAAGAAGAGATCAGGAACATTTAAATGTGAAGAACAGCTATTTGTAATTCAAGGCCAGTTTTTGATCTGCAAATAAGCTATGACCTCCTTGATATCTACTCAATCCTCATCCTGGAAGCACCTTCTGCAGTTAGTCCTGGCATGCACCTGTAGATGCAAAGCATGACTTAGATCTTCCTTATGATCACTATGAAATCATTATCCAATTTCACTTTAACCTTCTACATAGCTTACACTTCAAACGTCTATATAGTAGAACATAATGAAATTTAACAAGACCAAGTGCAGGGTGCTGCACCTGGGGAGAACTAACCCCCTGCACCAGGACAGGTTGGGGGTGACCTGCTGGAGAGCAGCTCTGAGGAGAAAGACCTGGGAGTTCTTGTGGACAACAGGATGCCCAGGAACCAGCAATGTGCTCCTGTGGCCAAGAAGGCCAATGGTATCCTGGGGGGCATCAAGGAGAGTGTGGCCAGCAGGTCGAGGGAGGTCATCCTCCCTCTCTAGTCTGCCTTGGTGAGGCTTCATCTGGAGCACTGGGTCCAGTTCTGGGCTCCCCAGTTCAAGAAGGAGAGGGAACTGCTGGAGAGGGTACAGCAGAAGACCACAAAGATGATTAGGGGCCTGGAGCATCTCTCCTATGAGGAAAGGCTGAGGGACTTGGGTCTTTTTAGCCTGGAGAGGAGAAGCCTGAGGGGTTATCTGATCAACACCTATAAATATTTAAAGGGTGGGTGTCAAGAGAAAGGCACTAGTCTTTTTTCAGTGGTGCTGAGTGACAGGACAAGAGGACCTTTTGCTCATCAACATTTGCATTTTTCAGAGTTGTCTGGAGTCTCTGGACATGGTCATCTTCCACAGTCATAATTTTTTAATACCACAGTATTGTTCAATTAGAGAGGGAAAAAAAATAAATGAAAAAGAAAATTGTATGTTTCTGGTAAAATATTTGGCATCAAAGCAATGCAATGAAATACAGAGAAATATATAGTTTTCAAAGAACTCTTGTGTATATATAGACATCTTATTTGTTTTCCTTTTGTCTGCACTTTCACCTCAAACACGCTCCAGCTATTTTGATATAGAAAACTATCAGCTAATACATCTTCCTTTTTTAAACTGGTGTGGGAAATAATTTTAGAGACTCATTTAGTTATGTCCATAAATTATGTATTTTCCTACAGTATCAAAGGTGTTTATTTGTTTTGTTGCTTCCCAGAAGGTGTATATTTACATCTCTGTTTAGATTTCCTTTATAGGATGTTCTCAGTAAGCTGTTTTGGGGATGAGTCTGAGAAAGTTTTAAGAAAATCTGGAGATAAGCCTTCTCGTGCATTCAAGCCAGAGCAGGAGGTATCTGCTGAGTAATAAATAAGAGTTATATCCCTGTGGGACTGCAGTGTCAATGATAACATAAAGCTTCTAGTGGCAATTTTCACCAGCCAGCTCTGTTGGTTCAGGCCAAGCTACCTGTGGCATGTTGCCCATGTTTTTGCCTTGCAAAGACAGAAGCTTAAAAATTTGGGAATTCTGCCTTGGACATATGCTTTAGTCTTAGTAAGAGTGTTGTGGGACTTTCAGGACCTCTGCTGCTGAAGAACCCTGTCAGCTGTGGCACTAGCTGGTTCAGCTTCCTGGGGCTCTATTAAAGGCTTATGGCGAACAACCTGGCCTTCTCCAGCTGCTGGAAATTTCTTGGAATTTTCACAGAGTCAGGGACATAAAATAGGTCACCAGCACAGAATAATATTTGTCCCATCTTGGCATGAGAAAACTAAACTAGAATAATTTACCTATTGCCCTGTATTTCCAGTTTTTATTCATTTTTCTGTGTAAATTTGAGATCTTAGTTTTCATGCTTAACCTGTACATAAGAGGCAATTTTTAATGTTAGATAATTCATTATTGACACTCATTCTTCTTCCCCTTTGTCTTTGTTGCCAATAGCTAGTAGCTGATTAAAAAGGCTCAGAAAAAAATTAACCTCCTAAGTTAAACATATCTGTTTCCCAAAGACGTGATAAAAAAAAAAGAGAAATATCTCTACATATATTTCCTCTAATCCATGACATATTATCAAAGCAATTATATTCCTCGTGTTTGGGGTGAAGTTAAAAATATGAAGAATTATTAGAGAGCAGAACATGTCTTACAGCATTGTGCTTTTCCTTGTATTTCCTTCAGCTCACATTTTAATCTTCCCCAACAGACTTTGATAATCTCCGTTCAAACCAGCTACTTCCATCCCTGATCAGGGGAAGGAAACAACTTGTAGATGTCTTTCTGTCTCTGTTCTGGCTTACTAGCAGCTCTCACACATGCAGCTGCTGAATACAATTTGACTGCTTTTTGGACATTCTGCTTTGTGCTTTCTGGACATTCTGCTTTATGGGAGACACTATTATTTTAAAATGTTTTCCATGCTCAGAACAGGTAGTTCTGAACCCTTTAATTCATTTTTTCTTTCTACTCTTTGATGTTGTTTTAAAGCAGATGTGCTCTTGAGGTTTCTAGGAGCAGCTTCACAAAGTTTCTACCAATTTTACTTACCAGCTCTCGGTACTTGCATGGGCTGCTAAGGCTTCCCTGGGGTTGTGAATCATCAGCCTTTAAATTTCTTGTGGCTTTCTACCTTGTCTGCTTAGACTGTCAAAGCAGATATGTTCAAAAGCTAGAGAAACCAGGCGATAGAAATTTAAAGAAAATTATTTGGAGAGTGCAGTTTATCGCTGTCTGATTTTACATTTAAATTCATTGAAAGATAACATGCAGTGTAAGTACAAAGTTATACAAATTACTTCTTTTAAGGATAGTATTTTGTGCTGAGTAACAATAGAGGGACATACATGAGAAAGAAAAGCATATTATTGTTATTGTTTCTTAAATCCCTAAAATGAGCGATTCAGCCTTGCTTTACACTCTTTCATAGAGTATCTCAACGTATAGATGGTAGGAGGCTGATTTTATCTGTCTAACCTCAATTTTCCTACATTCTTGGGTATCTAAGAGAATAATCTACAGTTATATTCTATTGAAATGTAAAGGAGGGAAACATTCAAGAATGTAATACCATTAGATGAAAACTGTTTACTTTTAAATGTCACAGAGAGTTTGCATAATTAGTCTGACTACTTATTTGGTTTTTCTTGTTTGTTTGGTTTTTTTTATGCTAGTAGAAAGATTTTAAAATGGATTAAAATTAAGTATTTGCCAATATCTGGCTTTACATATAGTAGATATGTAGGTACTGTACATTACTTGTAGAGATTTTCTATACTGGGGTGGATATCATTGAATAGATACTGTATAATGTATTTGTTAGGGGTTGGGCAAGCACAGAGTTCTCAAAGAAAAATTGCTACATAAAAGGAGCAAAGAATGGGGCTTTGAGCAACCTGATCCAGTGGTGGATGTCCCTGACCATGGCAGGGGTGTTGGAACTTTAAGGTCATTTCCAACTATAAGCACTCTATGATTCTATGAAACATAGCAAAGTTATTAAGTTCAGGTGTGCAAACTATCTGTATGTTTGCAATGAACTATTTTTCAGCATCTTTTCAAGATGGGTACTGTCTTGTCATCCTTTTGAAAAGGAGACTTAAGAGTGTTGTATTTCTCAGCAGATGAGTTAAAAGGAGAATGAAACTGTGAAAATGCACTCAGAAATTGTCATTTCTTTATTTTTTCCCCAAGCACTCTTCCACTAGTGCATTTTTCATACTACTTTCAGAATAGATAGATGCTTTATTTCAATGTGTTCTTGTCCTCAAGAAACAAAAAAACAATGAGGCAAGCTGTTTATTAAGGATAAGCTGATTGCATGACCTATGATATTTTCCATTATTGCATCAGATTTAGAGAGAGTTGTCAATGACAACTTCTAGCCCAGAAGAGTTATTGGTTTTGTTCTTTTTTTTCTTGTGTTGAAAGGTGTTAGCTTGCTGAAATGATATGGGTCTTGTGTGAAAAGGTCTTAAAATTGAAAAATGGATCAAAAAAGAACTGCTGGGTGCTCACTTCAGTGTCTATACTCCTTTATTTTTATCATTTTTCCAAAGAAAGAAACTACCTACCTGTCAGGGCTTGCAGAATGAAAAATAAATTAGCTGTTACCACTCTCTTGGTGACTTATTCCTTTGAGAATTGATATACATATTTTTACTTTATGAATGTACATTCTCTTAAGGAATATGCAAAATATTATGCCTGCTTTTTTGTTTTCTGCCTGCTGCTGGTGTGATTTTTTTTTTTGGTGGAATTTTAAAAATTAAATTAAGGTTTTTTTCTTATTTCTTGTTTCCCATTTTACAAGATATACTTCCTTGTGAGAGGTTTAATAGGAGCTGAAGTTAATGTTTCAATAACCCTATAAGTAAAAAAAAACTAAAGCATTTTGTTAATAGAGAAGTGGGCAAAAATATATATGTTTTTACATTTATATCTTGTAATTTATGCAAGAATAGTTAGGAAAATTTTCAATTATTGTTTATAAAGAGAAGCTACTAGCATAATCATTCCTTAAGACTCCTTAAGGAACATAAACTTTAATAAATCTAATTAGAAGTGGAAGATAAGCTATGTATAAATAATTGTCTAGACCATCATCATCCAGACACTATTGTCTCAAGCAGCAGCTTAATTTAGAACATTTGCTTCAATGAAGTTCAAGATTGGTTTCTTACTGATGAACAGCACTCACAATCATTGTAGTCTGTTTTTACAATAGTTAATTGATAGGAAGAATGTCAAGGTTAGAAGGCTGTCACCAACATGGTTTGGCATCTTTGGTCCATCCCAAGTATAATTCAGGAGGCCAGACTATAGGCTCAATTTACGCCTTAACGTTTGTGTGTGCATTATTTAACTCACCAGTAACATGCATTTATTTTCATGATAATTTGCAAATGGAAGGATAAGCCTAAATGCATAGATTTATATAGATGTGCCTGCAGCACAAAATTGCACCTAAGCATTGGGAATTAATTGCTGAACATTTATTTTTTCCATTTCATACCCCTAGTTTTTGCTTCAGTATATTTTTTTCAATATCTCTTCTGGATGATTAACTGCCTCCTAGAGACAGTTCATACCTTTATGAGGAAGGGTGAGTGCACTGCAGGAGTGTAGTTCTTTGTGATTGTCTGTATGCTGTGTTTTGACAGCCTTTTCAAAACTATTTGCAGGTGGTTCTTGACAGAGCTGCTTCCCTTCAAGCATCCTTACCTCAGGCACTTCCAAGCATTCACAGACTCATTCAAAACACTGTCATCTTTTCTCCAGTCTGGCCTGAAACTTAGCAGGGAAATGTGTGTCAAAAGATGCTCCCACCATAATCTCTCCTTTGTATTCTGTACAGAATAAACCGATATAAATTGATTTGGTTCGTTATGCGTGGGCTGCAGACTGTTTTTCTACCTTAGTTATCTACCAGCCAGAGTGGAAATATAACTGTCACAGGCACAAATTATGATTGTTGATTCCTTTGGCAATAAACTATTACTCATACTGCTCATTTATTGTAATTAATATTACTAGCCATACTGATTCCCAGCATGCTTAAGGAACAGCAGTGACAATCAATATTGTGTGAGGTGCCATACAAAAAGTCATTACAGAGACCGGATAGCGTTACAAACCTGCTGCCATTAAACAGCCCTGCAGTTGCTTATTACACAAATGACACCGTAGCTCATCTTCCTTAGCGACGACAGGATTAGTAATAATGTTTATGTGCAATTTTTCTGGAGAAGCTGTTGCTGTTTGTCATTAGTACTTCTCCTGTACCTTCATTTGTACTGTGACAAGAGTGTCTGCAATTTTGGCAATTTTCTACGATTAGCTGTGTGAATTACACAAGGTTTACCAGCACGTTTTTTCTTCTCCTTTTCCTTCACTTTCATGTGAGAGCACAGTAGTTCCAAGAAATATTTTAAAACCACATATGAAAACATATGTATTGGCTGATTTTAATCTAACTGTCTTGTGAATGTGTAGTAAGGTTAAGCAAAACGGTTAACCGGATAACACCTAGATGAAAATCATGCATAATGCTAGCAGGAGTTGCCTGTCTATGGACATATTTCTTGAATTATTTAGTTTACTACATTTGGTTTCCCTGCATATCCCATGCACTTATAATAGAAAGAGTGTAACGATCTCTCTCATCTCTTAACTGGCAAAAGAAATATCTGATACAGTTTATGCAAAGACATTCTGTTTGATTTGATTTTTCATTTGCATTTGTTCTGGCAAGTAGATATTTTCTGACTGATTGTGCATACACATGAAGAAATTATTAGGAAAAAGTATTGCATTAATTTTGTTCTCAAAGTTTCTTATTTTTTTCCATTTGAAGATCGCATGGACTAGGGAAAAATTCCAGAAGAATTTGCTTGCTTTCCTCCCTGGTTAGTTTAATTTTCAAATGTTATTTTGAAAGGTCACACACACAAATTTTGAAATTCAATATAGATTCTGAAAAACCCTTCTGAATTAAAAATAGTAAGTCCTTGTTCAGAGGAGAGCTAGAGCATAGTGTACTTCTGATGAGCTCTAATGACACACGTATATATACTAAATTTCCTGTTTCTTCAGGTTTTTTTGAAAGCTGTGGTTCTTACATGAAAGGAATTGCTCAAGTGGCACTGCCTCTCCTTTCAGCAGTGGAGAGAAAATCCTTATTACTGATGTAAAGGACAAAGACAGGTATGAAGATGCTTTAGATGTTCGTGTAGTAATCCATACCAGAGAATCAGGCTCCTTGAAAATGAGATAACATGGTCCTTGGCCTTTTTCAATTACTCTGGGTGGATTTACATACATTTATTCCAGTTCAGTCTCAGGAATATGCATGCACTTAATAGGAAGCAGGTGATTTCTGTTCCAAATAAGTATTACTGAAGATTATGAAATGTTTTTTACTGAGCATTCACTGTGTATACATGAACTTAGTCTCTGATGACTCTCAGATAAAAACATTTTCATTTTGTTGTAATTATATCTTACATGAATACCTGCAAGCAGAACCACAATAGAGGTCAGGCTGTAATGAGAAAAGAAGTTATAGCTTGTTCCTCTTCACAATTTTGTTTTCTTCTGGAATGTAGATAAATTCTATATGCACATTTACAGAGTCCGTAAACTACAGAGAGATTCAGGCAGTTGTATTTCATCATCAGGTTACTCAGTGTCTAATGCAGTAACTTTTTTTTTTTTAATAGATAGGGTTAATAAAGTAAGTGTAGCAATTGACTTTCAGATAGCTTCAAGTCCATATGCATTTAATTATGTCTGGAAATTTACTTTCAATTCCTGCTCTGAAGGAAACTGGAGTCAGATGCAGTACTCCCAGGGCTTGAAATTATATTAATATGAAAGAGTTTGCAGTATACTCTGACAATAATATGCATTTCTTAATAGGATTCTCATGTTCCATTTTGTCTAGAACAGAAAATAAAATATCATAGAAACAGTTGCTATATATATAAAAACTGTTCCTCTTCTTCATGTTTTTGTGATTTTAAGTTGAAAATTTGTACTAATAGAGTGTGGTGTAGTGTAAATGGAGATAACATATTTCTTAGCAATATACATCCTAACTGTGACAAGGCAGCAGACTCTCACAAATATATCACCAACCATGTAGTAATGATACCAAAATATTCAGAAACATCTGTTATAAAGAATTATTTTCTCTAACCTTTGAGATAAAGGTATATCTTCATAGTCATTACTATAAGAAATTGAACCAAAGCAGCAATTGCCAACTAAGATTAGGATATTCAGAGTTATTTTCTCTTTGCTGTCATCTATCTATCTTTTCTTATACTGGGGACATTTTATTATTAAAGAAAGCTTAGTAATTTTGGCTATTCATTTATCTGTATTTTATGCTTGCATGGTAGTTTCCCTGATCATTTTGTATATGAAGTATGGCCGAAATATTTGAATATATTCACCAGTAACTAGGGACATTTTGGATATGCTTAGATACCAAGCTAAAGTCAAGGTACCAGACTGAGCCTTCACTTTGATTTAGAATATTTTATCATAATTTACCATTCTGTTTAGATAAAAAATATTGAAGCTAAATTTTGTTTCTGGATTAGGGAAGAGTCTTCATTCTTAGCCTGGAACACCTATTAGGATATGTTCTGGGTCTGAATACTCATGGTGTTTTCAATTCCAAGCAAGACAACAGGGATGAGGTCACATGTCTGTTTGTGACTTGCAGTTCTTATGAATTCAATGAAAATGACATTTTAGAAGAAAACTGAAAATAATTCTTACAGTGTCATATATTTGTTTTCAACACATTACAGATGATTTCATGGGGGTCAAACTTTTTTTTTTTATTGGTCAAATCTTTAATTTTGATTCGAAAGTACAGACTGCATTGAGGGAAAGATTTGTGTCAAACAAAACATATTTTGAATTCATGTCAACATTGCAATATTGTTTTGGCTGAAAAGAGATTAAATCCCTTCCCCTCTCCAAAAATTTATATTTTAAGAAATTTTAAATCAAAATACCCTAACACTTCAATTGAACGCTTTGTTCTGAAATGTAATTTAAAAATAAAGATTTTCCCCAAATTGAAAATGAACACAAGTTTTCTTCTTAGGGCATATCAGTCATTTTGTCATGGCATAGAGAGTTTACCAGGTGTCAGTGTAGTGATCTTCAGTTTTACAAATGTACTTTTAAAGGATGCAAACAATTATTTTAAGGATTTTGTTTCTTTGTTTTCAGGAAACTGCCAAACCCCATTTTATTTCTCTAGTTCTGTTTTTGACAGATAAAGGTGGGGTTTTTTTAATTAAGGGTCTTTTTCATTTTGTTTGTATTTGATCTGTTTTGTTGGTTTTTGTTTTTTTTTTTCTTACTTTTTTTCTCTGGAAATCTGCATAGTAACTCTGGAGTAAGTAATTTCTTTAAATTGCGTAGGTAGTTTATCACATGAAATACATCTAATGCAGCTGATAATCTTCTGTGTGAAGGACTGGTTTGAAGGTCCACATTTTAAAAAGGTTAGACTAAGATATACTTAAGAGTTATGCTAATCTTGCACATCTGTGATAATTGTCCTGGTAGTTAGTGGAGAAAATGAGATCCTCCATGAGAAAACTAGTTAGATGAGATACTATGATGTTTATTAAAGGACAATATATTTTTTAAATTATCAATAGCTTGGAAGAGCTAAAGAATCATAGTCTTTCATTATTGTGTTATTTTTGGATATGTGACAAAGATAATTTTGTTAAAAAAGTTATTTCTATCTCCTAAGCTTCTCTTCTTCCTTTCCTTTCAAAATTGTCTTGCAATTAGTATTCCAGGCACTATGCAGTGTTGCAATATTTTTATCTGTCTTTGTCACAGAAACATCTCTTTGTTTATGAAGGCTATTAGCCATTTTTTGGATTCTTTTTCTGGAGTCATTACTGTGAGTCCCTGTAAAGGGAACTATATATTAAAATGTGACTCCTGATTTTTATATAATTTCTGTATCTGAATCTGTGAACATCATGTTTGTTTTCAGGAGTTAGTACATTTTGGCAACACCTGTTTCTGTCAGAAATTCCATCCAGGAAAACTTCAGCCATTTGCCTAGGATTTTCTAAATCTTAAATGAGCTGTGTTTGAACTGCTGGTTACCTGGGAATCCTGGACAATTAGTTACTCCCTATGTGCCTATAATTTTCAGACACAAACAGATTCATGGATCTATGATTTACTCTATATATGTTAGGCAGCTGATGTGTGTATATGTGGTAATTCAGACACACAGAGAACATCATTGAATTTACTGCATAGGAGCAGTGAATCGCTGGACTTACTGCACAGATATGAATCAAAAAGAAAATAAGCATGCATATTTTCATGCTCACAGTAAAAGAAACAAAATGCAAGGGATAATAATGTATGAATAGTCAAGATCTTTTTTATTTCTTTTTATTTATCTTTTATTTCCTTTATAGTATCTTTTTATTTTATTATGCACAAAGTGCAGAGATGCACAAGGTGGTACACGGATTTGATGTGTAGGGTTTTTTTCCACAATAAAAGTAGGTAGTTCTTGAATTTGAAAAGATGCAGAAACAGTGCTATCAAACCACATGCACAGGAGTCACAGGATCAAAACCATCATGTAGTCCTTCAACGAATGCCTTTGGCTATCAAGTTGAGGTGATATGAAGTAACTTGTTCTTTGAAAATATTACGAGATTGCTAATTTCTTTTAATTTTATGATGCGCATCTCGTTTGACTGCACTGGTGCTCCCTGAATAATGTGTCAGTATTACACACTAATTGCTCAGATCAAGGTGCCTGATGTAAATCTTCTTCCAGTGCCCAGTTTCTGACTGATAAGTACCCTGTAGTGAGAACCACTGCAATGACCTCTTAAGCTTGTGGTTCTCAGACATTTCATACAATTTGCTAATGAGAACAGGAGAAGAGAGAGATGCTAGGGAACAGAAAGGTTTGGATCCACATACACAATACACTGCAAGGCAGAACTAGAGTGTCAAAGAAAAATAATTTACTACTGGCTATGTATATCACCCAAGAAAAAAGAGAGGTGCTGTGGAAGAAGAGTGGCTATCTGAATCAAGGCATTTCTTGAAGCTTTGTGTTTGGGCATAGCAAATAGTCAGACTTATGTAAAGCTTAAAGCACAGGCTCAGTCTGGTTTATGAAATAGTTCTTAGTGTGTTTTGTTTACTCAAGATATTCCCTCATAATATGAAAAAATCAAATCTATTCTTATTGTATATAATGGCTGGCTTTTCAGCATATGTATGTGGGTGTAACTTTTTGAACTAGGTTTACACAATGGAAGCTTTGGAACAACAGTAACTGCAGATAGCCAGCTATATTTGTTTAAATGAACTTTTGCTGTCATTAGAGTATTTATAGAAACTGAAAGGGCTGCGGATGCAGCTTATGCAGATATTTGTTTACATTTTAAGGAGATAATTATGCAATGTCCACCAAGCTTATGTGTGATCTATAATAGTAATTATAATAATTGCACAAAAATACAAATTACACTCCAACATATGTATCCCATGGCAAATTATTGTCTTCTATATTTTTAAACTGCTTGGAAGAATAACGCTCTCCTAAGTTATTAATGCTTGCATTATTTTCACACTATTTTCTTTTACTTTTCTATGATTATCATTGATCATATCTGCTTTCACGTGGTAGAGCAGATTCACTTTTTTCTCTGGCTTATGCAAGCTGAGGATCAGGACTACAGTTACTTGGTGTCATCCAAACGAACTGTCTCACTGAATTCCACTGAATATTTTTAGAGTTCGAAGGGACCATAGAGATCATCTAGTCCAGCTTCCCTACTGAAGCAGGATTGCCCAGAGCATGTTACTCAGAATGGCATCCAGGTCAGGTCTTGAAAATCTCCAGAGAAGGGGACTCCACAACCTCCCTGGGCAGCCTGTTCCAGGGCTCTGTCATCCTCACTATGAAGCAGTTTTTTCTCATATTTGAGTGGAACCTCCTATGTTCCAGCTTGTGCCCATTGCCCCTCGTCCTCTCACTGGCAACCACTGAAGAGTCTGGCTCCCTCCTTCAACCAACCCTTTAGATACGTATAGGTATTGATAAGGTCTCCCCTCAGCCTTCTCTTCTCCAAGAGAGAAAGAGCTCTCCAGCTCTCTCAGCCTTTCTTCATAGGGGAGATACTCCAATCCTTGAATCATCTTCGTTGCCCTTTGTTGGACTCCTTCCAGTAGTTCCCTGTCCCTCTTGAACTGGGGAGCCCAGAACTGGATGCAGTATTCCAGTTGTGGCCTCACCAGTGCAGACTAGAGCGGGAGAATGACTTCCCTTGACCTACTAGCCACACTCTTTCCTATGCAGCCCAGGATTCTGTTGGCCTTCCACAGGAGCATACTGCTTGCTCATTGTCTTTTTGCTGTCTACCAGGACCCCCAGATTTTTCTCTTCAGAACTTGTCTTCAGCAGGTTCACGCCTAACCTGTATTGCTGCCTGACATTCTTCTTCCCCAGGTGCAGGACCTGGAACCACCAATGCAAGAGACAGCAGAGTCATCTTAATGTATGTATCTACTACAAGCAACCCATGAGATCTATCAGTAGAAATGGTGTGCAGTTGCTGTACAAACATTTTAAGTTCTATCATTTACAGTTGTAAAGCAACACTGTAGTGTAGCAGGACCATGAATTTTGGAGCTCTAAATGTTTTCATCCTATTTCTTCATATAGAAAAGCCACAAAATGTTCATTGTTTTTGGACAATTCAGCCCCTGTAATTGAAAACTTAAATATGTAGAAGTTATGTGGACTAGAAACGTTGTGGTGTCAGACTTCAACTCGACTCGAGGAGAGAGAAGAGCTTTCTGATACCTTTCTGCCCTGCTGAGCTTGACGCTGGTTACAACACATACTAACTAATGGTTATATCCATGAGTTCCCTTAGTTCCCTCTGAAAAAAATATCATTTTCCTCTTTCTTTTATATTAAAATAATTTCCCATTCTGGATGGCCTGGATAATTTGGATCCTTGTTCTCAAGTCTGTATCAGATTGGCCTTGCAAAGGAAATTGTATGTGTATAATTAGTGAGCTAATGCAACCATGGGGTTCTTCAACCTTGTGATGCAACTCAGAATTGCAGCTGGCTGCTGGCTTCCTAAGGTTCAGTGCAGCAAATACAGCGATCTGATAGCCACAGTCTCCAGTCTTTCTCTGCTTCATTGATACACTAAAAGAAACATTTGTGTTTTTGTCCTTCAATGCAAAGCTTCTCTTTAGTCTATTACTCAATGACAGAAGTTCCCTATAACTCAAACAGGAATTTCACATTGGGCAGACTAATAATTTTCTGAGGACAAGAATATACTGAGAAGTGACAGTAGACCACAGCTTTTAAGGGGATGATTTGCCTGATAAAATATAGGTGCCTGCACTCAAGCCACATGTCTATGTTTCCAGTGGAGAAAAATGGGGAAGAGTAGGACATAACTCTATTCCTCCTACAGGGCTAAAACTATGCAGACAAATTGTTTTCTATAAATGCCAGTTTCTCTGCTGACCTTAAAAGGATACTTGGATGAATAATTTGGAAGTAGACATGCAAATCCTCTCCTCAGTGTTTAAAATAGACCTTTAGGCAGAATAAATCTTTTAGGTTGGACACGGAAGAACAAACACAGATGATCAAACTAATAACACGAAGGGCAAAAAGCCAGCACTTCCAGTCCACAGGATGGATTCTGTTTCACTGGAAAGCTTCTGACTAGCTCTAAACAAAACTACTAACATTTCACTATAGGGGGAACTGTTCCAAAGGCGAGCTCTTTTGGCAGCTCCATTCAAATTGGGGGGTTTCCTATTTTCTCCATAAGAGCTGCTGCCTCCTCTAAGCTGTGCTCTTTGTCCTTTAAAATAGTCTCTGCCACCTATAAATGTGCAAGACACAATTAGAGTCTCAGCTTTCAGTGTGCAATGTGATTATTTCTGCTACATTAAAATATCAACTAATTCATCAGAACATGTAATTCACCTGCACTAACCTCAGAGGCTGGATTCCTCCACAGAGGTCTAATTGGTTTTGTACTTGGTGAAAGCGGTAAGAGAGGAAGAGATTTTATATTTGTAATGTCAAAATAAATTAGAGATCAGGGCAGAATATTTTGCAAATATTGGTGAAAGACATAGAGTTGTGTTTTTATTGGGCAAATCTCTTGTGATTCTACCCCATAACATCTAGGTCTTGCAAAAACCTTGTATTTTTTGTCTCTTCAGAAGAATATATGTTCTGAAATATATTTAGCATAAGCTAAACAGTCACATATTTTGATAAAAAGTATGTGGCTTACTGTCTTGAGGAAAAGTGAGCTCAAGGAAGGGGATGGGGTTTATTTTTTCCCCAATTTAAAATCATGTAAGACACAGCCCATCCAAACCTGGGATCTGGGTAAGCATTCTCAGTATGAGAATGCAGTAGCCCAACAGTTACATGGGAGTCCAAGGTGGCATCACCCAGTGAGCATGTGAGAAACTTTACATATAGGACACAAATCTCCATTGTTTCATCAGATACTTTGAGGGAGCAACTTCTGTGTCTACTGTATACTTCGACATGCTCCTAACTTCCCTGTTTACCTTGTGTCATACTCCATCATGACTGTTATGAAACGTGTATTTTGTTATTGCACAAACAGAAAAGTATTTAAAAAAAAAAAAAAAAGAGAAAAGGAAGAGAGAAAGATAAATAAAACCACACCTCACACCCCACCCCCAATGTCCTTTTATATGTTCCTTATGTGCAAACGTGTAGCTTTTGAGATACATAATTTTGTAGGGTTTCTCTGGCAGCAGAACGTAATAAGGTGAATAAACACTATTTCTGCCTGCTTCACGCACTGGTTGCCTTAGTAACTGCGGCAAAGTGCAGCTGAAGTGGGCTAATACCCTTCAAAGGGAGTTTGAAGGAAGCAGATGGGCAGTGATTATCATTGGTTGCATCAATTAGACTAGAGGATTGTGAGGCACTGAAAATAATACCTTCAATTGCTTCAACTTGTAAGTGGAACAACGCTTTCAATGTGCCAATTTAACATAAAAGTCATTGTATTTGTAGGGTTTTTATTAATTTGTATGCTGAAGAAAGATGTTACTTTCCGATCTTTTACCAGAAGATGAACTTGATAACTTTATTTTCAGTAATTTCTTCATTACGAGCCAGTAGCTGTTGGTGTGAACAAAGAATGTTAATATGCTAAAAAATGAGCCAATCCGTAATAAACAAAGGGATTAATGTATAAGCTATAAGCTTTGTTAACTTTGAAAACAAAGAAGGAAAGGCAATACTAAAATCTCTTTACAATAAAAAGAGGAGCAAAGGAAAAATTTGATACTTGAAACTTAACATTTTTGTGGAATATGAATTCTTTTCTAAATGTAAGCTGTGATACTTTGGATCAGAAAAGAAATTAAAATCTCTCCTGGGAAGAAATACGGAAAATTTTTGTAAATAACCAGCTTACTGATTTATAGAGTGTAACTTTATTATCATAATTTGAATTATTCTAAATTTATTCCAAAGTAAGTGAAAGAAAAGTGAGTGACAAGATTTCTACTATTTTAAATTTTAAGAGAGAAGTTTCCTTTAATTCTTAATAGGAAAATTTGCAGTCAAAGTGTTAAATATTCTATGTCATTTTAAGAAATTAAAAATGATTAGTAAAGAAACAGGATTTATACCGCAGAAATGTTCTTGTCATATCCATGAGAACTTATAACTCTCCCCAAATGTAAAAAACACATTTATCTAACTGCGTATCACATAAATATCAGAAACGTCAGAGTTGCAATCCTTTTATTGAATCTGAATATCTTGATGAAAAGTCTCAACGGTGTGTGTCTCAGCAATATCCAGTATCACAGACACGCTTTGCAGTCAGGCTTCACATTTGAACAAGCATGCTACTGGAGTTAGTAGCAGTAATGGACAACCTTCACACAGCAAAAACTACATTTCGCTATGGAAATTTGAGATCAGAGGAGTTTCTGATATGATCACCACATTGAAAGGGGTATGGGATCATTTTTCTTTTTTCTCAAAATACATTTCTTACAGTTTTGTACAAGTGTATGTTATCTCCATTCCTCTGTCATATTCCTGCTGTCCAAAATGCTCTGATTACAGCTTATTTTCACTGCTGGGGTGCTGATATGCCTGTTTGCAGCACTCTTTCATACAGTATCTAGGAAACTTGGAAGGGTTAAGGGATGAGCAAAAGGATAGGCATGGAGTTAAAAAAAAGGGGAGATGATGAGGGTAAGAACAGGTCCTGAGGGGCTACCTTTACTACTGGATGAAAAGCCATTGGAGGAGAACAGGGTAACAAAATGTGGTTACTATAGAGGGATGTTGAAAACCCGTTCCATCTTTAATATGTACCTATTGGTGCCTGATGCTTAAGACGCTCTCTTGTAAGACTCCCTTTCACTTCAAGAAATGTAACTTTCTGTGAAAGGATCACTTTATCTTATCATAGGCCCACATGGGAATGGGGTTTGGGGAATTTAGGAAACTCCACTAATTCTTTGAGGACACGCAAGAATTTTCTTAACATCTCAAAAGCTTTTCAGCAATGAATGCCAATAAAGACCTTTATTGCTATTCATTGCTGAAAAGCTTTTGACCCAGCAGGCTGAGGTGAGTGCTTAGAGAAATGTGGTATTGAACTGAATTTCACTGAATTCAATTCAATAACACTTTTCTGTAAGCACTATCCTCAGTAACATTTTCCAAGTTTGATTTACTCTAAAGACATACATATAGAAAGTGTGTGAAATAATGACATATTGTTTCTCTTGTCTGTGAGCTGGGGAAGCTGGAAGTAGGGTGAGAAATTCATACATTTTCCTGTTTTTTTCCTTTTAGGCAGCTCAGTCCAGCTGAGTACAATGACATGGCGTACAAGTAGCAGAAATTCCTCATGTACCACTACTGATTCACTAATTTTGAGGATTCCTGGCTTTTATCCCCCCCCCCCTTTTTTTCATGATCAGCATGTCTCTTTTCCGTTTTAATGGCGTTGGTTTTGACCTGGCTTTTACCAATTAGTTGGTTGCTCAGCTGATGAGCTGAGCAGTATGAAACAGGGAATTACAGATGGGATGTGCAGAATGTAGATGATCAAGTTATGACAGTGAGCCCTTATAGGACTTTTGTGCAGATTAGACATCTTAGTTGATGGTGTTTTGGTCCTGGAAATGTTTGGGGTAGTTAGCTTAGACACAGAATACATGAAGAGAAGGCTAAGATGTACTACTTAAATAAGATTTATCACTTTGTAAGGTTTTGCCACCTTGCTTGATTAGAAAAGTATCCATCACTGTAATACAACAGTGATGAACACTGTAACAAATCCTAAACCAGAAAATCTGAAAGATAGTTTGTTAATACATTTAGAATAACAGATACAATTTCAAATTATGTATGGTCCCATAGGTGTGGCAGAGCACAGAGGAAAAAGGACTGGACGTAATAAATGAACTGGGAAACATTGGAAATTAAGCATACTGTGGCAGTTCTAATGACAGGCTTTCTAAGGATTAAGATTTGGCTTAGCTTTTAGTCTGTTTCCTTTATTTTAAAGTTTCCCTAGCTTTTAAAAATTAACTTGATAAAACTGGTCTGCTTTGGTACTGTCAATTCACTAATTTTAATTTGCAGTTAACATGACATGAGCTCCCACAGAGCTTTTTAGAGAAATACCTGAAACGTATCGAAAAGAGAAAGAAATCCTTCTAAGAACTTGCTTGAATTAAAGTGCCACTAGATGAAATTTCAGTTTTTTTAAATTAAGTTAGTTGAAAGAGCTTCCATTTCTTTGCTGAGTGTGGGCCTGGAGCAAAGCTGCTTGGAGGATGACTTACTACCGTTTGTTGTGTTCATTTATTATAGAGATCAAGGTGAAAGTGAACTTCCTTATAGTGTGCTACTTCATTTTGTATGGTTACTGAAACACATAGCTATCCTTAATGTCACCATAATTTCAGAGATCTAGTTTTGTCGTTGCTCTTGTGTGACTAGCAATAGCTTTTTTTCTTATCAGTCTTTTCAATTTCTGGACTCTTCAGTACATTACCGGCTATCAGTATGAACTTAATTTTAGGAGCTTGTGCCAGCTGGTAATTCAATCAAAAGTGCTTGAGAGACTGATCTTCTTCAATTATCCACATCATGTACAAATCAACCATTGGTCCTCTCCCTGCACTGCTTGGGATTATTGGGCCTGACTCAGCACCCACTGCTCTGTTGCCTTTAAAGAAAACTCAAACATGCTTCTTATGCAAAGAAGAATTCAATTTCTTGATAATTTATTCATGTTTCTGTGTTGATATTAACAAGACTCTACTAATGATAATGAATTAGTAACTCAACAGCTTTCATACCAAAAGCAGAAACGTACATTTAATGGGACTGGTGTAGCTGAGCAGTTATTCTGGATTAAAAAGGCTAAAAGGAGAAAAATTAGCTATTCCAGAATACTATCTCATATATATTAGCTTGCATATACTTCATAAATAAAAAGATCTCTGTTAAAATATTACTTATAAAAAATGAGGAAATAAGTATTATGTAGAATGTGTCAGAAGCAAGTTACACCCATTGTCAAATCCCTTCTGAAATGTCTTTACAAGAAACTCTTAATTTCAGAATTCATACTGGACTGTGAGGCATTCACTATCAAAGCTACCACAAGAATATCAATGTGCTTTTGAAGTAAAGAAATTCAAACCCTAATTAACAAATGTTTTCCCTTTTAATTGATGAACTTTATAATAGAAGTTCAATATCTTCTATAAACTCCCTGTCTGCTTTCTTATTTCATCATCATGATTTCTGAAATTATGTTTTTCTCTTTCTTATGACAAAAATAATTTAGGAAGAAGGCATATCCACAGATTCTGCGTTTTATGTGTGTCTTTGTGCGTGGTTATGCATAAATACACATCTCTGTGTGCACATGCAGGTATCCTTACCTATACATATATTTATCCTGTTCTGGTTTTTTTTATTCTTTTTTGTATATCTGCTTCCTCTTGGAAAGGAAGCTTTTGTAGCTAGAGAAACTGCTACCATTTCTGCTTTTATAGGGGAATGCCATAGATCTGTGTATTTTAAGGTCACAAGGTATCTCTGTAATCATCTTTTCTGGTTTCTGTTATAGTATAATTTCTACTGCGAGGTTCAAATCTCAGCACTGGTGAAACTGAAATTAATCTTTCATAAAGATATCCAGTCTCATTTTAAAGACTTTTGACAAGGGATCTTAAAAGAGCTTGTTTTGTCAGTTGACTCCTTATTAGGAGTCCTGGCATGCTTTTGTCTAATCTCAGGCTTGCTTACTAGGTTGAAGTATCCTCTACCTCCCATCATGGTGTCAATGTTCAACCCTTTCCCATGTCTGCTCTGTACTTGTCTGCACTCTGCTCATTGTGAGTAATAGGAGAATGGCATCTTTAAGAAGTATTAATGATATGGAAAAGTATATTATAGAATGTTTTTAGTTTTTGCAGCTTCATAATATTGTTGTTTTAACCTATATAGTAGAAGCCATGCTACTCTGATTTTCAGTCCAGAAAATTCTGACAATTTTCCATTATGCAGAAATTAACATTGTGACTTCATCAACAACAAATCACGTGTTGTTGAGTGGTGGTAAGTGACCCCTTCTGAATGTACTGCAACTTCCACCCCCGCATGTAGCTAAACCATATAAAAGGCCTTTGAAGAGCAGCTATATTGTTTCTTTTTTACTTCATTAATGTTCTTCTTACAAACAAGACACGCTTTTGGTTTTGTGCTAAGCATTTGTGTGTAAATTCAGAGATTCCTGAAGTAGTACATTCAAGTTTATACAAAACTAAAACTTAAAAGGTGTTTTTAAGCTGTGATCTTATATAAGTTTATGTTTCACTTTATATATTAACTTATTTTGCAAGAACTATTAATAGTTCTCTGCTTGCAGACCTTCTATCTCATGTTCTTAGCTTCTACAGGAATATTATGCAGATGTCTTCTGCTAGAGTTGTATTATTATAAGTGTGGTGACAAAAATTAATCAAGTGAAAATATTTGCCATAGAGTATTTTTAAAATACTTGAAAGTTGGCTTTAAAAGTCATATGAGGTGTGGCAGAAAAAAATTTATGTGCAACCTTGTATTTAAATTAATAATATTTTATTTTCTAACAAGTCTAAGTTTAATTTGAGATTAAATATTGCTTTGATTTATATTTGAGAAGACAGATTGGTATGCATTTGCAAGATATTTTATAACTCTAACAAACATTATTATATGCCCTGGACAAGATCATTACTTTGCATTATTTTTAAGATTTATTCAGTGAAATATCTCAAGTTTATTTTACCAAAAGAACATCTAGCACAAGCACAGCCAACCTGCATGCTATATAAGTACAAATTTCTTCAAATTGCAAAAATAGAAAACCTAATAAGATCTAATTCTTCATCTACAAGTCCTAGACTCATATTAGATTTGCCCACCCCAGAGGCTGACAAAAGAGAGATGGAAGAAAATGTCTGCCTTGAACAAGGAATGATTCCTAAGAACAAATACTGATGAAATCAGCAGTCTGTCAGAATTAGCTTACTTTGTGTGTCTTCAAGCTGTCTTCACAGGTTTTATTTTTGAAATCTTTAGCTTGGTCAGAATATTTTTGCTTATACAAGTTTCACTGGGTATCTGTAAGTCAAGTGATTTGATAAGGTACAGGTAAAGGTACAGGTACAGGTACTGCTTCTCAAAAAAAAATGTCTTTGGCAGCCTGCAGGGAAAAGTAAGGAAAGGTTGCTGCAGACAAAAAACTTGTGGACTGGTACATTAATGCTGCTAAATGCTTTGTAACATTTGGCTCTGCTGAGCTCACAAAGATGCTAGCATGATTCTAGCCAGCTCTAACCATGCATTTGTAATAGCTCAGTTCCTGGCATTTTCATTTTGGGTATAGGCAGATCTGTATAAGCAATGCAGAATTCTGACAAGCTTCTAAAAATATAGGAAGTCATATAAGCAGAGGAAATGACTGTGTCAACAAATGTATAAAAAGCTACTGAGAAGAGGAAAAGAAGAATTAGTTCTCTTGATGCTTCGTATGTGACGCTAAAGGCAGCAAGGAATGGTCAAAATAAATATGATGAAGAAAAGGGTAAGACTTTCCAGAAAATTTGTTCAATCTTGTCATCTGTGATGTGCATAATAGGTTAAATAAAGATTTTTTTCTATGCTTTTGATGGGTTGCTATGAATAGATCCTGCTTTTTCGAGGCCTGATTGACTAATTGATCTCTGTGTTCTTTTCCATATCCATGGCTTTGTGATTCATAAAGTACAGTGACAACATACTGGCATTCCAAAATTCACCACGACTAGTAAAAAAACCAAAATACCTAAAACTAAAAAAAAAATTTTAAAAAAATTGCTAAAGAGGATGCTATACAAAAGTTCTTACTATATCCTGGATAAGAAAACAGAAGCGCTTCAGAAAAACATTGATGCACTTAAAGTAAACTACAGAAGTAGTTTAACAGATATTAATAAATACTTATAATCCTGCAAATATAACTTTTGCTTTCATGGTACCCATATTTTAAAAAGTAGAAAAAGTAAGAAAAAGCTATATATTATTATATGTAAATTAGCATCTTGACATATGTTCTATTTTGTCTTGTGTTAAGTAACACATCTCTGCAAATGGAGAAAAATAAGTTTGTGGCAATGTAGGCTTTACAAGGGATGACAAAAATGAAAATCCTTGAAAATTTGCCTACTTTGCACAGTACATATTTAAAGTGTTAGTTTTATTCTGTAAGAAAAGAGGCTGTTGTTTGACTAATGAAATATTAACTTCAAAAGAGAATACCTAAGTTCAGTAGACTGACAGAGGAACAATTTTAAAAATCAACTTACATTAAGCAGTCCTGAGGCCTTAAGAAACCCCCAGAAAACTACAACTATATATATATGTATATATCTGTGTTTATATGTGTTTATATATATATGTACGTGTGTGTATTTATTCATTAATTTACTCACTGGGAGAAACAAGGGTTTGAAGTTTGGTATCCTTTCATGATACAAGGTTGCAGAGTGGCCCACAATTACGTTTCCCTGTAATGCTGATATCTGTCAAACTTTTTAGTTCTGTCTTTATATATATCACATTTCTATGATGAATAGCTTATGTAATGTGAAAAATAAGTGTAATAATTTACAAAAAGAATTAGTATATCTAAGGGGATAATATAAAATATAAATCTTGAAATTGAAGCAGAATTCTTAACTTTAGTGATAGTTTGTTAAATAAATAATTGATCATGTCTGTTGACTTCTCAACTTCAACAGCTTTACAGAAACTTCTCAGAAGTTTCTGTATCAGACAAAATTTTTTTGCTCTTGTTTTATACTTTTTGCAGTCCTAGAAATTAATCAAACTACATTCAACATAACTATTTAGTAGACTGAAATCTTCCCTGACACCTTACTCTGTTCTATAGTTTAGTGATATCTGAAAATTAAATCAAAGACTTGAGAAGGTTTACATTTGTCTGGAAATGAACCAGAAATCAGGGACATGTAAAGTGTAATTTGCTTTAGATTGGCTGATCTTTTCTTGTCTTTTATGTCCTTAATAACACGATTCTCATTTTATTTTGTCAAGCACTATTGAACAATATTACCTGAGGAATTAATTGTTTCCATTTTTGGTTTAATGGATCCAAACAGACTCTTGTAATTAACCCAGTTTTTTACTTAACACACAAATGGCTATTATTGTGCTGTCATTGACACTTCCTTCAGGAGTTTTTAAAACTCATAAACACTATATATTCATACCTCACAGAAGCTTTTGCTAGCCTGTGGTAGAGTTTGATCATTACACTTTCCGAAGTTGTAACTTGATATTGTTATGCTACTGTTGTTTTTTTTTGTTTGTTTGTTTGTTTGTTTTCCCTGCAGAATAAGTGATTTGGTGCTGTCACCAGAGTCAGTGACTTGCTTAAAGAGACAACATAGTCCATTGTGGTTGTAATATTAAAATACACACAAGTGAATACATATTTCAAGTGTGTGACATGCTGTTTCCAGGTTGTCCCCACTGCCATGCTGGCTGAAAGAGAAGGTCCAATCTGAAATTGCTGTAAAGGTTGCCCAACCATGCCTAAGGGTGAATCGGGTGGGAGCAATGTTAGCAATGAAGAAGAATAAAAAGGAGTGATCAGCAGTTAATTTGAGATGCATCTGAACCAATTGGACAGTCAGTCAAAATGGAGAGAAACAGAAGGAAACAAGAAAGGAAGGAAAGCAAGCGGGCCCAAACTCAATACCAGGGACCCTGAAACCACTCACCACAAAACTTAAAGACAGGTAAAGTTTTCCTCACTTCACTCATGTGAGAAATGAAGCTCCCTCTCTCTCATGCACTCTCTTATACTACTTCTTTTAAGTAAAGCTCTGCTTGGCATGATGAAAGAATTCTATCTTCAGTCATCCTTTCTGTGAGTTTATTTCAAATGTAATTGGATAATCTTCCAGATTCTGGGGGAATCTCTTTGACAGAGAATTTGCAAACAGCCCCTATTTGATGCAATTGGTAGTTGCTAAATTAAAAAAAAATAAATGTATGATTCTTTTTTTGTAGTAGGAACCCTGTTTGACCAGCAAATATTTATAAAGAACCCTATAACCCAGAATAATATGCATGCCTATATTTACATGTCCTTATATTTTATTTTCTGACAAAGAAGGCTCAAAATCTCTGAATACTGTAATCTATGGTTGGATCCCATTGGGAATTTGGACCATAGTCTGTGTACTTGCTGCCCTCAACCGTAGAGCTCCCAAATGTATAGTCACCATTTGAACTAATTTTCCCAAATATGTATTTGCATTCTCTCAGAGTACGCATGTAGCTCTTTGGCACATGCAAAAGCCCTACACATAAAAAATGGTATTCTGATAGTCCAACTTTAAACCTTAATTTAAAACCTACCTGTAGCCAGGAAAGAAAGGTGTGTTCCTAAACTAAATCACATGCCTCAAATCATGTGATGATAATGTGGACTGTGCTCTAACATTGGAAACTACTTGCAATTACCATTTGCAACACAGTTTTTGTTGGTGAAAAATATACTCTGTAAAGAGTTTTCAATCAAGAATTAATGCTGAATAATGTTTAATGGCAGCTCATAGTCTTACTCTGCTGATTACCTGGCTCTTGAGGGGTCTGTAATTAGCTATTATTGCTGAGTTTGCAGAGTTTTTTTCCACTTATTCCCACTCTGAATATTTTTTTTTCTCTGAATAGAATGTAGCATCTTCCAGATTCTTCACCACATTTCAGTGTGGTGAAAAAAAGAACTAATGAAGTTTTTGAATCTGTGAAAAACATACTGAGAAGAAAGAGAAGTCTTAGATCTTTGTATATGACATTGAGATAGTGCTCATGAAGTCCATATTTTTTAAAAGACTGTTGAAAAATTGGAGCAGATGAGGAAAGGAACCATTGATTTGTTCCTAAGATTAGAAGGTGTCTTTCTGCAAGGAACAGAGCTCAATCTGTTTACTTTATCTAAAATAAAATTGAGATGTCACTTGATTACAACATAACATATAAGTATATAGTGGTTAATAACAAGCACTTAAATCCAACAGAGAAAGACGTAATTAATGTCTGGTAGCTGAGCCACAAAAATTTGCATTAGCAATTTGGGACAGCTTTGTAACAATGAGGATAATTAAGTGCTGGAATAAATTGCTATAGGATTGCTAAATTTACCATCTTTAAAAAGTCCTCAGTATGGCTGGAAGGAGTCACAACGTAGGACGTGTACACTTCTTCCAACTGAAAAGATGCTGGTTGTGGGAGGAGGATGGTGCTACTGTCTCTCACATTCTTCTTGCAGCAAATGCTGTGCCAAAGCCAAATTGGATTGCTTTTTTCAAAATTTTCTGTTAATTAAACACCAAATACTGCATTGAATGCAGGGATACATGATTGAGATATAATGACTGGTGATATGGAGCATGACAAACTAAATCAATGTGGTTTGTTGTGATTTGCAGATCCACAGACTTCACACAGAGTATGGAAATCTAGACTAGCAATGTAACTGTACTGACTGCAGACTTTTTTTTCCTCCTTATTCTGTTTTTCTGCTTAATTTAAACAGTTTTGGAGTTGATGTTATTCACAATCCACAGGTTTCTAGGTATAGAGTTCTTTTTTTTTTTTTTTTTTTCCCCTCATACATGTTGCATTCCAGGCAGACCTTATAGTGTCCTTCCAGTACCTAAAGGTACAGGAAAGAAGGGGAGGGACTGTTTACCAGGACATCTACTGATTGGATGAGGGGTAACAGCTTTAAACTGAGAGAGAGTAGATTTAAATTAGATACCATATAATTCTTTACTGTGAAGGTGGTGAGACACTGGGACAGGTTGCCCAGAGAAGTTGTGGATGCCCCATCCCTGGAAATGTTCAAGGCCAGGCTGGATGGGGCTTTGAGCAACCTGCTCTAGTGTTAGGTGTCCCTAAGAGAGGGATTTGAACTAGATCTTTAAGGTCCCTTCCAACTCTAACCTATGATTCTATGATTTTTGGGTGGAGAGGTTGTCATGGTTTTTGGTGGACAATAAGAAGTTGTCCAAAGAAAGTCAATGAAGCTGAAACTGGTGAAGGGTCTAAAGAAAAAGCCTGACAAAGAGCAGCTGAGGGGTCTGGGGTTGTTTAGCCTGAAGAAAAAGAGGCTCAGGGGAGATCTTATCGATCTCTATATCTACCTGAAAGAAGTTTGTAGAGAGATGGGGGTTGGTGTCATACCCCAAGTAACAATTGACAGGACAAGAAGAAATGGCTTCAAATTGGACCAAGGGAGGTTTAGGAGGGGTATTAAGAAAAATTTCTGCACTGACAGGGTTGTCAAGCATTGGAACAGGATGATCAATGACATAGTTGAGTCACTGTCCCTGGAGGTATTGAAAAGATGTGTAGATGTGGCATTTAGAGATATGGTTTAGTTGTGGTTTTGTCAGTGTTAGGTTAATGGTTATACTCGATGATCTTAAAGGTTTTTTCCAACGTAAATGATTGTATGATTCTATGGAGCATAATGACAATCAATAACCTGTTTTTATTTTTAAGTGTAATTCTTGAAGTGATTTAGTTAGTGTTACGTTTCATCTGGAAGAGAAGATGGGAAAAAGAAAAGAAGAAATTAAGAATTTGGATTATAACCACCTACTGGGAGTTTTTCTATAAAGTCCGTGAAATAATGCTTTAGGACAATTGCAAACAGCATTTAAATTTAATCATCACACACATCAGATTTCTGCAAGATCTGGATTAATAATAAGAAATCCCAATCTCTTTGAAGTTAGTTGCAAAATTCTCATTAGCTGTCATTAAATTATTTTCATTAGTAATGTCAGGATTTAAAAGTCAATACTGAAAGGAGTTACTTCTGAGCATTGTGATTATTAACAAGCACAACATTTGTAATGATCCTTCTCCTCCATGTGAGAATATTTTTCTGTTTATATGTGTTTGTTTGTCTGCTTTGTGTGTTTAGACTCCTAACTCTTGAGCACAGAAATTAGTTTAAGAATACTTTTTATAATCTCTTAATAGAAGGGCCTGTGATTTCAACTGGAACATCTGGGTGCTATCAGAATGCAATGGTTTAATAATAATTGCTTACTAAATGACTAGGAGGCAAATTGCATATAGAAAGGCAATTAACTGGATTGTGATAATACAGGCTACCACCTACATTGGCTTTTCATTATAAGGGCTGTTGAAAGACACTGAACACCTTTGTTAAGCATTTCAAAGATGAAACAGCAGCAGGTGCTATACAGAATTCAAGAGCTATTGTTTAAACTTAAGCAATATTGACTAAATCTCTGATTTCACCCTAGGAAGCCAGTTAATTATAGTTGAGTCCTTTTTAAAAGCCCGAGATGACACAACTGACAGAATTACAGATAGAGGAAGCTGAGCTAGTCATTGACACCAATGATATAAAGTACCCTTGTGCTTCTTACCTCATAAGAAGGAATAGTTACAAATTGCCAGTATGGTTGATGATACACATCAGTTCATTACGTATATAGTGTATTCATGATGAAAAAAAACCATGATTCAGATCTAGTTTGTATGCATTTGATAGTCTCAAGGCTTTCTGAATGGAAAAATTGCAGGGTTACATACTTTTCTGCAAGGTAGGCCCAAAGTTCTAAAGGAAGGAGGGTTGTTTATTGCATTTTGATAAATTTTAAAGCTTTTCTTCCTTTTTTTATGTGTTAGAAATGCAGTTTTTTGTCTCCCTTGGATTACTTTATAGACAATAGAGTACTATGAAGAATAAGATTTACCAAGAGAGAAAAACTAAATGGAGGGAAAAACAATTCCGTTCCTGAGGTCCTGATAAAAGTAATTTTATCTAAGAGTCTTTCCTTCTAAGTTAAGAGTATTTTGATGCTATTGTCTTCAGAGCACAGAGTAGGTCTGGAGTCTTAAAAGAGGTCATCTTATATCTGAAGTGTAAAGTCATAACAGGAAAATGGATAAGAAAGGAAAAGGATAAATGATGGATATGTAAAGAAAAATATTAGGTATTACAAATAAAGGCATTATTTGGCTACATTCAAAATGTAGCTAAAATCTAACTAAGCCTGTCTAAATAATTAAGAACAAAAATCTTAGTAAGGCTTGTACATTACCCAATCCTCAAATATTATTTGCCAAACTCCAAGAACTCCTTTGATCTATATTCCTGGAATACAATGAGTAGTTTTGTTTCAAAACAAAACAATTATTTGATAAAAAAACCTCAAACCCTGCAAAACTTCCTGCACTGCTCTATTATTACTTATCCCACTTCTGAGACATGCAGGCTTTCTTTCCTTAACTTTGATCCCATGTCTTCTGTTTATGGGAAAGAATGCTCATGCTGAGTTAAATGATATTCTGGGGCAGGGTAGGTATTTCTCTCTTAATCATGAGGAAACTACTTCTTTCTGCACAGACTAAGTCCAAGCATTATCAAGAACAAGAATGTACCTAGAAATTATGACATTCATCTGGGAAAGGGGACTAGGCGTTTCATCTTCCTCTTCTGGTGAATATTTAATGTATTAATTTATACTCGAGCTGCTGGATAATTGGGATATCACAGTATCAATGTATTGTTTATACAGCCTTCTCCAGAGAATTCAGAGATTTCAGTCCCTAGAGGCAAAGTGGTCTTTGTACACCTCAGAGGTTTGGGGTGTTTTTTTTAAAAATAGGGGCTTAAGACATCCTGTATGACTTTTTTTAGCAAGACTTTTTTTAGCAAAACTATATGGATATAGTTTTTTGCAGCTTTTGGTGCTAGCTCTGTAGCTCAGATGTTGGCTCAGGTTGTCCCAATGTATCTAGTAGATCTATCCCCTGCCAGTTCTCAGGTTATTATCCCACAAGCAGTGAGAGTCCAGCAGGTCGAAGCTGCAGCAACTTGCACGTTCTACTTCTTGGGCTAGATAAATGGTTGGCAGAGCCACATAACCTGTGTCCTGGCTCAGAAACTCCTAGAGAGAAAAGGTTAAGGAGACAAGCAGACCATTCAGTTTTCAAGCTTCTTTTCTTGACCTCCTACAGCACTCTGCAGACTCCCTGTACTGTTTGCATAACTACAGGTCTGAATTGATGCCAAAGCTTCTGGTGCATTTTACAAATTGGCATCAAAATCAGTTCTGCTGCTGTCCAGACAAATTATGCCCTGAGCAAACATGTACTTCATTAAACTGCTCAGTAGACACTCCTAGGGATGTTTTTCATTATCTGATCCTCAGTGAGAGATCAACAGAAATCTGTTAGCAAACACTAGAGCCTAAAAGACGTCAAAGATCTGAAACACAATTATTGCTTTTTGTTGTTTGTTGTAGACTCTTAAATCCAGAATAAAATCCTGGTTACTACACAGGTTTTATGATTCACGAATGTGTTTTATTAAGGATTAGTTCTCTGTAGGGATGTTAGTGTGTGGCCAGAATGTGCTACTAATTACTTACTTTCAGTATTACCTCACATCCAATGGGCACATAAAGCAATATTTATGAGTGCAGGCAGGAAATGACCAGTGGGGCAGTATCTGAAAATATCTCAGATTGTTTTGGAAGTTTTAGATTCTAATAACTTTATTCGTGTTATGGAAAATGCTACTATGTCAAGCAGCACCTCAGAGCTGAGGCCATAAATTGTATCTGAGATTTGAGAAATAGTTGACCTAATTAGAATCAAGGAGGTATCCAAGCAGACTTCATTATAGTGTGCAAGATCAAGTTTACTATGGTAAAGTAGTGGAAAATGGTAGGAAATGTAAAAAAAAATACTTGGTATTTTTTCTGTATTAGACGTAATGTCTTATTGTGGACATTCCTGAAAGCATAATACTTAAATGATGCATTAAAATCAGAGGAAATGTGTTTGTGATTCTAAAAGTGTAGGTAGAAAATTAGACAGTGATATAAAAGTGTAACCATCCTGAAAGAGCTGAAATCATAATCTTCTTCTATAGTTTGGTTTCTTCATTGTTATTAAATGAACTTTCATTTACTTATGCTACTGAAAGACCTATTAAATGAATTGTCTGCATATATCGTTTAAATATTACCGTCATACATGGTTATCTTAGTTTAATATCATTTATGGTTTTAAGAAGTCTTTCACTACTCATATTGGTCACAGTTTTACCTCATTTTATAACATATCTGTTAGTAGAGTGTTTCACTATTTACTCTTGAAGTTTCCAGTCACTGATGTCTCACACTTATTTTGTTGGTGGCTAAGGAAAGAATGCTGTGAAATGACATATAGCAAATATGTTATTTTTTAGCTATCTATCTCAGACAAGAATTTCTTTTTCCCAGATACATGCTGGTATCTCTTTTTGGTGTCCTAACATATATACATTAGGCTTAAGTTGTGTGTTCACCACATGAAGTTCTGAGAATGAAGGATCTCTGGGAGCTATGTGCCTAATATTTACACAACACATAGCGTTCACTTTGCTAAACACTGCAAATTATAATGACAAATACCCTTGATATTATCTCATTTATTTCATCTTTTAATAGAAAATAATTCAAGTAGAATTTCTTGATCTATTAGTATTGAAAGCAGAAGACAGATGACTTTACCCTAATTTCCATTACTTTAAAAGGAAAGGAGTGATGCATCCCTGTTAAATGAACCTGGAAGAAAAGGTGCAGGAAATTATTTTCTCTGTAGACATCTTTCACAAAGACTTTCATAAAAAGAAACACTTTCATGAGCTAATAATTATTAGTGGTATCAACTCTTTCCATGTGTAAGACAATCATTCCTTTAGTGGAAACAGTTACTTCACAGAAAATTGATTAATTTTCAAGGAACCTATGTTAGAAATTCACATATTCAGGTGGATTCCATTAACAAAAGTATTTGCTGATGTATGGGGTCTGTCTGGGATGGGGTTAACTTTCTTCATAGCAGCTTATAAAGTGCTAAATTTGTGGCTAAAATAGCATTGATAAAATACCAGTATTTGTCTGTGAGGGGGTACACAGCCAGGACAGCTGAACTAAAATGAGCAGAGATATTCCGTGTCACACAACACCATGTTCAGCAATATAAGCTAGGGTAGAGGAAGAAAGAGGTAAGATTTTTTTCTTCCAAGGTAGGTATTGTTCAGAAAATGGCTGGGCATTGGTGGGTGGTGAGAGGTAGTGAGTGATTTCCTCTAATTACTTTTGCTTCCCAACACCCCTTCCTCTCCTTCACCTATTAAACTGTTTTTAACGTAACCCATGAGTTTGCTCACTTTTGCTATTCTTATTCATTCCTCTTGTCCTGCTGGGGTGGAGGGAGAAGGAGAGCGGATGTGTGGGTGCTTGGCTGCTGGCTGGGGTAAAATCGCCACATCTGAAAAGGAGGGACTTTGCACCTTCTGCAATGAATAATGATTTTGCACAGATCAGTAAAGATACCAATAAATAGTCTAACTGTAGTTCATGAAGACTCTCCTCTGCTCTTCATTTTAAGTAGCAAACACGATATTTAAATACCAAACACTGTCATTAACGTAATGACAGTGACTCAGAAAAACAATCTTGGGATATCTTCTAAGGAAATAACACTTGAAACATCTTTAATTTGATTATGACGGAATCTCACATAATTTTAGTTGGTCTGTCTTTGCAGGACAGATGCCTTGTGTATCACCAAGAATGTAACAGGGTTCTTTTGGTCCAAAAACGGTATGCTTTCTACATGCTTACATAACATCAGATCATGGAAATATCCAAGTGCATTGTTGGATTTATTTTCAAGCAGTACAAACATAGTCCACTAAGAATATTTATTAAAAAAAATTCTTCAGTCAAATGATTTGGGCTTTGATAATGTATTATCAATAGACACTAATGAGGAAACCATTATCTTTGGGGACTCATCAACAAATTAATATTTAAAAAAATGTAAGGGAAATTCTTGTATACAGTTCACGTAGTAATTAATACAGCAATTTGTGCTTCAAAGAATTCATCATTTGCTCAAAAGTTTTCCATCATTTTATCTGTCTGCCAAAAGCTTTACAAAAGTAAATGGTTTTTTTCAGTTTCTGGAACATGTCCTTACCAAAAAGTTGTCTTTCCATCTGCAATTAGAAAGATTTTTCAGGAAGTACTTTTCTTAATTAAGAAAATACTTACTCGTTTTATATTCTCCACAGATTATAAAAGGGCGAAGATAAAAGGTGTTTTGACTCTTCTATGAGAAGATGGAAGCAATTAACTTCATAGTTTAAAAAGATAAGTTAAGAATGTGTAAGGACTACTACATGTGGAAGAAATAATGTGAATGCATATGTGTGAGGAATTTCACATGGTTTATTGTGTTATCTTCCGATCTTGTTCTCTCTGTTCCTTAAGCAAATATTCTTCTTACATCTTAAGTTAAATACAGGAATAATAGGAAAATATTTTTTGCACAAAACACCTAGATTGATTCCAAGAAACAATGAAGTACTGACTTGGTCAAAATTAATTTTCTTGTATTGGCACTCATGCAGATATGCAGTAACACAGTCTTAACATATGCTTCCAGATCAGCATCCAAAGGAGTGCAACTGTCAGAAGAGAGGAAGTTAGAAAGAGGATTTAGTAAGAGAAGTGGGCCAGAATCTAGGTGGGGACATCAGCTTAATGTGACTGTAATAAAACTTGGTAATCACTTTTTTGTTTGGTTGGTTGGTTTTTTGTTTGTTTGCTTGTTTTTTGTTTGTGAAAAGCAATTGATTTACTTAAAGATTATGAAAGCTAGAATAATCTTGCTATTTTAATTAGTGTGGTGTCTAATGTGATTAAGAATTTAATGTGTCTCACTTTATACTTTTATTCAAATTAATAAAAACACCCCTCGAAATCCAGACCTAAGGAGGAGATGTTTCAGGATGTAACTCTGCTCCTGGGGGTGTGACCTTGGGATGAGGCTCCTGTTCTCATTATAAAGGTTGATGAGCCTTCACAGATTGCGTCAAAAATCAAGTTTTTTTAAACAGATAACGTTCCTCCAAATTTTGATCCACTGATCTGTTTCTTTTAATTCTTGGAAATGTTTTGCTTCTTACCAGATTTTGAATGATTTATTATTTTGGTGGCCTAGGATCATTTCATGGTTTCTACTAAATTCTTGCTTTAAAGAAACTGATTCAAGCAATTAATCTTTTTTGTTTCAAATAACAATCAATCATATCTCATTTAAAAAGTCTTTAATGTGGCTGAACAATAACTTTTCTAGTTAATGCATATGCAAAATTTCCTAAGCTAAATCTAGTGCGATTACACTGAAAGTTTAGTAAAATGGAATGCAAATTTTATATATATTTTTTTTCATTTACTTCTCATCTCTTTGATATACTCAGAGATCTCTGTCTTTCACGTAGGAAACTATTCTGTTTGAATTCTTAAACCTTTCTTTTTAATTAGTATTTTGCATTTTAAATTCAGTGAAGAAGTGAGAGTCCCAAGACTAATGCTGGCAGATGCATGAAATGTAGTTCTTGATTTAAAGTTGTATTTATGTCCTTGGAATCATCTTGGAGCCAAAGTAATGAATTATTATTCTTGGCTGTCACATGAAAACAAAAAGCGTCATAGTTTATAAAAACAAAATATCTTGTTAATGCCCAGAGCCAAGTTAACTGTTAGTAAGGTTTTGCAAAACAGATAAAATCCTGAGATATTTAGAAGGCTTTTAACAACATTATTATCAACTACATATTTATTCAATAGTTGATTAACACGGGAAAATGTAACCCTTCCACTCTCAATTTCTTATTTTTTCAGGATGTTGGTTTCAACCAGTGGCTGGACAATGTGTATTTGTCTAAAATACAATATTAGAATTCAGTGTAGCGCTCTGCAAGTTAGAATGAGTCTGACCTTCCAGAGTTTGGAGTAAAAGTAAGTAGAATTCATGAAAAAAACAGAAATAGGTCACAGACTTTGCTCTCTACAACCTCAACATGATGTTGGAGCAGGGAAGGCAGCGCTGAACTCTTAATCTCTCTGCTGTCTAGTGACAGGATGCAAGGTAATGGCTTAAAGCTCTGTCTGAGAAAGCTCAGACTGGATATTAGGAAGAGGCTTTTCAGTGAGAGAGTGGTAAAGTGTTAGAACAAGCTCTCCAGGGAAGTGCTCATAGCACCAAGTCAGTGTTCAAAAAGCATTTGGACAATGCTCTTAGATATACATATCTATTCCAGTCTTGTTCAATATATTCATCAATGACCTGTATGAGAGGACAGAATGTACCTTCAGCAAGTTTGCTGCTGATACAAAACTAGGAGGAGTGGCTGACGCACCAGAAGGCTGTGCTGCCATACAGAGAGACCTGGATAGGCTGGAGAGTTGGGCAGAGAGGAACCTGATGAAATTCAACAAGGGCAATTGTAGGGTCCTGCACCTAGGGAGGAATAGCCCATTCTCTGGTATGAGTTAGGGGCTGACTTGCTGTAAAGCAGCTGTGTAGAGAGAGACCTGTGAATCCTGGTGGACAACAAGTTGATCATGAAGCAGCAATGTGCCCTTGTGGCCAAGAAGGCCAATGGTTTGGGGTGCATTAAAAAGAGTGTTGCTAGCAGTTTAAGGGAGGTGATCCTCCCCTTCTACCCTGGTGATGCCACATCTGGAGCACTGTGTCCAGTTCTGCCTTCTTGAACAGAAGAACAGGGAACTACGGAGAGAGTCCATCTGAGGGCGTATGATTTTTGTATCAGTAGCTTGGTATAATAAGAGATGTGGTCTCTCTTTCTTCTCTTTAAGTCCAGACATCAAGATCTAAATTATGAAAACATTTAGCAGAATATCTCTCTCTGAATGGAGACCGAAAGGACTCAATTTCCAATTATATTTCTGCTGTGGTTCACTTTGAATAGAAAGGTTTTTCATGTGATGTAAGAAAAGGTACTTAAGAAAGAAGTACAAAAAAGTTCAGACCTGCATGATGTAAAAAGCTTTCAGAAAGTAGCTGAGAAAAAGATAAGGGACTAAACTTCAATGCATATGCAGAAGTTTCTTAAATGTTTGAAGATCTTTTAATTGTGTGTTCTCATATAAATTTGTCCTTCAGAGCAAAAAACTAATATAACAAATGTGGTTTATGATAAATATGTATTTCAATTTTAGATGAGAAACACATGAATATGGATGAAAATTTTTTACTAGTGGAGTAATACTCAATGTTGATAATGGTAATATGGAGTATGTTTTTACTGCTCCAGATTTACTATTGCATTTGATCAGTCTCCATAATCAACTTTAAAATACTTAGATTTATTTTCATACTGTTATGTCCAGAAAATGTTATAGTACATGCACGTGACTTTGATCAGGTATTTTATTAACAGAACTATTCAGACTATTTGGAAAAATGTGTAAATAAATTTCCAGGCTTGAATGGAGAAAAAAACAGTTTACAGATATTCTGGATACATATTTTAAATTGATTTGATTTTAAAAATATGTGCTATTTTGATTCTTCTCTTTCTTGGAAAATGTATATAGGTTGTATTTTTAAATGTGTTTTCCCATTGTTTTTCTAGATAAATTTATTTTATGTTACTAACAACTTACATAACAAAGCTGTTATGTAAGCTTCTTTCTCAAAAAGAAAAACATACATTTTAAAAGTAAAAAAAAAAAAATCATTTTAACTGGATCTACAATATCAGTTAGTATAGAGAAGACTTTTTTAATGTATGCATAATAATTACTTTTTGGATAGATCCTGATATTTAGAAACCTTGTGAAAGAATTATTTTCTCCATGTAAGTTTTTTTTTTCAGAAGTTAGGAATGATTTCCCTGTGGAAAATAACAAATTTGACCAGTACTCTAATTTTATTGTTTTAAGAACTTTCTGAATAAATTGGAGAAATGTTTTACTTCAGTTACTTTTAAATTTGTAGTCCTCATTCAAGGATAAGAAACTTCCTGATTCCTTACATAAGTATGTTACTTCTGAGATATGTGATTGCAACTTTGAAATAAGATCTTTTTTGGTAGATGCACATTTTCTATCCAATGATAATAAATTTAGTTGGTGTTATAACTGAATTAAAGTATTTAGTTATGAATTGTTATCTTAAGCTGGAAAGACTTTATCTTGTAAAGTTGATTTTTTTGTCCAAACTCAAAAATTAAGAGTGACTTTTCTAATGATTACTTAGAACATATGGGATATGAATTTTTAAATAACTATTTAGATTAAGAATTTACTTCAAAGGGCTAAGTCCAGGAGTCTACATTGAAGCGGGAATATTTTAAAGTGATATTCAGATGAGACTTTCTTTGGGCTTTGGTGGAATTAAGATGTTAGATCAGAAGATGAACTGAATTGAATAAACAGCTATGGTGTGAGCTTGGAACTCCTTTCCTTAGTATTGAGGTACTGAGCTCTTCTCCCTGGTTTCCAGTGATAGGATGCATGGGAGCAAAATTGCACCAGGGGACATTTAGACTGGACACTAGGAAGCATTTATATATGGAGACAGTGATCAAATGATCTAGTGAACAAGTTTCCTAGAGAGATGGTCAATGCCCCTAGCTTGTCAGTGTTTAAGAAGCATTTGGACAATGCCCTTAATACCATGCTTTAGCTTTTGGCTAGTCCTGAATTGGTCAGGCATTTAGACTAGATGATCATTGTAGGTCCCTTCCAACTGAAATATTCTAGTCTATTCTAAAGTCCCTCTCCCTTTTGAATACATTCCAGTTGCTACTGAAATATTTTTTTTTATTCAGAAAAATTTGACAATGCCAATTATTACTCTCTTTTTTTTTTTGTACTTTTTCAATTTTTTTTCAACAAAGAATGAACCTGAAATTCAAGTCTTGAGTGACAAAAACCAAAATAGCTGTCAATAAAAGTAATGCAGAGAGATTCTTTTAAAGGATATCTTTCAAAATTATAGTGATTTAGATTATTTCAGAAGCATGTTGAATTTCTCATATATATTTACAAGTATATATTTTACAAAGTGGTCTTTTCCCACTAAATCAGTGCCAATTCTTCAATAGTTCCTTTGCTTAACAGTAAGGATCTTAAAGCTTAGTAGTTCTTAGTAATTCTTATATTTGGGGTGTCATGGAACTTAGTCTTTTTCTCAAGTCACTTCTAATCCTATTGAATTCGGCATCTGTCATACTTCTGTTGTTTGTGCAAAAAGTATCAAAACCTTGGATACTTTCTGAACCTAGAATATCTGTGGGCTTACTTTAAGTGATAGAAATTTATATTAAAAATCTGTGAAACTGGATTTTAAACCTAGAAATGACATTTTCCCAGCATACTTATGAGTATTCATGGTTATTTGTGTAACACAAGTCTTCTGACATGAAGCCTTCCCTTTATCAGGAAAGAGTTATTCACAGAGAAATTGCCAAAAAACTTTTCAGTGGGAACACAATGGAACCTTTGAATTTGAATGCTCATGCGATTCTTTTGTTTTAAACAATTAAACAAAAATGTTTTATAAAAAATACTCCTTTAAATAATATAAAAAAGATTATTTTTATTTGTGTTCTTTTTCAAGCATAAATCTGTATTTGAGGTCTCACAATTTATTGAAAATATAGATTCATGAAGAATAAAATTAAACATTACTGAATTTCACTGAATTTCAATGAATTTTTTTGGAGTTGGAAGGGACCATAGAGATCATCTAGTCCAACTCCCCTGCCAATGCAGGACCACCCAGAGCATGTCAGAGCATGCCTCTCAG